>JAJEKV010000509.1:0-164667 GCA_021234155.1 Isoetes taiwanensis
CACATTTCATGTGTGGAGGGCGTCTTGTGCTCTCAAACATTTTACAATAAATCATATCTTATCTTGATAGAGATGGCAGCAAGCTAATTGGTACCCTCAAATAGATTGACACTTATTCTAGAATTATCCAAAGCCTCAAAGATGCATTTTTGGCGAGTTTATGATAATGTCCATGAAGTGTACAACAATTGTTGTTGTCAAATGCCTAAGTTCTATGGCGGAAGTACTTAGATTTTGTCCGGGAAAGGTATGATTTGATTAGAAGAAGTTCAAGAACTTCAGTCGAGGGCATCCAAAATCATCTTTATTTAAACGCCGTTTAAAATTGATTTACTAATAAGCTCAAACATTACGATGACGAAAACTATGGAGCTCTTTGGGTAAGTTTATTAAAGAGTTATTAGTGCCTCAAGTTTTAGTAGATCCCCAAATTGTCTGGAAATGAGACCAGTGAGAGCTGGTTGCCATGATAAGATGAGGACTTGCAAATTTTTCTCTGATGCACGACAAAGCGACATGCATTGTAGAAAATCTAAGTCTTCAACAAATGCCTTTTAAAGGACCTTATGATCTTTGAAAGTCCGATTTGAAGGAAGTAGCTCTCGGCTCCTTCATCTTGAGAAAATAGCTTTTTGATATTCCATTAGCCAAGGAGAAAAGAAATAGATGCGCAGGTCTTATTTCTTTGTTGATGCACGAAGAAAAAATAGAAAAAGATACAACCCTATGCCTTATGCCTTGCAAAGGAAATCTGTATTCTTAAACTGGCAGTTTATGGTGGAGAAAAGTTAGCTATGTGAGAAAAGCCACCAATGTTCAATATGGATGTCAATCCTCACACATTTTAGGAAGTAATGTCGAAACATAATTAGAGCCACAATGTTTTAAAGATAGGATGCCCAATCCTCCGCATAGTTTAGGAAGTAATGTCTAGACATAATGTCCTAAACGAAGTTCAATCCAATGGAATTATAAAGAAAAAATATCAAATGGCGGATACAATGCATTCCATAAAGTGATATGAAAACTCCATTTAATAATCTCTAGCAACTATGGACGTTGCAAATCCAACATGACAAACTTGAACCGATAATTTCAAAACATGATAAGATTCTCGAGCAAAGAATAAGTCCTGATTTTTACTCACTATTGTGTTCAAATTAACCAACTGGTGCTATCTAAATGCTCCATCTTGTTTAAATGGAAGCATCACCTGTGTGGGGACCAAACCATCCTTAATCACATTGTCTGCATCATGTTTTAAATTTAATGGATCTTGAGATTTTCTATTTCTTGCATCCACATAGACTCTAAGATTTAATCCCAATTTTGAAGCACAACCTCAAGTTAATGAGCTTTATTATCTGCATCCATTGGTGTCCAGGATATATTGCATCTGCATGTCCCTTATCTGATAATCCCAAAAGGAAAGTTTCTTTGAGAGCACAAATGTCATGCGCACCATTTGCTCTCAGCCAGAGTTCATAGTATTTGGTATATGGCTTTGCAATATCAATTATTGCTATACAATTTCTGTCAAAAGACTAAAAGATGCATGTGGTGACATTCTTAAAAAAGTGCATGTAGTGTAGGCTATTACCAAAAAACTTTGAACAAGGATCATATAGTTGCAACAGGCGTATTTAAGCTCCAGTCTTAAGCTAAACGTGGATATACCTGCTTCTTACTTGTTGTCTTCTTACTTTCTTGTTGTTTTACATTAACAATGCTTAATAGTGGCCTCTAATTCGCGGTCACACTCATCTCTCAAGATTGAACTTGGGTCACCCAGAATTTTCCTGACAAAAGTTCCTAGTAGCAAACTCTGGTTCTAAGATCCCCATGCTTAACATTCTAGACAACCAAGCATTTTTGGTAGATTTTGGATTATCGGTGTACGTGCTTATCTGACTACCACGTACAACATGCAACCATCCGGCTCCATGCCAAAGGTTAGAGGTATGAGGCAAGGTATCAAAGGAATGGGTCATGATACAAAAATAATAGAATTATTCCATAAAGTGATTTTGCAGCCAACTACCTGCTGACCCACCTATTAATTCTTTTCAATGTTTGAAAGAAATAAAGGTTTAGAGTCTTTCACATTGTTGATCTCTTTTCAATGGTACAAAATTTTGCCGCAGGGTTCTGGAGTTATCCATCCATCGATGCAATCCCCAAATAAGTTTAATGAAATTCCATGTAGCGTAGTTTGAAAAAGAATGCTGCAAAATATGACCAGAAATGAAGATAGACAAATAAATAAAAGCGGTGCTTGATAACTCTTTTAAAGAATGTATAAAATGCCTGCACATGGCGGGGGTTTCTTGCTTCTATGTCTTGAGTGGCTTGATAACTTTTTACCACAAGAATGTGTTAAAAAATATGCATGGCGGGGTTTCTTTGCTTCGAATGTCTTAAATGCATGGTTACGGGGAACGCTTGGCGTTCTATGGGGACACCTTAATCGCAGTATTACCCCTGCACCAAAGAGCTTTTACTCACTAAATTACATTACCGGCTGACAATAGAATCCTCGAGAGCAAGGTAAGCCTTCAATTGCGGTGGTTGCGAGGCCGTAATAGTCCCCTCGATGCTTCATCCCTTTTCCAAATCAAATTGACAGTCTCAGACCTTCCCACCACATATACATGCTTTTCAACAGCTGCAATCTGGTATGGAGGTGCATATGAAGACAAAGATATTCCGAAATTAGCTGCAATGCGGTATGGAGGATGCATCATGGTGAAGACCACAAGAAGAATTAAGCACATATACACGTTTCTCGACGAAATCACAAAGAGGTCAAGTTAATGTTATCCACTAAAGCAGGTTCCAAAACATTGAGCCGAGGTGAAAAGCATTTCCTAAATAGACAACTTTTCAAAAACATGTCCCGATCTTTTATAATCTAGGCACAATGCGCAAAAATAGTTTGACTACATGATGTGACAAAGACAAAGGCTTAAGTTCATTAAGAAAGATGAAGGAAACATATCAAACTTTCATTCCATTCAGTTTTGTAGGACCTCAACCTTGCTTTCGTAACCTGGCTGGGGCAAGCAAGAAGAGAAGATCTCGTTGTAACATTAGTGTGGAGTCATCTGGCAAGAAAAATTATGCCTTAATTTTTACTCCGGTCTGTCTAAATATGCACCCCTCATATGGAATTAGATAATCATTCTACATGTTAAATAGCTGGTTCGTAATTGCTTAGCACTACGCTAATATTCTAATATTTCAAGAACGTTAAACCCGGCTAAGCAGATCGGAAAGTAAAGTTATAGTACACATGTGACTTGGCATTCTAATATACTTTCTTCAAGAAGACCAAAGAAGGCGTTCCAAAATCAAGAATAATACATCCATCTCCACTTAATTGGTTGTATAAAAAGTTGGCGGACAATATTTTGAACTCGTCCCACCCTTGATTTAAGAGTTCAACATGACATAAAAGAAATTATTAGTATTTACTATGGAGATGAGGTCTTACTTGAGCCAAAATTAGAAAAACAACCATCTCAGATATTTGTATGAGCATCCCACTACCAAGGCATAAGTTCCCAATGTTTAGATAAACTGATAAGATCGATGTTACAAATCTATCAGATCAATCATTACAACAATTTGAGACAAATAAGGACGTGAATGGGAGTTTGGCTTCAAGAACTCTAAAACCTGTCTAGTGCAAAAATCATAACAAAGGGAACTCCAATGCAATGGCCTTTACATGCGATCCTCGATCGAGATAGTCTTTAGTCCAAATTTTCCTCTGAAACCCACTGAACTCCTTTTTGAAATAGGGGCATGCTTCTTGTCGATAAAAAGTCATGAACCAACAGCAATTGTTATTCTCGAGCAAAAGTCATGTTATCTAGAATGGCCAATCTTGGAAAAATTCACGTTAAGGCATTTGCTAAAACCGAATCAAGATAGGGCCAGTGACATACCAACAAAAATGTTGATCTGGTTTACCTAGAATCTACACATTCGAGATGCCTTCAAAATAAATGCAAAAAATATTCTTAGGTTGCCATGAATAGAGAACTGCTCCATACTCAAATCTAATATGTTTCAAATCCGCAAAAGTGCCACAAAATGCCCTTTACACTCATGCGTAAAAAGTTGATAGAAGGAAGGAAAAAAGCCACGAAATGCATGAAAGAACTGCTGCGTATATGATTTGAAACCGCCTACTAACTTTTATCGAGGGACCAAAATGAAAGCAACAAAATCAACAATCTAGGTTAGCATTGCACTATCATAAAAGCCTTTTATTATTATATATAGATGTTCTAATTCTTGCTCGGGTATTATCTAACCTTAATGTTGAGATAGATATTGGTTTAGATAAGAGCACCATCAACTCATAATTTAGTGCTTCATATAGCCTCTCCCACCCAAAAATACCAAGTCAAATAATCCTCCCTTTTGACACGCCCCTCTGCCTCCTCCGATGGACCCTCATATGGTGGGCTGTACTACATGTTCCCCCAAGATCTCAAACAAGTTTGCAGATCAGGATGGCCCTCTGCAGAGAGTACCGAGTCTCCTTCTGCCAGAAGGGATGAAGGATGGAGAAAATTGCTATGACTCAAGTCAATGTGTGACTTTATAGCTGAGACTCGAGCATAGAGTCAATGACATCTTCGATGCTTGAAAGGAAGGAGCTTGGAAAAAGATAATGTCGAGGCAAGTTAATGTTTCTTCTTTTAGTAATTCTAAGAATAAATTATGTTTCAATTTTTCCTAGAGGTTTCTCGGACTCAAGTGATAGTGGAGGGTTATGGAAGTGATAAGGAAAATTGGGGCAAAAAAGTATTTTTAGAATCCTCGTGCCGTGGCTAAGTTAGATCAAAATCACCTAAAAGAAGTGCTGAAAAAAATGATAGTACCATTGACAAGGCCTTATCTTCTCCGGATTGGGGACAAAACTCACACTTTCGAGAAATACTAGAAGTAAAAATAGTAAAATCCACAAGAACCAAAACTAGTCTCTCTCCTCTTTGTTCTAGATCTTCGATCCAATGAAGATTCTCTCTTAGAATCTAAGAGGAATTAAAGGTCCCCTTAAAAGGAGACATGCTATAGCTCAGTTAGGTTATATCATGCGACATTATCCTTTTAGAGGAATTGAAATTGCCTACTTTTTTGAATGTGACAACTTGGAGGTGTGCGGATTTATCTGGATCTTCTTCTATATGGATTGGGTCTTACGGTGCTAGTGGTAGATTATGTCATGAACCCTACATTGAAAACAAAGGAAAATCGTGAAAAAATAAATAGAAATACGGAAGAAATATGCCAAGATCGCAAAGAATCTGATATGAGCGGGAATCAAGAGTACAATGGCCGAAGGCAAGCGGCGAGATGCCTAGAAGGAGCTCGAGGGCGTTGAACGAAAATGGTTCGACAAGGAGATGCCTTCTTAAATATGTAGGCGAACGGGTCACGGATGGCGCCACTTCAATGGATGAAATCATGCCAAGTGTCGTGCATGCATGTAGGTTCTAAAATATTCTAGAACCTCACGGAAACGACCATATGAAGAGAAAGACATGAGGAATGTGTCTTTAAATAAATATTGCTAGGCACTTGGCAAAGGTGTGTGACTTCGCAAGCGGAAGGTTCACAGTTTAAACTCGCGCCGTTACAACTTTTGCATCCGTGTGACGACCCGTCTTTTTGTACATACAAAGTATAATGTTCATATAATACGGAATATCCGTATGATCGTCCACACCACCCCTCCCACGGCGTGACGGCGAGTCCACCGAGCTAATGGAGGTACTCAAACTTGGCTTATCCGGTAATGTCGGTGAAACTCGCAATTTATCGGGGAGCATTACTGATTCTCGGCTGACTCCTGGGTTCTATCACTTGGCGAAGTAACCTTAAATCGACAAAGTAATATAACAAAGTGACGAAGAAAACTTGGAGTCCAGGAATCTCTCGAACCTTGAACTCCTCATGATCATCAATTTCTAGGTGGTGGCGGCAGAGAACGCAGTCTAAGAAAGTATTGGTACGTATGGGGCTAAGAGAAACATGAAATCTTGGATGAAGCCAGAACAAGCTGAGGAAGCTTCGAGTCGGAATGCCACATCGTTGATCTGAGCCGTGATCGGTAAGGACCAAGACGACGATAGTCAAACTTATTCTTGGGACGTGGAGGTAGGGAGGTCCCTACAGAAAGGCTTGGACAAAGGTCACCAGCGTGAAATTTAGGAGCTTCTAGCCGATTACAAAATCAGTATAATGCCTTAGATAGCATTCATGTGCTTGGTGAAGATGATGCTAAAGATCGATTGAAGAGCACAGGTTTCTCAAGTGGATTCGACACTAGGATTGATCGAGTCAGCCCGTGATGCTACAGGACCAACGAGAATCTTGTCGAGTTTAGAAAGAAGCAGTCGGCTAGTGGAAGCATGTCTTGAGTTATTATAAGGCAAACTCAGCTAGTGAAACCTGGCGATGGGCGATAAAGCACCTTAAATATTGCTCGAGAGTCTAATTAGTGCTCTACGCCCATTACTTTTTGGATGATGACCAGATGTCGATTGGTAGTTGATATTAATAACTCTAAAAGCCGCTTCCAAAAACCTGCGACGAATTGTGGTCCACGATCACTGGCGATAGTATCGGGCAAGCCGTGAAGTCCGACTACTTCACGAAGAAGAGGATCCGATGTTCCTTCACTGGTGATGGTGACGTTGCAGGGAATAAAATGAGCCATCTTAGAGAAACGATCAAACGCCATTGTTATGACTAAATGCGCTCTATCTTGAGGCCTAGGCATCAGTCTACTTTTCCCAAAGTCTGAGCCTTGGGTAGGAGCTCTCATGTTTTACGGTATATGTTTATCTCTGATGTAGCTATGGATATGTGTGGATGTGCTACCCTTCGAGGTAGTGTGATGTATTGTTATTGCTAGTTCTGACATTGTTTATGCTTTCGCTGTGATAGGAGCCCATAGGGGAAGGGCCATAAAGACATCTTCGTGTCCCCTTCCGCACTAGGGATAGCACGGAGTCTGCGGGATAGGCGGAGGGCCCGATGCGGTCGAAGGCCGGATGGGGATTTCCTTAGTGTACTGGCGGCGTCGTATATTTTGTAGGGGCGTCACAATGGTATCGGCGATGTTCTTGGTTGACCAGGAACTAGCTGACCACGTCCCTAATAAGTAGTCTAAGAGGCCTAATAGGGTGTGAAATGAAAATTTCCACCATGGAACCTCGAAAATCGGGGGAAAAATTTTTCTCCTAGGTAGTGGGTAAAGTAAGAATAGGATAAGTTGTTAGATGGGGAAAAGAATGAGTCAAATTAACATTCTAGTAAAATTGGGTGAAAATTATGCATCAGCATCAGATTTCACCCAAAATGGGTCGAAAGAATCATCCCAATCGAGACAGGGTGAAAAATGGCAAATTCATAATTGCCACTTCAAACCATTAGAAAAATTCGAATTTCATAGTATAATCAGCATTAACCATATACTAATAAATGGGTATACTGGAATAATTAATAAGGGGGACTAATTAATAGGGCTATTAATGGTGGGAGAATATTCCCTAGAGCATCTTCCCTTTTAAATATCTTCTTGCCACCCCATTCTCTCCCTAACGTGCCTAAACCCCTTCCTTGTTAATCGGTTTAGCATGTCGGTTTGATTAACGTAAGATATGGCGAGGATCAAATGCACTGCAAGGAAGTTTAGCCAAGGTGCACACCCTCAATGGTGGAAGCAGCAGCGGGTCCGAGGGAAGAAGATCCCGAGCATCTGGGGCCAGGGGAGGGCGAGAGCCCTCCGGTTCTGGGACGAGACCTTCCCGCCTCCGGGAGGAGGCCAGGCAGCTCTTCAGTGGAGGCCTTGGTGAGCCGGGCCGAGACCGTCCGCCGGTCCCTGCAGCCAGGACCGGGAGGAGGAGCAAGAGCCAGCCCATGCACGCTACCACCAAGGACCGGGCAGTAGAAGAAGGTCCACCATGGACCTAATTCAAGGCATGCCCAAGTTTTAGGGAGATTAGGCACTTCGGCCGATGCACTAATCTCCTAATCAAAAGGCACCGTTCGGCGGCTCCCCGGAGATTATCACGGGGAGTTCGGGACAAATTACTGGGGTGACACCACGCGGTCAGGGGCCCTGGAGGCGGCGAGGCGAGGCTGATCGGCTCTTCGGGAAGGCAACCTCTTGTGATCCATGCCAAAGCGGGGTGGCGGACATGCCTAAAGACCTGCACCTAGTGAGGAGGATCCACAAGGAGAGGCCATGAAGACCTCGAAATTTTGTAAATAGCATAAATAAAAATTTTCCTGTATATCTTACTTTTTACATATAAATGCCCTTTTTCTCTCTCTCGTAAATTAATTGTCTTTTTGATATGGTAATGTTTTAAAATAAGTTAAATTGTAGTAGAATCTTTTGCACTGTACTTAGAATGTTTGTAATTGATTAAGAAGCATTAGTTATAGCACAAAAAAAATCAAATTTGGCCAAACTACGCGGGTCCACACCAAAGCAGCGTCAGCGTCCGTAACGAGTGCGTCCAGCGAACCCATCAGAAGTGCCATGAATTGGGGCAAAATTGATCCAAAATTTGTGCAAAAAATAGTAAAATGCTTAGAATCGCCTAGGAATCTAGTTTAGAAGTTAATTTTGGCCAAAACATCAAAAGTAGCAAAAATCGGTGACGACGGGTGAGTCAGCCAAAAGCGTCGGGTGAAAGCATGTTGTAGTGGAACAAAAGCGTGCATTTTAACACCACATTTTTTGGGTGCTAAGTGTGGTTGGAACTACGAATTTGTAGTGGGAGAGGGAGTTATTTTTTCAAATTACACATGATTACTTATTCAAAATTTTTGTCCTTCCGGTCTTATTCGGGGCTTATTGCAGCATTACCACGATCATTTTCCCTCAAAAACTCGATCACGCTCCCTTAATCCGGCAAGACCATTTTCGGATTACGAATTTTCATTTCCCTCAAAAACTCGATCCACGCTCCTTAATCGCCAAGACCATTTTTCGATTTCGGCAAGAAGATCGATCCGCGAAATGGCTCTGATCATCTGGGACTTGAATGCCACGGGATACACCTACAAGGAAATGTCGGGGCAAGAAAAGCATTGCCCACACAAGAAGAAATGAGTCCGTTTGGGGACCGAAAGTATTAGGAAAATCCACTACGGGTGGGTTGCATTCTAGATTCGGTGATGCCCATGATTCTGTTGTTTAGAATATTGTTTTGTTTCATCATGCGGGTTGAAGAATCGCGAGCAAGGAGAGGTATAATGAATATATGTGCCTTTACAAAAAATCACAGGCGAGGAAGTGTGCACGGGGAGGCATAACCTCCTGGACTATGGCATTTGTTGCATATTACCTTCACACAAAGGAAAAGAAATAAACTGGTTGAGTTTACGGCAACAGGTTAAGAGAAAAAAGGGTCGAAGACTCTCAGTCCCAACGTAAGAGGAAGCATGCAAGCATTTCAAATAGTGAGGAAGCGAGCAAACCTGCCGAGATGATGCTTCCTCTCTTGAAATGACAGAGCCAATTCAAGCCTCCTCAAGGCGTAAGAAGAATCTCGAGGGGAAAATCACTGAAAAAAATAGGTACTTTTCAACCCTCTTCTTACGGAACCACCATATGATGCAATTTAATATTGGGCCGTTATTTTCGACCAAGGTCTAGCAAGCTTGAACAATCGGTACACCACTTACTTCTTCATTTGGGTGTGTTGTAAGTTATGTGTAGGAAATTTGTCTTTGCTAGTTTGAGTCGTGGTGGATAATTTCAGTTCCACGATAGTATGTAGCTCAAATGTGTTCTGGGCAGTCATATGGTGCCAATTATATGTTAATAATGTAGTTTGTAGCATATGTAGTGTCACATATAGTACCAAAGCGTGGTACCTTATCACGAATAGTGAATTGGCTTCGGATGTTTCTATACTTAGTGTCATATGTGATGTTAGATATGGTGATACTTGTGAATGGTGGATTATGCGCCATATGTGGTGCCAAGCTGCTGCGCTAAATATCCGCACCACGCTATCGCCACATATGGGGTGGTGGATGCTGCGAATGTGGTGCCTTCTTTGCATTGTGGTGCCACATGTGGTGTCTAATGTGGCACCACTATGGATCCACATTTTGCACCACATGTGGTGTCTTTGGCGCCATTTGTGGTGCAAGTAATGGATTGCCATATGTGGTGCCTTGGGTGCATTGTGGTGCCATAGGTGGTGTGTCATGTGGCACCAGTTTGGTGCCACATGCCGCACCACATGTGGTGAATATGGCGCCACCACGGTGCCACATGCCACACCACATGTGGTCAATATGGCGCCATTTGTGGTGCAAAGTTTGTCATGATGGAATTTGTGGTGTGTAAAAGTGGTGCTTTGTTGTGTCATGTGGTACTAACCTTGGATTACTTTCGGTTGAATTCAGCGGGGACACGGGAGAATGGATCAACTCTACAAGATCGAGAAGTGATTGGTGTAAGGCAAGGTTGCAAACTTGTGATCAAAGCCTTCCTTTATTTGTCTTGGATCCACTACTTCCAGACCTTGATAAGGCTGAAGATTATGGTAGTGGCTGTCCAATGCGTGGCAAGATCCTCCGGTGGATGGAAACCACTACCAACTTTGATTGCTGAATGCGCGGTCACCAATACCATCTTCCATGCACTGCTCGGCCTCTTGAGGTACTTCATAACAAAATTCTGAAGTGCTTAGTATAATTGTATTCTCATTGACAAATTTCGTTCACTTTTGGGATTTGTAATCACTGTTGCAATCTTTCACCTGGCTTAGTCTCTTTCGTTTGTCTGTTTGATGTGTCTAATTTGCCCCTAGGATGAGGGTCGCTCACTCATTTTAGGTGGCGAATTAGATACATCAAGCAGCTTCGAAGAAGTAAGGCAACTAATCTCCTTCGTTTCTGTTTATTGTATCTAATTTGCCCCTAGGATGACATGGCTCACTTTCGGTGGCGAATTAGATACATCAACGAGACAAAGTCGGACAAATCGGTAGATGTCAACAAATCGGTAGGTGCATCAAGTCAAGCTCCGGTAGATGCTCCGGCGGACAACAATCTGCCGGATCGGCGGATGCATTAAGTCATGCTCCACACCAATCGCCAAATCGGCGGATGCATCGGGGTTATGATCAATGATACATCAAAGCGAGGCTTCGAAAGAGTAAGCTCGGCTTAGTCTCCTTCGTTTTTACTGTTTGATGTATCTATTACCCTAGGATGACATAAAGCTCACTTTCGGTGGCGAATTAGATACATCAGCGAGGAAACTTCGAAAAGAATGGCCGACATAAAACAAGATCTGGCTGGCTTAGTCTCTTTGCTTGTCTCGCGTTTGTTTGTATCTAAAAGTGCCCCCAAGGATGAGATAAGCTCATTTTAGGGGGGCACTTTAGATATATATAAACGAGGAACATCGTAAAGAGAGTAAAAAGCACGGAGCTTAGTTAAAAAACCAAAGCATAGTTACAATCAATTGTGATTCAATTCCGGGTTTGCGAGCATGGTGCGTTTACTAATTAGGTCTACATTGCATCTTGGTGGCAATGACTTTGTGAGTCCATACATCACACCAAAAGGGAATTATTTTCTACCCTCAAAGGTAACCAAGTCTTGTTTGATGCAATTGGGATATGTAGCTTACTTCTTCATCCCTACTTTGGATATAGAGGTACAATGTGGTCACTAGGGGACAAGACACGTCTGAGATAGAAACTCCGGGCAAACCGTCGAAGATGCATCGGGTTCAACGGAAGTCGGGACAAATCGGTAGATGTCAACAAATCGGTAGGTGCATCAAGTCAAGCTCCAGTGGGTGCTCCAACTAGACAACAATCTGCCGGATCGGCGGATGCATTAAGTCATGCTCCCACCAATCGTCGCCAAATCAGCAGATGCATCAGGTTATGATCTGAACAAATCGTTTTGGTGAATGTAAGTCACAAGGTAACTTCCAACCTTTTGTGTAATGCTGTCTTCTTTTTAATTTGACCCATATAGTTACGAATCTGTTAAATTTTGCAGGCTGGAAGTGTCTCAGAGAAAAAGCAAGAAAGCAGAATTCAAGCAAAGACACCTCAAGACATTACGCATAGCCGAAGTTTCCAGCCACCAAAAGGGCGAAGAGATCTTGGAAGCGGTTTCGACCACTTGCACCAAGAAATCTTTGAACGAAGTTTCCATACCACCAACTCTGTCCATCGCGAAGACTACAAGGTTAAGCCCAATCCTGCTTGTTTTACTACAATGGAGTTACGGGTAGAAACTATGACAAGAGTGAGTCCATACTCTTGAGCCTCTTGTGCTTGATCAAGAGGCAATCGAGAATATTGGAGAAAAGTAGGGATTGGTTGAGTGTGAGGATAGTCCATTTCTTCATGAGGTTAGTAATTTAATATAAACAACTTCAGATTTGAAGTCTTACATTTGTTTCTTAAATCATCTTGTTTTACGGACCTTGGACTTTGGCGGTGTATGCACCAATTCTGCATCAAGCATGACATGGACGCATGTAGGTTCCATTTCATGGATCCGCTCATTTACACATTCTTGTCGAGCGAGCTTGCTTCAAAGGACAACCGTTGAACCCTCAACTTGCAATTTGAATGTACCATTCGCGCCGGTGGTCGTGTGGTCCTCGCTATATGTGTCTTTGTAAAGCATGTTGTGGGCTGCGATGTAACGAGACTTGGACATACTATCCCAATGCAAGGTGAGTTAAGTAAATTTGAAGGTATTACTCATCAATGTGAGGGCCTGATATGTTTGTTGTGGGGTGTACCAATTTCTAGTTGTTTGTTGGACATCTGTGAGAATGATGATTGATGTTGTCAAAACACGATTCTTTGTAGTAATGAAGTCGGAGGTTGACAGATCAATAGATCTTTACTTGTAATCACATGTTTGTATTATTGTAACCAAAGAGGTTATTCTTGTAACCTATTCTTTCATTGACACTCTAATGTACATTGTTGTATACTATTGTATACAATAGACTTTTTCTAGTGACCCGAGCAACACTCGGTGGAGTTCAAATCTCGAAAGAAATTGATGTATTCAAAGATTCATGACAATGTGGTGTTACATGTCGTGATAGATGTGGTGATGCAAATGGTGCATGTGGTGAATCATGTGGTGCATTTGGTGAAACATATGTTGAATCATGTGGTGAATCATAGGTGGCATCTTTGGAGCTTCGTGGCATGTTGGAGCCTAGGTGGCATGTTTGAGCCACCTTGGCATGTTTGAGCCTAGGTGGCATATTTGAGCCACCTTGGCATGCTTGAGCCTTTACATGACCTTTGTTACATGTTTGACTTTCAGCGACCAACATGTTTGGTGATGCAAATGGTGCATGTGGTGTATCATGTGGTGCATTTGGTGAATCATAGGTGGCATGTTGGAGCTTACGTGGCATGTTGGAGCCTAGGTGGCATGTTTGAGCCACCTTAGCATGTTGGAGCCTAGGTGGCATATTTGAGCCACCTTGGCATGCTTGAAACTTTTTACATGACCTTTGTTACATGTTTGACTTCCATTGACCAACATGTTTGGTGATGCAAATGGTGCATGTGGTGGATCATGTGGTGCATTTGGTGAATCATGTGGTGAATCATGTGGTGAATCATAGGTGGCATGTTGGGGCTTCGTGGCATGTTGGAGCCTAGGTGGCATGTTTGAGCCACCTTGGCATGTTGGAGCCTAGGTGGCATGCTTTCGGTCTATGTGGCATGCTTGACCCTTTCGCGTGGCATGTTGGAGCCTAGGTGGCATGCATGCAAACGTCCCCTTTCCTCTTACGCCTCATTCCCAAAATCATTATGGATGCCTACGATTTGCATCCCTTTTATTCCCAAAATTCTGCCCTGCGGCGTCATTCCGATCCCCATCGTCTATTCCGCCATCTCCTTCCTCCTTCCCCATTAGTCCATCTCCTTCACTTCGCCATGGCCAAGTTCAAGACTACACTCGGCGGAACACTATCCCGGCCATTGTGTGCCGCTCCTTCGCAGCCCAGTACGGTCGAGAATCCGTGGCTTCTGCTGGGAGGATCCGTCTTCCTCCACCGGAGGAGGCCGCCCGATTCTGATGGTGGCCAAGTTCACTCCACCCGGAGGTGGAGAAGCTCATCATGGATCATCAAAGCGTCGCCGTTGCGGGTGCTTTCGAGTGGGTGCATGCACGGGTTATGATGGCGAGGGCGACTCCTCCGAAATGAAGATGTATACTGCGGGGCGACCTCCATATAGAGCTCAAGATGGCCCCGCCTGATTAGTTTAGATTTGTATTGTAATCCACGGTTTCAATTTTTTTGGCAATAGTCCTTGTGACTATTCTTTGTAAAGGCTTTTCATTACGATGAGAACATGTTTTGCAATAGTCCTTGTTTTGCAATAGAACTTGTTTTGCTTTTTAGCATTCTCGAGTTTCCTTGTTCTTTTCGGTTAGCTTTTTGTCATTAATTATAAAATGCAAACAAAGGAATTTGAAGGTCGCGAGAATCTAAGATCTGCACACTAACAAAATATGGTAACAAATTTCGACAAATAGGAAAATATGAGATGGGTGGCTCGGGTTCAAAAGAAATAGAGTTCAAAAAGAAACTAAAAAAAAAACGAAATTCCCACTGAAGCAAAAGTTAGTGGCCTTGCAAGAATCTTAAGCACAAAAAGAGCTCAATGATATTGGCGTCACCAAAATCAGTCAAGATACTATCGGAATCGAGAGCCATTCCATTTTCGACCGGGTCAAAAATAGTCAATGCCCTGGCTGATTATAGTGAAATCTGTGGTGAAAGCTGTGGTGAAAAATGTGGTGAAAACTCTGGTGAAGGCTGTGGTGATGCAAACGTTGTTTTTTATATTTCAAAGGGAGAAAAATACATATGGAAATCTACCCACCGGTAAGAATAGTTCATACTTCTTATGAAATGAAGTATGCGAGGAGAAAAATCGGGGAAAACTATAACCACGAGCTTCTAGTATTATCAAAATGCATTAGAGATATAGTAATAGCTGTTTTGAAGAGGTTAATGATGACATGCGATTCTTGGGCCTCAATCGATCCCGCATTGTGAGATGCGTAACTCTTCTTCTTCAAGTATGTCCAAGATTTCATCAAGTTTTTCTGGCTGAATAGTTGGTGAAATCCAGCAACACTAAAACATGAGCTTCGTTTACTGCTCCCACTTATGATCTGATTCACAAAGTATTGTCTCGAGGTTGTTGTGTCTCCATGCGGTGGCTTTGTTGAGCATTTTTGTAATGGCTGAAGCATGGATCATTTCACGCTTTAGTTCGATGAACATATCCTCTTCCTCAAGCATGGGAGAGCTGCGAACTCATCCTCGAATCATCGCCACCCCCGAGGAACCATTAGCTGCACCAGCTTTGTTAAGTCTCGGATGCAGTCGTAAAACAACATCATTAGTAATAAGAAAGGCAACCTATATCTTTGCCTTGGCTTCTAATTCTTTAAGCCCATCAGGGAATTAACCTATGTTTTAAGCCTAGAATACCTGAATTCATGGGTCCTCCGCTCCTCTAATATCCGCTCTACGTTTCTGGTTTATTTGCTCGATTATAGGTCTTACTAGATGAATTGCATTTTGGTGGAGAAATTGTTTGTGCGAGTGTTCTCATACGTTTTCTTCGCCATAGGCTGGATTGGGATAAGCCAATGTCTTGCATGCAAAACTAGATTTAGGGTTTCCCTCAATCTTTCTGCCGTACCGACTTTTGAATGATTGAACTTGCATTTGATGTGATTTCGATGGTGGGTTTCATCATGTGTTTCTACATCCCATTTAGTTCATCCTTAATGTAATTTTTACGTGTGTCACTTTCACCTGTCAATTAAAGCTTGGTAAAGATTGAAGAGTGAAGATTTATATTAAACATATAAAATGATTACATAAGGTTACATTTCAGATTATATACACTTGTTTTCATTCTGTGGGTCTATCAAAAGAGATGCGGGTCCGGCTCCTCCTCGTCATCTTCTATGATCACCGGATCGGTGGCCCCTAGGTCGGCTTCCGGACCTATTTGCTCCCATTCTGGAGGGAAAGCAAAAACCATAATGGTGGAGTGTTATCAAAGCAGAATAGCGACTTCTCCATGTCCATCCGCAAGGCCTTGTGATGATAGTACATATCCACGAAGTGAAGGAATTGGTCCTCTGTAAACAACCTATCATAACAAAGAGGAACGTCTAGCGTAAAAGGCTTGGTAGCCATTAAGCGTAAAAAGGTCTCAACCTTTGCAGATCACGGGTCAATAGTATGAGGAGCGGGCCAAAGATTTGGTGTGTAAAAATTTCGGTGGAGGCAGAGTAGGTTGAGAGTGCAGGAGTGGTGGTGTACAATTCAACCTCTGGTGAGAGTTTTCAGCATTTACGTGGTCATATTCTCATCGGTGAATAGAGTAATTTCATTTGCACGAGCATGTCCATCCATTACGCATGGCTGAAAAGCGGGACCGCGCGCCTAGGTATTATGGGCTCTTCTTCTCCGGTCACATTGTCCCATTCCGCACTCCATCGTTTTCTAAAGATCCAAGAGGTGAAGTTGGCCATGTCTGTTTGTAGTAGGCTGGTGTAAGTCAGTAAATCAGAAGCTGGCTTCCCACCCCAGAATGTATGGCCGCTTCCCAAGGACTCGCCAACTGTTGTAAAGCTATGCGCTCCCAATCGGCAGTAATAAAGCGTAAACTTCGATTCGGAGCAAGAAGAATGGCATCTCGGGCCTTTTGGGTTGCCAGAGGTCATTAATTTTCGCCATCCCATAATGATTTTAGCACGGCTGTCGACCAAAAGGATGATGAGAGGAATTGATGGGACCGAGAATTTAAGGAAAAGGAAAGCATTTCGAAGAGAAAAATTCGTCGAAGGATCTATCGTGGCTCGAGAAGAGAGTAAAGTGAAACACGATGGTGAAACATGTAGTGAAAACACATGTGTCACCACATGTGGTGAAACACATGTGGTGAAGCGTGTGGTGAAACATGTGGTGAACACAGGGCATGTTACATCGGGGACATCAAAATACAATTACATATTACATGAGGAAGCAAACATATTACATTGAAACAAGGGACATCAAAATACAATTGAGCATGGAATTGAGTTTCTTATATTATTCCCAAACAAGGCAAGACACAACAACATATTCAAAATTTTGAATCATTTTCTAACTTTTGTAAGAATGTGTTCAGCTATTCTTCATCAGACATGCTATCTTCATCAGATAAAAACCTCGGGCAAGTTTTCTAGAATCTTTTCCTCATCACGGCCTGGTCTAGCACGTAAGCGATTCGAGCACCTTTCTTGATCTCTTTGCATGGGAACTTCGAATAGCACAAATTTGAGTAGAGAATACAAGTGACTTTGGCTCGTTTGTCAACAATTCATACATCACCTTTGACCAGAGGCTTCTTTCTATAGTAAATGCCCTCCACAGCGGTTTCACCTCTCATAAACAAGTTTCCGTTCTACTTGAAGTCATTTTCAACTTCAAATTTTGGCTTGGTGCATAGCAACATCCAAAATCTGAGAATCCTCCTCGTTCCCTTTAGGTGCAACAAGCGCAAAAATTTGTCTCCTTCTCTAAGTGCTTCGCAAAGTACATTTGCCAAGGTTGAGTATAGTGGCCTGGTAGACTTGTGGGTCTCTTCCACATCCATGAACATTGGAGGATGGTTCAGCGACTACAAGATCCCATTCATCTACATACAATTCGTTCTCACACATGTCCCATTTTCCATCAAACAATTCTTTGCAAAAACATGATAGCTTTACGGGTATGTAGGCGTGTTGGATTTTTCAATCTTGAATCCATGGACTGAATGAATTTGCTGGTTTGGAATTGTCTCTGCACTCCAAGCCTTTTTCTGTTGATATCCTCGGGTTTTATTTCCTTAAGTATCTCAGAACTTTTCTTCCATTTTCGGTCCACTCGGATGTACCACATTGAAATTGTTTCTCTGCAATTTTCACCACATCATGGGCATTATCTAGTTTAATGTCGGGATGTTTAAAGCCATGAACCCTCGTATCCATCTTTTCAATTCTTTGCCTTCCCATCATGTTCACCTTTTCCATGGTTTGATCAAAGAAGTTCCACATCATGTTGACCTGTATCAATAACCGTACCTTCCAACAAAATAAAATGATGGCTGCTTTGAATTGTGATGCGGCATCCATCCTAAAATACATTGTCTTTGTTTGGGGACATTGCCTTTACGCTTTAAGTACTCAAAATGTTTCAGTAAAACAATGTTGAACAAAAAGTGTGTCATGTTCCCTATCATCCAGACACATAGTAGTGTGTTTCCTTCTCAATGGTGTGCATGCGTGGATCAACTGATAGGTTATTTGAACAAATATAGTTATCACGGTTTGTTGAATGGCATGGATGAACTTCATTCTGCTCCTTAAAAGTATAATTCTCTGCGAAGTCAACCACGGATAAAGCATCTTCGGGCAAGTTATCAAGGAGTTCTTTATAATTTGCCTCGCACGCCACTTATATCGAAGTTGTGTAAAGGAAATTTTGGAAGCTTCTCAACATTTTTGTTCACCGGTGGAAGACTTTGCGATTTCATTGTGTTGGTGAGCGATGTGGCGTTCCGGCCACGGTATACGGTCCGGGGCATTATCTGCATCTTTGCCGATCCACAGCGTACTGCGCCACTCGGCAGGCGTGTGCGTAGCGGATAGCGGGTAAAGTAGCCCTAGGGGCAACTTGCTAGGAGTGTTCATATATATTATTAATGTGCACATGTGCACATTAATGAGGGCACACCTTTCCATGTTGGCATATTTTGCCACCTAGCCATTAAAGGCAAGTGGGGCCTTTCAATTATCCCACATGCCAAATTGGGTGGTGGAAACCTAGCCTAAACCCCATGTCTATTTAGGGTAGGAAAACCCTAGCTTGCTGTTTTTTTTAGTCCTTAGGGTTTTAGAGCTCGGTTTTGGCTGCCCCAGAGCCAAAACCAGCCTCGAGCCCTGGCGAATTGCACCATCGGTTCCCCGAATTATTTCATTTCCGGCGGGATGGTTGAACTTCAGTCGAGGGAGGAGCCACTCAAGGATCAGGTATTTGGTCAATTTAATAGCTTAAACCGTCTTCTAGTCATAGAATGGGTGGGTTTAGACTATTAAATTGCCCATAGTAACTATCTAGAACTTAGATCTGGGACACTAACTAAAGAACCTAACTCTATGACTAGATCTAGTTCTTTGGTTCTTACGTGATGTATTTGGATGATGTATCTCTGTGAACTCCTTTGTATTGGGAAGGGGGTAGAGGCCCTAAAAGCTTGTAGTTGATGCTCCTAGAGTAGCCTCTCTAGCCTGCTTGTAGATTGACTGTACAAGAGCCACACCTGGTTGTGGGTGAAGGGGCGGATGGCTAAGAAGGAGGTTCATGTCCTAGCTCTTGAGCGATCCCCTGGTGTGTAAAGCCTACAGGGGATCATTGTGA
Organism: Isoetes taiwanensis; assembly: GCA_021234155.1. Taxonomy (NCBI): domain Eukaryota; kingdom Viridiplantae; phylum Streptophyta; class Lycopodiopsida; order Isoetales; family Isoetaceae; genus Isoetes; species Isoetes taiwanensis. Next base: position 19,529 of record JAJEKV010000509.1, read on the forward strand.
CTAGGTCCAATGGCTTACCAGCATGAGTGCGGGTAAGGCATGGGCTCAACCCGTGAAGTGGTGTACACTTTCCGGTGGGTTGGTCGAGTCTGAGGCGGGTGGCCCTCTAGTCACCTTGAGTTAGCATGTAGACCTGCGGAGGGGTGATCCCTACCTGCCCCCGGGCTGGGAGGATGAGACCGGGGAATAGCCCCTTGGCTATGCATCCGGCCGGGCTCTGATCGGGGTCCCGCACTTTTCAGCCTACTCGCAAAGTGTGCGGAGGGGCGGATGGAGTGGACAACCCTATGCCATGTTCTTATGCCAGCCAACTCCATTGCCATGAATTGCATGCGCAGCGAACTCGGGACCAAAGCCGTCAGTCATCCTTTGATGCGAACCTTGGGTAGGATCCCCTATGTGATAATGTGACCTTTGTCTATGCGGATATGAGGGGACCATCGCCGAGATGGTCACGAGGGATGTGATGTATGTGCTACCCGACATGTATGTTTCGCTTCCGCCTGACTAGGTAGGCCACGAGGGAGGCGGGGTAGAATGACACCTTCACTCTTCCCAGGACTTCGTTCTGCAGTGCGGTGATATGTGGAGGGCCTGTATCGGACATGGAGCTGGTGTGGGGAAGAACTCACATTTTGTATACGTGTGAGTGCACCGTATCACTAGTAGGGACGTCCAGTGGTATCGAGCAATGTTCTTGGAGACCAAGAGCAAAGCGACCATGTTCCCGATAGTACTAACTTGATAGGGTCCTCAAGCCTCGAAAAGTGGGAAAATTTTTCTCACCTTTGTAGTTATGCTAAGCTAGTAACAATTAAGTGAATTGGAATTTAACAAGATTAAAAAAGAATGAGCCAAAATTTTCCAAGTAAGGTGGTCTCACATTTCAGCTTTGGTCATAAAACTAACTTTTTGTTTTGAGGCGAGGCAAGCTATGAACATTGAGCCAAGAACACCAAAACATGATGAATCGACAAAAATAATGTGGTAAGGCTAATTCTAAGGTAGGAATTGGTTAGAATAGCATGTTTTAATTACCTAAAACCCTAGAAATGTATGAGATCTCCACATTTCGGCTGGTGTAAAACTAAACATTAGTATTGGAGCAGTATGGTCGTGAGACCAATGGGTAGAAAAAAAGTGAAATAAGTATAAGTTTTAGATAAATTGGTACCTTAGCATGTTAAAATGAGCAACTTGAGTTTTGACCTAAAATTCCCCAAGCTATAAATAGATGTAGAACCCCCTCATTTTTTCGTCCAAGCCCTAGAAATCGCTCTTCCCAACTTAGGCGATCTTTTCGGCGCTTTTATCCGATTGACGATCCAGTAAAACATGGCCCGAACCAAAGCAGGCCCATAAAGGAAGCGTCGCCCAGCGAAACCACCAATACCGAGGCGGAGATCATTCGGAAGATGCTTGCCGTGAGAGGCTCGCGAGGGGTCGTTCGCCCGCCGGACGAAGAGCAAGACACCTCCGTCGATCGATGTCTTCAACGGCCGAGGTGGAGGAGGGCGAGGCCACATCACCAAACTCCATGGGCGAAGAGACGAGGGAGGTGTATGAAAGAAATAGCGGGAGATCCGCAGCAGAACAAGGAACCATTGGCAGACGCATTCCGCGAGATCCTCGGTGATGATGAGGTGTGGCAGTCCGAGGCGGAGGTAGCAGACCTTAGAAGATTCAAAAGAAGGAAAAGGTAAGAGAAGGGAAGACAAAAAGGAAAAGGGAGGAAGAAGGAACAAAAAAGAAGAAAAAAGAAAGGGGGAAGTTCGTGGCCGGCATAAGGAGAACAAAGGACCGCCGCCAAGGAAGAGGCCGAACCCCAACATTATCATCAAGGCGCGCAACCTGGCTAACCCCCAAACCCTTCCCGACGACTCTTCGATGGGGACTTCAACCCTAATCGCGGCAGGTGGAAGTCTTCCAAGAACCAAGCGACGAAAGCGAAGTACTGGCGGCGGACCGAAAGCAACCCCACCCAAGACCAACCACGTAAGCCCCCAATACCCTCGCATGGGATAGAAAGAAGCAACCACGACGCCAGGGAAGCCTACGTCACCGGCGGCGGTGAAGATTTTGATTGAGAGGAGGATGAGAGAGCGCGGGGCTTACATGAAGAAATGGGAGGCCTATAACAAATATTATGAAGAAAACGAGTTAAGTTCATGAGGGAGGCGACCCAAAGCAAACCTTAAGGCCGCCACCACGAAGCCCAAGGTTCCCAAAGCCGCCACCCGGGGAAGAAAAGCGGATAGGAAGGAGGTGGAGAGAAGAGCGTTAAGGGAGATTAGACACTTCCGTGACTTCGGTCTCTAATTCCCGGTGCCCCCCTTCGGTTGGTGCGTGAAGTTATGCGAGCCTATAGAACAGAACTTTAGAGTCACTGAGACAGAAAGCGGCAATGCAAGAGGTGGTGAGAGCAAAAGATAGTGCAACATTTTGAAGATTCAGCGGCACTATCCACGCTAAGCGGGTAACCTTAATGCGACAAGACATGAGTCTTGCGACCGCGATAAGGGAGAAGCATATAGAAATTTTGTTGTAAATAATTAAAAATTTTTGTAATATAGAACAATTTTTGTGTACCTTGATAACATAAACTTGAGTAATTAGAGCAAATTAATAAGTTTTAGCTTTTATTTCAGTGAAATAGGACATTTGGGAGCCGAGAGACATGATGTCTCACAGCTTTCACTGCGCCTCGTCATAAAACAAAAGTTAGGATTAAGCGAGGCATGGCGTGAGACCTCGCCCATCTTGACCAAAACAGCTCCAAATTGACCAAATAAGGGGTCGATTCTGCCTAATTTGATGAGCCCAGCACCCTTACACCATTAGTTTACCCAAGTTGGACATCTTTGATTAAAATGGGACTGATGTCTCACAGCTCACGCCTCGTCGCAAAACAAAAAGTTAGGATTGAGCGGCAAGGCGGTGTGAGACCTCTTACCAATTCTTCACCGGGACTTGTCAAAGTCACGCAAACTCTTGCATAGCATCTTTTGGGAAACCTAGCCTCGCTCAAGCATCCCCTATAGTCCTCAAACTCCCATTTTGACCTCAGATAAGTTAGAATTACCCAATCCTAGGAAATTTTCAAGTCATCCAAAAATTAGGGTTTCCCCTTTTCTATAAATAGACCCGTCACTTCTCACATAGCACCCTACAAATCTGCTCTGCGCCCTTCTAGCCGATTTCCCAAATCCCTGAAGGCTCTTGCAACCGTTTGTTACCCTATTGCGCAATTAATCAATGGCAACCCGATTTCCGAGGAGATGGTGCGGCGCCGGGCTCATCTTTCGAGGGCCGGCGTCGACCAAATCTTCGGATCTTCAGGAAGGAGGTAGGCGTCAAGCAACCTTGCACTGCGACCCGGCTTATAGTAGAGTCTTGGCCGAGTTTCAAGCTAGGGTAGAACGGCTTAGTGCAACTCCCCTTGTGTAGGATATTTTGTTCCCTAGGCAGTCCCTGCCGGCGACATTAGGCGATGTCCCAGAACATCGCCAAATACCTCACAAACAAAGCGACCGCGACACCGAGCCAATGGTCCTAGCGTCCAGCGAGGACCAAGTACTTCTCTTTCAACAGCGCCACGGCAATCTTTTCACCCACCGTCGTTAGAGAACATAGTGGGGAACCTCTATTCCCCATGGACGTGGATCCATTAGCCATAGCAAATGAGAACAACGGCTCCTCACACAATATGAGCGGGGCGAAGGAAGGAAGAAGACTTCGGATGAACGGGAATCCGAGGAGGAGGAAGACGATGTCGAAGCTCGACCCGAAGCGGAGGGCGGCGACAAGCGGGCGCAGAGTGGCAGACTTTCGAAGAAGCCGTGAGACTCTCGAAGTCGGCGCCACCCCCGGGTTAGGCATCACAAGCCTAGCTCCCATTATAATCGAAGGTGAGGAGTTTACGCTCCTAAGCGACATTCAAAACCTCCGAGTGCGAGGGAAAGGAGTCTGGACTGAAGAGTTCTTTGCACCAACTTCGAAGACCCGGACTTGGACGACTTCATCGTCCGAGGAGAGTCCCACTTCCCCCTCCAAGTAAGGGAAGCCCGACACTTGCGGAAAGTTTACCTCCGACATCCAAGCCTACAAAGAACATCAGGCAGATCATGGAGGTGCGGAACAAGGCTGAGAACAAGCTACCGACGGAGGAAGAGTTCCTTGCTCTCCAGGAACAGATGGGGATCGCTATGCGACCTCAAACATCCTAACGGCAAGCTCGGTCGCTAAGCACCTCCAGGGATAGGGCCGAGGCGGACCCGACCTCGGGGAGGGCTTCGGTCGATCCAAAAGGACTACGGGGAGCTCACCACCACGGTGGAGGTTGATGATTTCGAAGCGCATAATCGAGCTGGATACCGAAAGGCGAGGACCCATCTCGCAACAGGTCATTACGCTTATTACCGCCATTACCGATGGATGGAAGAATAGCGGTTATCCACATAAATTCCCCCGTGAGGGCAGGAAGGAGTATCATTGGCGATTGCACTCGGGATTCGCGGGGCATGCGGCTACCCTTAACACCGAAAGTATGCAATCGGTGAAAAAAGCGGTAGCTTTTCGGCGTCTTCGACCGCCATACCTTACAAGGCGGCGAGCAAGGGTCGATGTGCGACTTACACCTCCCACCCGAGAATAGAAGATTTGGCAAGGGCATTACAAGGTGGATCTCGCCAATGTCCTTAGGAACTTGGGCCATTCGGTGGGAACGGCCCAAGTGAAAAAAGTTCTGGAGGATAATCCATCTTCAAGCATCAACGAAATGATTAGCGATGGTTGCAATTTCTTGTATTAGTGTAATATAAAATATAAATATAACATTCTCTTGCACTATAAATGTTTTGTTGATATATTTTGTGTCCCCTCAACCATGCCAACAAACATAAATAATGCAAGAAAGCAAGGAAAACTAACCATGTAGATATGAACCACTTGTGTATGCGACTAGAGGCCTAAGCGGGGGAGAGCGACAACTTCTGCCGGGGAACTTACTGAGGGGAACAGAGCCCTCACTAAAAGCCACGCCTCGCAAGGAACCCGCTGGAGAATTTGGACAAATGACCCCTTAAGAAGAAATATCGCAAAATGAGGACGGATTCCTCGAAAGCAGATAAAGGCTTTGCTAGCCTACGCGGTGAGCAGGTTCGTGGGTAACGCCAATCGCCGCAAGCATCACCGGAGAACGTGAAGAGACAAGAAGAGAGCAAAGAGGAAGGTCCCCCACTGACTCCTCCGACTAAGCTCGATTCGTGACCACCGACTCGAGGAAGAAGAAGAGCGTAATCCAAGTCCGAAAGGCATTTAAAGGCGTAGGGAACCACCCGAGGAGGGACTACAAAGGGACACAAGAACCTCGATCACCGTAAGAAAGTAGACTCGCGATTGGGAAATGTTTGGAAATGAAGCTCGAGCAATTCTCAGCGCAGAACAGCGTCGCATGGAGGCAGAGGTTTGGCTTCTGACGAGATGAGCCGAACACGCAAATGCCTATGGTATGAAGGATAAGGATAAAGGCGGGGCAACAATAACCCGGCGGGAGCAAAGACGACGCATTTGGTGGAAGGGCTATGCCAAGGCTCATGGCTTAAGCAGATGATGCTTGGGTTCAAGAAGTTTGCTAAAGCCTTCAAAGCGCCATTACGTCCCAAGAGAGCACAAGTCGGTATGATGCAGCCAGTTCTACAGGTTGCGCAAGGCAACAAATCGTCTGTAAATACACGAGGAATTTATGAGGCTAAGGTCAGTATGTGCCAAAGTTAGGAGAGAAGCACGCAGCGGGAAAGCTACATTGAAGGTGCGAATGAGGAGATCCGAAAGCTTGTAAGGGCAATAAACCCGTGAACGGTATCGGCTTGAGAGTCAAGGCAATAAGTTTGCAAAGGCGGGGACCTCGAGAATAGCGGGGCGAGGCAGCAGTATACTGCAAGATAAAGGCAAGGCAGCGAGGCGGTTTCCAGCCCGAGAAACGGCCGACCAGGACCAGCTAGAGCCCCATATATAGTGGCAATCAAGGGAAGCGGCGGGGAGAAAAGCGGTATCTTTCAAAGACAAGCGGGAAGGGTCAAACTACTCCAAAGCCGTGCGATCCTTTCTGCGAGCCATGCCCAAGGAGAAGAGACAGGAGTGCATGCAAAAGCGGCTTTGCTTCGGTGTTTCCAGCCGGGCCATAGAACGTGAAGCGCCCATATGTCATGAGTGCGGCGCTAGCGAGTTGGGAGATTGGGACACCTTGATCGACGACGACGGCGGCGAGGAGGCCCGCGACTACATTCAGGGTGAGTGTCATATCTTTGCATAATAGATACAGAGAGCAAAGAGACCCAGTATAAAGTAATTTCCACGATTGGGAAAGGCCAAGGCCAAGTCATTTATAGTCGATAGATTTGAAGTAGCCATAACTTTGCATCTCCCGAGAATGGTTCAAATGTTGAAGTTGAAACCATTAAAGTCAAAGCCAAGGCCCGTTGTCTTAGCAAGTGGAGCGAAGAAGGCAAAGCGGGGTAAAAGAATCAACTTTGACATCGACTTGCGGGGATTAAGATCGGATAGGGGAAGTAATGGGCATCGGCAAATATGACTTAATAATAGGTATGGAGTACCTTGGACCAGCGGGGGCCATTATTGATTGTGGAAGCGGAAGGTGACCTTCCCAACACCCCGGCGGCAAGATCATTGAGATAATGGTAAAAGAAGTTGTTCCCATCATGCGGTGTATGTCTTCTAAGCGGTTTGTTCAAGTGCATCAAGAGTGAGCAAGTAGCATACATCTTCAAGCTTGAGATTAGTGAGCGGAGTTGGAAGGAAGCAAAAAGACGGGATGCTCGACAAGTTGCGAGGCAAATAGCTAAGTTGATCGCGGAGTTCCACGATCTCTTTCGGATGAGATCAAGCGGCTCCCCTGATAGTATAGAAGTCGAGTGCGAGATAGCAATTTTCGGCGGGAACAAAGCCAACAAGCAAGGCTCCATATAGAATGACAACGCGAGGAGTTGTCGGAACTAAAGAAGCGATTGCGAGGAGCTGCTTTCGACCTAGGTTTCATTAGACCTAGTGTCACGCCCGTTTGAGCGCCCATTCTTTTTGTCAAGAAGAAGGATGGATCTTTGAGGATGTGCATAGACTATAGCGGTTGAATAAGCACACCATTAAGAACAAGTATCGCTTCCAAGATCGGGCGACTTGATGGATCAGCTTCAAGGAGCAAAGATCTTCTCCAAAATCGACTTAAGGTCAGGTTATCATCGGTCACGGATAAAGGAGGAGGATATCCACAAAGGCCAGCGCCGGACCTTGGTATGGGCATTATGAGTTCCACGGTGATGCCTTTTCGGCTTATCAAATGCCCCATAGCGTTCATGAGGCTCATGAGCGATATCTTGAGGAGTTCACGGACACCTTTGTGATTGTTTTCTTTGATGACATTTTGGTGTATAGCGAGATCCCTTGAAGAGCACGTGCAACACTTGAGAAGGGTGCTAGAGAAGTTGAAGAGGCACCGGTTATGCATAAGTTGTCGGCGCCACCGCAACCGAGAAAGGTGGAATACCTTGGTCCGTGATCTGGGCAGAAGGCATCTCGGCGGACCCGCCAAGATTGAAGCGGTGATCCGGTGGGTCGCCCGAAAAATGTACCGCGAGGTCAAGTTTTCTACTTAGGTGGTACTACAGGAAGTTCGTGAAGAACTTTGCTAAGATAGCAGCCGGATTAACGCACTTAACGAGGGCAGAGAAGGTGAAAAGATTGGGTAGAGCATTGGCACAAGAAAGCCCAAAAGGGATTTGAATTGTTGAAGGAAGCTTTAACAACAGCCCAGTCTTAACCCCTCGCCGGACCCGAGAAGGATAAGCTTGTAGCAACAGTCAGTAAGATAGCTACAGTGCGGTGCTTATGCAAGAAGAACGTGTGGTAGCGTATGATTCCGTAAAGATGAAGCAGCCGAGAGCCGCATTTACCCAACAGTCCGGGGAATTGCTTGCGGTTGTCGTGGCATTAAGAATATGGAGGCACTATCTCTTGGGAGGAAGTTCCAATTGGATCACAGACCATCGAGCCTCAATATGTATTCACGCAACCACACCTCAATCGAGGCAGCGGAGGAGATGGATGGAGTTCCTCGAAGAATATGACTTTGATATAGTCTGGTGGGGAAGCTCAATGTGGTAGCAGAATGCTTTCAAGGCATCCACGACAACTAGAGTGCATTGCAATGCAATTTCGGCGCTCTCCGGTGACTTTGGTAAGAAGATTGAAGAGTCCTTGCCAACGGACGTGGATTTCAAGGAGGTATGGGCAAGCCTTTCTAAGGAGGCTAGAACAGATAAAGAGCGGGAGGCCTTCAAGCATTATAAGAAGGAAAGCAACTGTTATACCATAAGAACAAGTTGTGCGACCGAATCATCGGTGTAAGGAAGTTGATCCTCCATGACCGCTGTAACAGCCCAATAGCTGGCCATCGCGGGATTCATGAAAACATATTTCAAAGTCTTGCAGCAGCTATTATTGGCGGGAATGAAGAAGCAAATAGCTCGCTACATCAAAGAATGTCAGCTATGCCGGCCGAGACGAAGTGCGAAAGCAACAATTCGGGGCATTAGAGCCATTAAGCGGTGCCAAGCGCTAAGTGGGGAGGTAATCGGCATGGACTTCATCACGGGGACTCCCAAAAACGGCGAGAGGCAAGGATGCCTTAATGGTAGTGGTCGACAAGTTGTCGAAGATGGCACATTTTGTGCCTTGCGGGACCACAGATCTGACTATGGATCTGACAAAGCTCTTCACCAAAGAGATCTTCGGGCTTCATGGCATGCCAAGGGAGATTATCTCCGAGCGGGGATCCGAAGTTCATGAGTGCCTTTTGGCAAGACCTCTTTGCGACGATTCAGACCAAGCTATCCATGAGCACGGGTATCATCCTCGAGACGGATGGCAGGAGACGGAGGCGGACCAACGAGGATTTTAGAGGACATGCTAAGAAACTATATCGGAATAAGCAAAGTATGTGGGAAGAATTTATTCACTTGGTGGAGTTTGCATACAATAGCACCAAGCGGGAATCATCCCAAATGTCGCCATTTATGATCAATTATGGCTATCGGTGCCTAACTCGGACACTTGGCACAACCCGTGTCAAAAGTAGAAGTTTTCGGCCGAGATGTTGGCGATATGCGGCGGCTTCGTGGAAGAAGTTCGAGGTTATACGCTAGCGGCAAGAAGTCGTCGAGAAAGAGCATCACGACAAGCATCGAGCAGTCGAGAGAGTTCAAAGTTGGAGATGATGTATGGCTCAAGATAAAGGTGAAGCGGTGGCTTCGGGATTGGCAATTGCAAGAAGCTTGCTCCAAGGTGGGCTGGACCCTTGAGGAATAATCAAGAGTAGGTAATCAATCCTACAAGTTGGAATTGCCGGCACACCTAAAGATTCATAAGGTCTTCCACGTGAGTTTGTTGAAGAAGCATACTCCAAATCCGGGCCGAAGTCTTGGACACTCCAACGTTGTTGGAAATAGCGGAGGAGCAAGCTGGAAATAGTTCGAAATGATTCTTGATAAAGCTTTCAAGAAGACAAGGAGGGTCGAATTCCTCCAATACTTGGTCAAGTGGAAACACTTACCAGTGGAAGGCGCCGTGGGTACTTAAGAAAGATTTAGTAAAGCAAAGTTACCCACAATTTATGGAGCAATGGGACGGCAAGGTCATCTAGAAGAAATCGCTCGGGCATGTCGATTTGTGTAGGTTAATTCTTGTATAGATTAATCTACGCATGCAACCTATGCTTGGTATGAGTCGCATGCGTTGTTATCGATGATGAGACCACTACGGTGATCTCTAGGGGTGGTGTAATGTCAATGTAGGCATGACCGTTCCGCTTTGGGCGAAAGTGGAAGGTAGATTAGAAAGTCTATTGGTCCCGCGGAAGGAGGCGACCTCGAGAGAAAAGAGGTCATTAAGGAATGCATTGATAGGGAAAGCACCTTGGAGACGACCTCGAGAGAAAAGAGGTCATTAAGGAATGCATTGATAGGGAAAGCACCTTTAGCCCCATATATGCTTTGATAGGAGGAATCCATCCTTCACGCCCCACGAAGAAGGATATCCTCCACGGCCCAGGCAACTAGAGGTGTAGGCATGAGTGGCATATAGGCATATAGGTATTTGTCTCCACGGCCATTATGGAAGATTCATCCTCTTCCTACGTAGGGAGATTAGCCATGCATTCATGTAGATAGGTGGGGTGGTCACCATATAACCAAAATTTATTAAATAATTAAAACGGTACTAACGTAGTGTCGACCTGCAGGCCAGTAGAGCGCTCCGGAGGGCAAGGAGGTCGAGCTACGAAGACTTGCAACACAAGTTTTGTTGGAATGTGTTGCAAGGAATGAAGAGTACCTCGGACAATAATTATAGATATGAAATGATGAAATTTTGTCTAACTTAAGATAGTGGATACCTTGTTTAATGATGTTGTGAATTGTTAAGTATTCCATAGTATAATGACGTGATAATGTTTTAAAAATATTACCTTAGGGTAATCCTGGTAAATGTATAACTATTATATTGTATGCATCACGTTGATTGCGGATTGCATTAGGAAGATCCCAAGGTGGGGAGACCCACGATCTTTTGGAGACAAACATCATTTCAAGGTGGGGAGAATGTGGCGTTCCGGCCGCGGTATAACGGTCCCGGGGCGTATCTTTATGCGCCAAATCGCAGCGTACCGCTCCACTCCGACCGACGTGTACGCCAACGGATAGCCAGGTAAGTAGCCCTAGGGGCAACTTGCTAGGAGTGTTCATATATATTATTAATGTGCACATGTGCACATTAATGAGGGCACACCTTTCCATGTTGGCATATTTTGCCACCTAGCCATTAAAGGCAAGTGGGGCCTTTCCAATTATCCCACATGCCAAATTGGGTAATTGGAAACCCTAGCCTAAACCCCATGTCTATTTAGGGTAGGAAAACCCTAGCTTGCTAGTTTTTCGTCCTTAGGGTTTTAGAGCTCGTTTTGGCTGAGGGAGCCAAAACCGCCTCGAGCACGCCATGGCGAATTGCACCATCGGTTCCCCAGAATTATTTCATTTCGGCGGGATGGTTGAACTTCAGTCGGGGAGGAGCCACTCAAGGATCGGTATTTGGTCAATTTAATAGCTTAAACCGTCTTCTAGTCATAGAATCGGTGGGTTTAGACTATTAAATTGCCCATAGTAACTATCTAGAACTTAGATCTGGGACACTAACTAAAGAACCTAACTCTATGACTAGATCTAGTTCTTTAGTTCTTCTGTGATGTATTTGGATGATGTATCTCTGTGAACTCCTTGTATTGGGAAGGGGGGTAGAGGCCCTAAAGCTTGTAGTTGATGCTCCTAGAGTAGCCTCTCTAGCACTGCTTGTAGATTAGGCTGTGTGCAAGAGCCACACGGGTTGTGGGTGAAGGGGCGGGGCCGGCTAAGAAGGAGGTTCATGTCCTAGCTCTTGAACGATCCCCCTGGTGTGTAAAGCCTACCGGGGATCATTGTGACTAGGTCCAATGGCTTACCACTGAGTGCGGGTAAGGCATGGGCTCGACACCCGTGAAGTGGTGTACACTTTCCAGTGGGTTCAATCGAATAACAGGCGGTGGCCCTCTAGTCACCTTGAGTTAGCATGTAGACCTGCGGGGAGTGATCCCCACCGCCGCCGGGGCTGGGAGGATGAGACCGAGGGAATAGCCCCTGAAGCGGCTATGCATCCGCGGGCTACTCTGGTCGAGGGTCAGGCACTTTTCAGCCTACTCTAGAAAGTGTGCAATGGGGGGGCGGATGGAGTGGACAACCCTATGCCATGTTCTTATGCCAGCCAACTCCATTGCCATGAATTGCATGCGCAGCGAACTCACGGAGACCCAAGCCGTCAGTCATCCTTTGAGTCCCGAACCTTGGGTAGGATCCCCTATGTGATGTCTTTGACCTTTGTCTATGCAGATATGAGGGGACCATCCTTCGAGATGGTCACAGGATGTGATGTATGTGCTCCGACGACATGTATGTTTACGCTTCCAGCTAGGTAGGCCCGAGGGAGACGGGGTAGAATGACACCTTCACTCTTCCCAGCGGGGACTCGTTCACGGGTGCGGTGATATGTGGAGGGCCCTGTATCAGCATGGAGCTGGTGTGGGGGAAGAACTCCTGTTTGTATACGGTGAGTGTGCAGGTATCTGAGTAGGGGACGTCACAAACGAGCTTAGACTTCTTGCTGCCATCTCTGAATACAGTTTTTTCATAGTCTAGGTATTCCCACTTCACCATGCCACTATCACTAGATTGTTCATGTGGGCAGATAGGGAACTTCTTAATCTCTTATGGTAAGGTTGGAAGCTAGTTTTCTCACATAAAATTCCCTGCCACAGACTTCTTGTGCTACTTATTTTTGTATTGGGCACTGCATTCACCATATATGTCTGACCTGCAAAGCTAACAAGTGCAGCTGCAGCTTTTTGGGTGCTTAGTTCTCATACTATTGAAGCCATCTATTAGCATCTGCATTCTAACATGGTATATACAGCAGCAACTATTGAAGTCCTTTAATTTTACAACAAACCATGGTTTCAGCTTTTCAAACATCCTCTGTTTGATCATAACACTAGGATGTTCCGTCTTGAATTTCCTGAACAATTGCAACTGCAAGGAAGATAACAAGGTGATCAGCATATTTATTGCACACTACATTTTCCACCACACTAGGCACCACATAGCATATATTACATAATTTATTGTACACCATATTTTTGACCACACTAGGCACCACATAGCATATATTACAGACATTCATCTTACACCTCGTTATTCACCACACTAGGCACCACATAGAATATATTACAGCATTTATTTTACACCATATTTTTCACCACACTAGGCACCGCACTAGGCACCCACTGGCACCACACTAGGCACCACACTAGACACCCACACTAGGCACCACACCATGTTATTCACCACACTAGGGACCACATAGCATATATTACAGCATTTATTTTACACCATGTTATTCACACACTAGGCACCACATAGCATATATTACAGCATGTATTTTACACCATCTTATTCACCACACTAGGCACCACAAAGCATATATTGACAGCATTTATTTCACACCACGTGCCGACCACAGCAACCACATATCACAAGCAATCACTAACCACATACCACATACCACATTAACAATAAAAAATGTGGTGAAGATGAAGAGATGAAATAACATGTGATTCTTCCAGATAGTGAGTGGCATGATCCTCTCTTACATTTCGTTCCAATCTTCTGAACTTAACATCCTTTGCATTTGGAGACCCTCGTTTTGGGTCCAAAATTGCCGCACAAGTTCTATGACGTAATTGGGAATTGCATCCGCTCTTCTAACTCTTTTGTACAAAACCCATTTCCCCCTTTGCAATCTATCTCTTCCCTCTTCAATTTTGCTTTGGTAAGATTCCTAGGATAAACACCCAGCAGTTTACCAAAACCCCGAGCACCGGGATTAGCACTTTCGGTATTAATGCTTCCTCTTACGGCCATAGCAAGGCAACTACTCTTGGTGCTAAACCTGTCATTGCTGTTAGACTTCTTCACAAGTTGAATGGAAGCCACGAGGGTTGCCGACCACAATGCTCTTGGCTTGCAAATCTTTCGACTCTTCGCTAAATGCTGTCCATTGTGTCATCCCGCCAGATAATCTAGTAAAACCTCTTTCTTATCATTTGTTAGACAAGCCTTTAGTGGTGCTATGAAATGAAGATAACAATTTTAATACCATCCGACGCCCTAGTAGAGGCCGTTACGGTGGATCCTCCCTCTATCGATGCAATTTTTGCTAATTCTTCTTTAGCTTCCCTTTGTCTTTTCCTTTGGCATCTTTTATGATCCGTTCTTGTTCTGGAGTTCTCTTTCTCTTACACGTGCTCGGTTTGAGATTTTAGGCAGATTTGCTTCCAAATTAAATGATTGAAGGTATGAACAGGATTGATCCACAAGCCGGATTAAAAGCGCCATAGCCGTGTGCTTCGAGGGAAAGGCGGATGGGTCGTGGGTTTAGAAATCGGTTTGGTGGAGATTGGAATAGGACGGGTGGCGTAGGAAATTGGAATGGGACGGGTGGCGTAAGAATCGGGTTGTTGCAGTTCAAGAAATGATTGAATCCGGGCAGTACATGCACTAGGCGCCAAACAAACATTTAAAATCGCACCACAAATTTGATATCTCCCACCACATTTTTAGGGGGGACAGGGGGGACACCCAGGGTGTTCCACTACAACATGCTTTCACCCGTCTGCGTCCGCGACGCAGAGCGCATTCACGCGAACCCACGCGGTTGCCTTGAAATAGCACTTCTAGATGTCCAGTTAGCATGAAATAAGATGCTAGCTAGATTAGAATTGATCCAAATAGGCATGTTAGCATCTTGCAACCCCTCGAAAAGTTGAGTTTTATTAGAAATCGGCCAAACCGAGCGGGTCCGCGCCAAACGCGTCTGCGTCCGCGACGCAGAGCGCATTCGCGCGAACCCACCTGAGTTGACCCATTTTGACCTGGATTGGCCAAATTTGACCCAACAAACTACCACGTAGTGTTTCTTGCCTTGTTTTGCTTAAATTTGCACTTCATGGTACCTTGTTTGGAGATCTATAGCCTTAGAACAAAGGTCTGTTCGATCAAGAACCCTTGTGGCACGGAAGCCGAGGCAACCCCAGTCTATAAAAGGGAGCCTCATTTGCCATTTTCCCTTCACCTAAATTGCTCTCACCATCTTAGGCGATTTCTCAGGCTCTCATCAGTTCTTCCAAGCCATCTTTTACACTCACCTCTGCTCAATGGCGCCCACCAACTTTGTTCGATGGTACGACAGTGCCAGCCACATCCGTGATTTTCCCGCTGAAGGGGCCTTCCACGTCTTTGACCATCTCTTTGACCTGCATGCAACCCTGACTAGTAGGACCCCCTACTACACTGACATAGTTTGCCAGTATGATCAGCAGATCTTACCCTGGGAAGTTAGTCTTCCACCTAGGGGAGGTAAGTGGGTATCTTTAGATTCGTTGAGCCAAGCCTTGGGGGGGGGATCCAAAGGCAAGGGGCAGCTAGGGGAAAGGACAAGGGACATGCCCGATTACATGACTTGTAGAGCCCATAGGCACAGGTATGTTTCGGCGCATGCGTCCCTCGCTCTAGGCTCTGATACCAAATGAAACGCTCCTAGAGTGTTAACACTCGAGATCAACAAATATTTTGACACACTGAATAACATTCATATTGAATAAGGATAATAATAACAAAAATATTACGCTGAAGCAATGGGGGTGTCTCCACCCTCATCATCTGAGACCAAACTAAAGAGTTCAGGATCTCTAATAGAATACTCTCTAAGGAAGTCGACTAAGATATCGTGCACATCGCACATACAACCATAAGAAAAACGCTGAAAGGCATCATGCAGATAACTCCAAAACTCTCCTAAATCGATCTTAACTACGCCGCTCGACAGCAACCTCGGTCTCTGCTCCATCTGGAAAGGTAAAGGAGGCAACAATGGGGTTAGTCCTGGAAAAGGACTAAGTGGGCAACCGTTACCTGGACTAGACAATCTGGAAGAAACACAGCATTACAGAAACTTCATCAGTTATTTGTGTTATCTAGGGATGATCAATCCCTTGGCCGGGCTCTCACGTATACCGTTCGTGACACGGATGCATGTTCACACACCAATCACCTGGATGGACAAAACCCTGGTCGGATCTGAGGTATAACCCTTCGTAGGATCTTCAGGAGCGAGATTCAAGACCCATTCGGTCTGGAAACAAGGGTTTGCGACTGCCACAGCAGCTACATGAGATTCCTGGAGGAAAAGGAAAGCAACTAGGACAAATCACGAGTGGATTAAAACGATCTCAAAGACATATAACTGGAGTTTGGGCTTGTAGAAACCGCTGGCTGCATAGACAACAATCCATGACAGGCATGCATAACATGGCATTATCTATAGATTCAGCAAGAACATCAGAGCAATCTAGCGTTTGCGGCCTCAAGCCTTCACCGATTGCAGTGCATATCTTTCATATGCTTCAAAGACGCTGAAAATGGATGTACTATGTCCAATGTCGAAGCAACGTTCATTACCCAGTCAAGTGGCACTACTTGTTGACCTGCAATAACTGAACGTTCAGTACTATGATGGATATACCAATGCAATTGTTCAGGCTTCGATGCAGCAAATACTTGGTGGTACGTACGGCCCATAATAACCACAGCTGAAGGCACTTTTAACTTCATGAACTGGCCAGTTACACCAAGTCCAGTGAAGCAAAACAAACGATTGACTTTTCGACTTAAAAAGCTAAATCCTTTTATGTCATATAACAGCTCTAACTTCTCAGGTAAGTCAGGTAACCGGTCAATCATACGTTTCCCATGATTACAACAAACAGCATCATCTTCACTCCGCAATAATTCTGTACCACAAATTAGGCAAGTCTTCGACCAATCAAACCCATGGAATGCTGGATGATGTCTTTCAATATCCATTGCCGCAATCTTAATCTTCCAATAGCAAAATGGCGTACAATGATTACTCAATGTATCTGGCATCTTAATATTGGTATTTTCTTTTCGCGTTGCGTACATTTTGATGTATGCACGTCTCTTCACCTTTAACTCCTCTTTTTTTAAATCAGGTAATTCTGCATACCGCTTACGTTCCGTCAATGCTTTTCGATGTCTAACACTTCTATCCTCAACATCAACATCATTATTACCCAATGATTGCTCTATCTTCTCATTATTACATACTCTCTCTGTATCACCTGTAAAATAGCTACATTCACCAACTGCAAACCCAGGGGTTTCTTCAATATTCATTGCTGACACATCGCTTTCTGCTATATCATTATTTTTATAACTCACATCACAAGCCTTTTCATCCTCATATATAGCATCTTCATTACATTTAACCATTTTTCCCTTTTTAAGTTGGAGTTGACGTCTCTCATTCATATTATATTTTTCAGCGACAGGCCATACTTTTTCTTTGCATGTTGATATTTCTTCATTATCCTTATCCACTTTGCTTTTTATTCTATTCTTTATATTAACTTCATTGTCTTTTCTACTATGCAATGCATCCCCTAGCTCAACATTTTTCTTAACATCGTCAATTCCAGTAATCACCACGCCGATTCTCCCATTATTCGCTATATCATTACTTTCACTTATGTCCATAATATGGATACCACATTCTATTTTCTGATTCCCAAGCTGATCCTTCATTACATGTTCCATAACATTCTTCTCTTCGGCATTAATGTTACTTTTTCGTTGCTTATATGCCCGATATTTTGCTCGGTACTCATCCTTTTTGTCCTTTGATAACATAGCATACCTTTCTCTACGTCTTGCATTCACTTTATCTCGCTTTTCTCGTTCTTCACTACTTATTCCTGTTATCTTTATCCTTCCCATTGTGTTATAACACTTCAAACCCTATAACCTTTATGCATCTGTAACTCTAAACAAAGTAATTAATTTTACTTATCTCATTTATCCAAAATACATCAAACATTATGACAAACCGGATAAATTTGTGTTGCGCATGGGAATCAATAAAATACAGTAAACAATCTACTTTATTGTACTTATCATTATTTCATGCCATTGAAGAGCCACAAAAAAATACAACTGCTTAGCATCACATGTTGGAATATCATTGACAATATTACGTCTTCTAATTCTAAACAGAGTAACTAATATTACTTATCTTATTTATCCAAAATACATCAAACATAATGGCAAACCAGATAAATTTGCGGTGTACATGGGAAACCATACACAAATTTCTCTCATCAGAATTACAAATCTGTTATATTCACCTCCAGCCTGCCCACCCCTATCTGATCTATTTGTCAATCTTTTCTATTATACAATAATTCCACAAATATATCTAAACTCAAATTCAGACCTTTTAGGCAATCTTCCTTCAATTTTATCTCCCTCATTCATGCAAAATACATCAAGCATAATACCAAACCAGATAAACTTCTGTTACTTAATGCCATTGGAAAAATCCAAGCCCACAATCTGATTTCAGGGCATACACAGATTTATAGTCTCCCTATATCAATTATCTACAAACTAACCCAACAATGTCGATGCATATCTGCCGCATATCACATTCAGCCTAGCAGTATTATTTCCTACCTTGCAACTTCCTCAAAGCAATGCATTATACGCTTAACTTAATATAAAACATCATTGCTTTTTATGGACATTACTCAATAAACCTTCCAGCAACTCATGGAAAATTCCGCCCTATCAGTAAATCAACCAGCAAAGTTGCAATCTTAATTCATAAATATCAGCTGCTTCATAAACTATCCATGGACACTGCAATAGCAGTTCTCACTTTCACACCAATTCCAAATATGCAGCTTCAAAGAACCAAAACTAATGTCCTCCCAAACCTTTCACAATAACTTTCATATACACCCTTCTTATCCCTGCCTAGTAATACTTCTAAAATAATCTTAATACATCAACAATACTCCAAGCATTAAATCTACCTCCTGCCATCCCGATGAATAACCCAAAACTACAGAACTTGCCAGACTCACAACCATCTTCAAACCACATACAAACTCACAAGATTTCAACCCCAAATCGGCAAGCTTCTGCGATAACATCTGGCCCGCCCCATATTCATCCCTATCTAACCCTAAACTAACGGACTCTCTATTCTACAATACCCAAAAATATCAATAGCCTCTTACCTTGTCCAACTCTCCCGCACAACCGGCCTACTGCAAATCAAGCAAAGGGTATCTCCACCACGAAATAGTCGATCCAACAGGTCAAAGCCGGCCAGGACTCACAAAAATAACATGACTCAGGGATAGCTCAACCTTGTCATGAACCTACTCGAAAACAAGAAAAATACGTGGAAAAGACGCAAGAAATACAGAAGAAATACGCCAAGATCGGCAAAGAATCTGATATATGAGTAGGAATCAAGAATACAATGGCCCGAAGGCAAGCAGGAACACGAGACAGATGCCTAGAAGGCTCAAGACTGGCGTTGAACCGGAATGGTTTGACAAGAAGGAGGTGCCTCCTTATATATCTAAGCCAATGGCCAGGATCGCGCCACTTCAATGGATGAGATTGTGCAAGTGTCGCGCATGCATTTAGGTTCTAGAATATTCTAGAACCTCCTGGAGATAGCCCCGCATATGAGGAAGACGTGAAGGAATATTTTCAACATATATTGGTGGCGCACTTGGCAAGGATGTATGACTCGCAACTGGAAGGTTGCGAGTTCAAACCTTGTCTTGTGCAACTACCGTTTTTGCATCCGTGTGACGACCATCTTTTGTACATACGAGTATAATGTTCGTATGATATAAATACCCGTATGGTCGTCACACCATCCCCCTCCTACGACGGCGACGAGTTCTCGGAGCTGGGGCCGGAGTACTCAAACTTGGCTTATCTGGGTAACGTCGGTGAAACTCCGCAATTTTATCAGGAGCATTACTCAGATTCTCGGCAGGCTCCCAGGTTCTATCACTTGATGAGTAACCTTCCCAATCGACAAAGTAATACAAACGTCGACGAAGAAATTTGGAGTCCAGAATCTCTCGAACCTCAAACTCCTCATGATCATCAATTTCCACTGGTGGTGGCGGTGGAGGAACGCGATCTGGGAAAGTATTGACTGTGTAGGGCTCCAATAGAGAAACATGAAATACTGGATGAAGCCGAACAGCTGGAGGGAGCTCGAGCCGGAATGCCACTTTGCTGATCTGAGCCGTGATCTAGTAAGGACCAAGGCGACGATAGTCAAGCTTATTGCAGGGACGTGAGGTAGGGAGGTCCCTACGAAGAAGCCAGACAAGGTCACCAACGTGAAACTTAGGAGCTTCCTGCCGATAGCGTTCCTGTGCTCGGTGAAGATGATGCTGAAGATCTGATTGAAGAGCTTGGAGTTTCTCAAGTCGAGACTCCGCACTAGGATTGACCAAGTCACTGCCAGCGACACTAAGGGACCAACGAGGATGCTGACCAGAGTTTAGAAAGAATGGAGTCTGGCCAGTGGAAGCATGTACCGAGTTATTATAGGCAAACTCAGCTAGTGGAAGATAATCGACCCAATCATCCTGCTGATAACTGATAAAGCACTTTAAATATTGCTCCAGAGTCTGATGAGTGCGCTCCGCCTGTGTATTGCTTTCTGGATGATGACCAGATGTTAGTGAGCGGTCGATATGCAGTACTTCCAGAAGCCGCTTCCAAAAACCTGCGACGAACTGTGGTCCACGATCGCTGACGATAGTATCAGGCAAGCCGTGAAGTCTGACTACTTCACGAAGAAGAAGATCTGTTGTTCCCTCATTGGTGATGGTGACGTTGCAGGGAATAAAATGAGCCATCTTAGAGAAACGATCAACGACAACCATGATGGCATCATAACCCCGAGAGACTGGCAACTCCCGGATAAAGTCTATAGAAATGCTCTTCCAAGGTCCATCTGGTACCGGCAGTGGCTGAAGAAGGCCATGAGGAAGATGTCTTGGAACCTTGGCTCGACAGCAGATGTCACAGGATCGAATAAAAGCTTCGACAGAGCGACGAAGCCCAGGCCACCAATACTCGCGACTAATAAGTTCAAGAGCCTTGGCTACTCTAAAGTGTCCGGCCATAGGTGAATCATGGCAAGCCTGGAGAACCTGAAGCCTAGAAGCACCATCTGGCACATACAGAAGCCCGTCATGGAACAGGAGTCCATCTCGAACCTCAAAACGATCATAGTCTGATCGCATTTGCTGAGAAGATGATGCGGAGCCAAGGTGTGAGAATACATCTTGAGCCAATGGATCAGAAGACAGAGATGCTCGAACAAACTCCAACAAGGCCGTATCCTGAGGTCTCTCGAACAAAGTGAGGGCCATAAGCTGGAACCGATCAGGCTATAGAATAACCTGTGATTGCTGGTCAAATGCAGGATCACTTAGCTTGGCGGCTCAAGGTAGGAGCGTCGAGACAAGGCATCAGGCTTCCCTTGGAGGGATCCAGGACGGTACTTGATCACAAAATCAATCCGAGATAATACTCGAGTATGCCACTGCACCTGGCGACGGTTGAGCACTCGAGCAGACTGAAAATACTCCAGATTTTGATGATTTGTGTAGACTGTGACCTTATAAGGGGAACCTTCTAGGAAACGTCTCCACTCTTCGAAAGAATCCACTATCGCCAACAACTCCTTGTCATAAATGGGATAGTTGATTTCAGCAGCATGAAACTTTCGTGAGTGATAGGCGATTGGATGCAATTCATGGTCATCCCCCTCTTCTGACAGGATCCCACCAAGCGCAAAATCAGAAGCATCGGCTTCGACAATATATGGGCGCAAAGGATCTGCATGAGCAAGAACTGGCGCCGTGGTGAAAGCATGCTTCAGGGTAACAAAACATTCAAATGGCACGTTCTTGACCGTGAGGCGTGTCAAAGGAAGAGCAATCTCCGAATAATCCCGAATGCTTGTAGATAGAAATTGGCAAACCAAGAAAACCGAACATCTCGAGCAGAGATGAAGGTGTTTGCCACTCGAAACGATCTTGACCTTTTCAGGATCCATAGAGACTCCATATGGAGTGATGCGATAGCCAAGGAACTCCACATTATCCTGCTCATACTGACACTTCTCAAGTTTGGCATATAATCCATGCTCACGAAGCTTCTGAAGGACCTGTCGAACATGCCTCTCATGTTCTTCGAGAGTCTTAGAATAAATAAAGATATCATCCAAATAGATGATAACAAAAGTGTCTAAGAATTCTCGAAAAACATCATTGGCCGTGCATCACCCTCCCGGATCCGAATAAGATTGTAGGCACCCCGAAGATCAATCTTTATAAAATAATGCGCACCTTGGAGTCATTCCAACAACTCTGGGATCAGAGGAAGCGGATACCGATTCGGCACTATGATTTTATTGAAGCCGCAATAATCAACGACCAGACGCAGCGAATCATCCTTCTTTTTTACGAAGAAGATAGGCGCTCCAGCAGGGGACTGATAATATCGAATGAAGCCAGTGGCTAGATTCTCTTCAATATAATCCATAAAACCTTCAACTTCGGGGAGATAGACCATATATCGGACCATATGGCGGCGTGGTCCCCGGCTGCAAATCAATAGGACAATCATATGGACGATGCTCTGAGAGTTTTCTGGCCTTGACTTTGTCAAAAACATCAGAGAAGTCACCATATTTATCACGGGGAGCATTGGGCGGAACTTCTTTGGTGCCGAAGCTAGCCGGCGGGTGAACTGGATTGCAAAACGAACTTGGATCTTGCCTTCTAGATTTATCGAACTTCGCGAGAGAAATCTTTGAGATCTGAAAGTGAGGGCATGAAGAAGCCTCTACAAAAGCAGGGGAGCGGGAACATGGCGAGAAGCGAGGGGCGTGGCGGGAGCAACTGGAACATGAGCTGGAGCATCAACTCAAGAACTGGAGCAGGAACGGGGCCCTGGAGCAAGAACTGGAGCAGGAACAGGGACTGGAGCAAGAACTGGAGCAGGAACATAGACTGGAGCAAGAATTGGAGCAGGAGCAGGAGCAGGAGCTGGGACATCATCAAGAATATGGTTAGAATCACGGGGCATGGCTGGAGGCGAGAGACAAGAGTCGATCGAGAACATGGAGCAGCAAAGGCCGGAATCGGGGGCCCGATGATGCCACGGATCGAAGTCGATGTTGGTGAAGAGACATGATCTGCAGATGAACTGAAACTAGAGCTAGAACCAGCAAATCGAAATGATCTAGTACGCCAATCAATCTGCGTGTTATGTAGCTCGAGCCAAGGCAGCCCCAAGACTATTGGCGCATGAGGGCTAGCAATGAGATTGAAGGAAATACTACAAGAAACTCCTTCAAACAAAATCTGAAGAGGCATAGTACATTCTGTGACTACACCTGAGGAGATCTCCTGTCCATCAATCACTTCGACAGAACCAGGATGCTCAACCTTGCTTCTAGGGATGGCGTGCTTATTGGTGAACGCACTATCCATAAAACAAGCATTTGCACCACAATCGAGTTGCGCCAACACTTGCAATCCTCCAACTTCTGATTTCAATGATATAGGGATGAAGAATGCCTTGTTGACCTTATCCGACGGAATAAACATGTCAAGAAATGTGGAAGGAGTCTGAGAAAAGGAGGCCAGCCGACGAGAGACTCCTACTACGGACCCGCCCCCGAAGTTTTCCGGCCCGACTTGGGCGCTTCACAGGGCATCCACGAGCAATATGGCCAGCTCCTCCACGGTAGAGGCAAAGGTTAGCCTCTCTCCGAGCCATTGCTTCTTCGGCGCCGGATAAAGGTCCCTCGAAGCGCGATCAATGCATAGGCTCAGGTCGACTTCTTTGGATTCTCTTGATGACGGGGAGGCGTAATTCTGAGGCATTTGTGTGATTGGGAAGACGACTTCGTCTCTCTTGCCTACGTTGAAGAGCCTAAAGATCACTGCGGAGAAGTTTTGGCGGCACTGTCCAAACTCAGTGGTTTTGAATCCAGTTAGGCTTGTGATCAGCTCCACCCTCATAGATATCCCATGGCCGGGAACAAGTTGGGCTGATTGGTTCTCTCTCTCCTCACGAGGCCAGCTCTAAGTTGGTTTGCTCCTTTATTGGAGAAAGGAGCCTTAGGGTTCAAGATTTTGCATTTGCATTCTACTTGATTTCGAGGCATGCTTTGGAGACAGCGACCGTCGGCGCCTGGCGATCCACAAAACTTTGCAATCTAAGGCAAGGCTCTCACCCAGCTTCAGTATATGCATCAGAATTTCGTCAAATTGCGGTAGATACTGCTTGGGATGATGTTGCACTTCGAGATTGTTTTCGAATGGGGTTATGTGAGGATGTCAAGGACATGTTGTTGTCTATGGAAGATCCGCAGACTCTGGAAGAAGCCATCAAATTTGAGTCTTCTAGGCATCTGTCTCGTGTTCCTGCTTGCCTTCGGGCCATTGTATTCTTGATTGCTGCTCATATATCAGATTCTTTGCCGATCTTGGCGTATTTCTTCCGTATTTCTTGCTTATTTTCCACGTATTTTCCTTGTTTTCGAGTATGTTCATGACAGTTTGAACCGGAATGGTTCGACAAGAAGGAGGTGCCTTCTTATATATCTAAGCCAATGGTCAGGATCGCGCCACTCCAATGGATGAGATCGCGCCAAGTGTCGCGCATGCATTTAGGTTCTAGAATATTCTAGAACCTCCTGGAGATAGCCCCGCATATGAGAAAGACGTGAAGGAATATCTTTAATATATATCGGTAGCGCACTTGGCAAGGATGTATGACTTGCAACTGGAAGGTTGCGAGTTCAAACCTTGTCTTGTGCAACTACCCTTTTTGAATCTGTGTGACGACCATCTTTTGCACATACGAGTATAATGTTCGTAATACCCGTATGGTCGTCACAAACCTTATAAGCTCCACAATAGATCATAACCGAAGCTCCCACCAAATTCCTAAACTCCAAAACAATCCATGGCCAACAACAGCTATGGCCGGAGGCAATCGATGCAACACGTCAAAGCCGCTTAGGCTTCTAAACTCAACATATGGCCGGACCTAGAAGCGTCCCAACCCACTTTCCCCTGCCTATCCCGTCCTCTACGATGCATCTCACCTGTCCGATATGCCACGTCAGCATAAACCAATAGCCAAGACAATATTTCAACGGCCACGATTCAAGATAGTCCTCTGTAAGAACTAGTAATGGTACCCAGCGTTGCTGGGCGTAAGTTGAGAGCTTGTAAATGTTTTGGGCTGCAGTGAGAAAAGCCCTATACTTTTCCCTTTCTGTTTCCCTTTCCCTTTTGCTCTATCCCGTATTTCACTTTTTCTTATTTTCTATACACTTTTCTTTTTCTTTTCAGTTTTTTCCCGTTTTTCGCATATGTTTCCTTGTTTCCCCACCTCTTTCCTTCATTTCCCTCTTCTTTTTTTCCAATAACCTTTTTCCCTTTCCTTTTCCTCCTTTCCCCACCCTTTCCTTCTTCTCCTTTTTCCATGCCCTTCTCCTTTTTCCTTCACCTTTTTCCATGTCTTCTCTTTTCCCCATCCTTTTTCCATGCCTTCCCTTTTCCTCAATCTTTTTAGTCTTTTAGCTTTTTCCATGCCTATTTTCCCTTATCTTTTCCTCCATTTCCCAGCCTTTCACTCTTTTTTTTTTTTTTGAATGCCCTTTTCTCCTCCCTTTTTCTTTTTCTCCTCGAGATCCCATGCCCTTTTTACCTTCCCTTTTCCCATCTCCTCATCCTTTCTCCCTTCCCTTTTTCCTTTTCCTATTTTCTATGTTCCCTTTTTCTCTTCCCTTTTCCTATTTTTTTCCTCTTTTCTTTTCCCCCTCTCCCCTTTTCCTCATTTTTTCTTTTCCATTCTCTCTTTTCTTCCCTTTTTCCCTTCCCTTTTTTTTTCACCCCTTTCTTTTTTCCATTTTCGATGCTTTTTTTTCCTCCTTTTCCCACCATTTCCCTTCTTTTTTTTTTTTCGTCCGATTTTTTCTTTTTTTTCCTTTTCTTTTTCTTTTCCTTTTCTCATGTTTTCTTCCTCTTTTTCCTCTGCTCCCCCACTTCCCTTCCCTTTTCCCTTTCCTAATGATTTTTTTTTTTTTTCTACTATCTAATAGAACCTTTCCTCGTGCCATTTTTCCTTCCTTTCCTTTTCCTTTTTCCTTTTCCCAAGCCTTTCCACATTTGTTTTCTTTTCTTATTTTCCTATACTCATTTTCCTCTTTTCCCCACCCTTTCTCTCTTCCCCCTTTTTTTTTGCCTTTTTTTTTTTCTATTTCTCCGCCATTTTCCTCTTCCCTTTTATCTCATGCCCTTTCCCCTTCCTTTTTCTTGTTTCCCTTTTTCCCTTTTTCTCATGCCTTTTTTTCAGGTTCCCTTTCCCCCTTTTCCCTTTCCTTTTTCTTTCTTCTCACTTTCCCTTATTTCTTCCTTTCTCCCCATCCTTTTCTTGTTCTCCCTTTTCCCCTCTTCCTCATTTTCCCAATCTTTTACTCTTCCTCTTTTCTTGATGCGCTTTTTTCCTTCCATTTTCCTCTCTCTTTTTCGTTTTCGTTTTTCTTTTCCTTTTCCTATGCCATTTTTCCCTTCATTTTTCCTCTTTCTTCAACGCTTCTCTTTTTCTCCCTTTTCCCATGCCCTTTTTTTCTTCCATTTTTCCATGCTTTTTTTCTCCTCCCTTTTCCCCTTTCTTCAATCTTTCCTTTTTCCTTTTTTTTTTCTCGTGCCCTTTCCTCTTCCTTTTACCACTTTATCTCTTCCCTTTTCCCTCGTGCCCTTTCCCCAGGTACCTTTTCCCCCTCCCCTTTTCTTTCTTCTTTCCTTTTTCATTTTTTCATACCTTTTTCTCTTCTCTTATCCCCACCCTTTTCCCTTTGCTTTTCTCCCTTTTCCCGTGCCTTTTTGCCCTTCACATTCTCTCTTGTCTCTTCCCTTTTCCTTTCCCCCCTTTTCCCTTTACCCCTTCCCCTTAAGAGATCAAAGTACGACCAATCATGGCGGTGGTAAGTCGTGCAATAAATCTCGGCCTTCGGATGCACTCAGATGATCTCGACCATTCAAATTAGGGCTTGATCCAATCCAAGAATTACGGTATAACATTATAATATAAGATTAGCACCATCAGGTTGGATATCAGCTCTCTTCTTAACGGACGTATGCTAGCGGCATTCTTCGAGAGCATTGGCGATCGTTTCTGTATCGCGCATTCCTTAGCTTTGTTGTGCTCTCGATGATTGTCTAGTTTTCGAGCACTTAAATTTCAAGCTTTTCAAATGTTCTACCCCAAGTAGGGGAATCATTTTGTATTCAACGATTTTACAAAGCTCAATGAGAATACCACTTCACTTCGGCCACTTGGTTATGTCCTAGGACCCATCCTAGGAATATAGAAATGCATGTGCTCCTAAATAAATGCATTGGACACACCCTATAATATTATCATATATAGGAGGATGGTTTGGCGGCATCTAAGAAGGGTGGGGACCTTTCGTGTGGAACATGTCAACTCGTATGACACTTCTAACAACGAAATTTCCAACCCTCTTATAGTTGCTGCCTCTGCTACTTGAATCTTCAATAGGGCAATCAAATCCCCATGGTCTGATTAAGCCAATCAAATCCACACCATCAGATTAGGAAGGAAGGAAGTATATTTTAACGTCCATGGAGGCCAACTGGCCTATGAGACGGTTTTACAATATAGCGGAAAGTTTCCAAACACAAAATAAAACCACAGAAACCCTGTACAATGTGTCTCTACCACTGGGATGAAAAAAACCCCCGTGTGGGAGGGAAAACCCTTGTAGTAGGCGTTGAGAGACCCTATTTGGGCGCTCAAATTCCACTGTCTTTGTGAGGACTCCACGGCGGTGGAGACTTTGTAGAATGTAGGGCCTTAAGGCGTGCCACCATTGGCGAAGCCATCGGTTGGTAATTGCTATCTCGAGCATCGAGATCGACATGCGGTTGCTTTCGGATGTGTGCATCTATTTGGGCATTCTGTAGAGCATGGTGTTCATCTTCTACTATCTGCATGTGACGGCGGCATAATCTCTCATCTTTTGGGGATTCCACGCCCTCCATCCAGTACCCAATCTGTCTCAATTCGGGATGGTGGGACCCTGTCCTTATTGCAGCTATAGCTCTTCATTTCTTGGTGGAAATGTGTGCCTTGAATCTTGGTGGGGGCGTGTTCCAGCGGCGGATTGACACGTATTATTGGCGGTGCTACTGTTTTGAGCTTTGCAAGGCGGGCATCCGCAGGCGACAAAGCGCGCATTCAAATGCAGCTTCTGCGATATCAGGCATATCCACAATGTGTTGATAGTCTATGGACCATCGTGCGAATCATCCCTACAATGCTCTTGCCATACTCTCTTGGGGCGTTGCGGCCCTTGTGCCAATAGCGAGCACAGGGGAGGAAGGCGTTGTGCATCCATTTGCGTCAACCTTATGGAAATCATAAGGTGCTGCGCGCCAGAAGAATCTTTGCGGGGGCCAAAAGCCGATCTCATCTGACAAAATTGGATAAGGCACCGTGTCTTGGCGGCCTAGAGCTGTATGTCGGGGAAAGCCTTACGCACCCTCTCTAGCTTATCCCAAGTACCCTTGCTAATCGGCGCCCCGGACCTCTACCCCATCTGGCGATGATGCGGTTCCGCGAGTGCTTTCGAAACAAAGTGTGCTTTTGTGTGCCCAATCGAGATCTGATTAATGACGGCTTTTACGCATTGCATCCACGGGGCTTTCCATCAGCCCGACCCTTCTTTCTACCACGGTCATCCCATAGCATGTTAGCATAGAAATCGATTCCCATATACTTAAAGGTCCTTACAACTTCCATCCTTTGTCCTCGTAATAGAAGTGGGATATCATCTTGCCTTGAGGCCCAGCAGCGACTTGGTTTTACGCTGGTTGACTGTCATTCCGCTATATCGCAAATTGGTGAGAGCATCAAATGTTCTGCATACTCGGCTGTATGGGATAATAAGCCCGGATCGTGCGCATAGAGCAAGCTGTTTTTCTTGTATATGCCTCACGGCAGCTGCGGGCCACCACCTCCATGTTCTTGCATCCAGGTCTCCAACTTGTCAATATAGAGTCCAAAAAGCGTTGGAGATAACGGGCATCCCTGTTTAACCCCTATGGTGCTGGTCACCCGGTGGTCTGACGTAGGCAAAATGGCATATATTCCGTCATCAACCCGGTAGATGGCATACGCAAATCACATTGGGACATGTAGCTCCTGCAAGCATTGCCACAACAGGTCACGAGGGACCGTATCATATGGCGTCTTAAAATCCGCGAAACAACAATACGAGTCCGCGTCGTGCATTGCGGCTAACTTCCATAAGGATTACGAGGTAAAAATATGATCATTAGGTGGGTGGGCGGGGGAAACACTGCACGGCCAACTACATGCACTCCAGTTTCCTCCACCCATTGCGTTAACTTCTTCTCCAGCATCCCTGCTAGAAGTTTTGCGAGTAACGGGCTCACCATGATCATATGGTAGTTGGTGGAGTCATCCACGCTTTCGATCTTATGAATAGGGGTGACCTTGCTAACCATCCATTCTGCCGGGAGGCCCTCTCGATGGATGCGATTGATTATCCTGTCAAAGGTCGAGCAAAGCTGGCCCACCCCATTTGAACGGCTTCGACTGCTGAAGTCCACGCAAGTCCTTTGCTTTACCATTAGCAAGATGCCTAAGACCACGGTGGATGTCGCCTCTGTAGTGTTTCTCCCTAGTTGATCGGCTTGCGTCGGCAATTGCTCTGGGGGTCATACAACTCCTCAACCGCTGTCTCCACTGGTGCTGCGGTAACATTTCAGTGGTTGATGCCTCTTATATAGCACTCTCGCCCAAAAGGCTTTTGGCTCGAGTCATCGATAGATCAAACATGCGTTGCTGATTTTTCTGCAATGTGGCGATGCTTTTGGATTTCAAGAATGCCTTATAGTCCGGTAATGGCTGTGGCGGGCTGTGGATCTAAGATGATCGTAGGTGACTCTTTAGAGCCTTACATTCCATGTCAAACCGGGGGTTTTGAGGGAATTACCGGTGTCCTGCGCGGGGAGCTTTCTTGCTGCAAAGCATTCTTGCGGCACAGCTGCGGTAAAGCCTTCACCAACCATTCACACTTATCATGCATCAATCCCCTGTAGCTCACGTTCAAGCTCCACCTCATATCCTGCTTGCTTCCTATAGTTCGGGTTGTATCTCAAACCACGGGGGTGCCTGTCCTGTGGCCGCCCTTTGGCTGTGCCTCAATCAAAGTGACATAAAGTGGATAGTGGTGCGACAAAGTCTCTTCATCTCTTGTTCTGTGCCTCTCGCGAAAATATGAATGATATCCGGTTAAGCTTTGGAGCTGGGAGATAGTCCCACCTGCTGGCTCCACCGCCATGTAAACACGCAAGTGAAGCCCCCTGATCGCGGCCACCTGAGCATACCATTGCAGATCACCATGTCAAAGATCTGACATACTGGACCAACTCTATTCCAAAGGCTCCGGAGACTGTATCCTGGGAGCGTCTTGCATGCTGGGATGCCTCCGTTTCTAACCAAAGTGGGTTGGAGTCAGCATTTCCCTGAAAGGTGACCGACTGGCACTGTGCCGTACGTGCATTGAAATCTCCCAATAAAAACACATGACCCTCCTGGCGATACTGCTCTATGTCATCATACAATTTCCTATAGGGCATATGCACATCTGTATCTGTCTGATGCACCCTGTAGAACTTTTCCCGAACCTTTCCTCGTGCCCTTTTTCTTCCTTTCCTTTTCCTTTTTCCTTTTCCCAAGCCTTTCCACATTTGTTTTCTTTTCTTATTTTCCTATACTCATTTTCCTCTTTTCCCCACCCTTTCTCTCTTCCCCTTTTTTTTGCCTTTTCTTTTTTCTATTTCTCCGCCATTTTCCTCTTCCCTTTTATCTCATGCCCTTTCCCCCTTCCTTTTTCTTGTTTCCCCTTTTCCCTTTTTCTCATGCCTTTTTTTCAGGTTTTCTTTCCCCCTTTTCCCTTTCCTTTTTCTTTCTTCTCACTTTCCCTTATTTCTTCCTTTCTCCCCATCATTTTCTTGTTCTCCCTTTTCCCTTCTTCCTCATTTTCCCAATCTTTTACTCTTCCTCTTTTCTTGATGCGCTTTTTTCCTTCCATTTCCCTCTCTCTTTTTCGTTTTCGTTTTCGTTTTCCTTTTCGTTTTCCTTTTCCTTTCCCTTTTTCTTTTCCTTTTCCTATGCCATTTTTCCCTTCCTTTTTCCTCTTTCTTCAACGCTTCTCTTTTTCTCCCTTTTCCCATACCCTTTTTTTCTTCCATTTTCCATGCTTTTTTTCTCCTCCCTTTTCCCCTTTCTTCAATCTTTCCTTTTTCCTTTTTTTTCCCGTGCCCTTTCCTCTTCCTTTTACCACTTTATCTCTTCCCTTTTCCCTCGTGCCCTTTCCCCAGGTACCTTTTCCCCCTCCCCTTTTCTTTCTTCTTTCTTTTTTCATTTTTTCATACCTTTTTCTCTTCTCTTATCCCCACCCTTTTCCCTTTGAAGACACGAGGAAAAGGGGAAGATGGAAAGGGAAAAAAGGGGAAGAGGAAAAGGGTGAGGAAAGGGAAAAATAGCATGGGAAAAAGGACGCATGTCTTGTCTTCTGTGCTTCTTCTCCAATCCTGTGATCTTGCAGTATATGTCTATTGTCCATTCACTTCATCTATACTCATGATTTGTGCTTGTTCCTGACATGTTCTGGCGTTTAGATCCCCTATTAGAATCATTGGTCCCTGTTCTTTCCATTTCATCATACTCTCCCCCAAGTCTAGCAATTCTAGTTTGTCGCTGTTTGGCGGGTAATATGCTATGATCAAAATTAAATCTTTTTTGTTTTGCAATTGAATACTCAATATCATGTATCTTTTATTGATATCCGAATGTAAAATATGTAGCATAATAACAGGGGGTTTTCTTTGTGTTTTTGTACGCTTTTCACTAAGGTTTTCCTATGATTTCGTGATGTATTCAAATGGATGTACTAATGCGTACATCTAGAGTGCACCATTTCCGAGCCATTGATTTTAGCCTTTTTTTTTTTCAATGGTCAACAACCAATGGCTCACAACAAAAGCCATTTTTTTTGTGCGTGTGGTGCATAATGGGCACATGAAGGACCATCGATTTTAGCCTTTTTTTCCAATGGTCAACAACCAATGGCTCACAACAAAAGCCCTCTTTTTGTGTGTGTGATGCATAATGGGCACATGAAGGGCTTGAAGGGCGCACATTTCTTATCATAACTTTTGATCCATCGCTCTGTTTGAGATGATTTTTATTGCGTTGGAAAGCTCTCTCCGATATCTTTTTGATAATGTATGATATGGATATGTTTGGTTACGTTATCTATGCTAAAACAACAATTTTTTGGCCGGGTTTGGTAGGCTTTCACATCCTACCAGCTGATTAATACAGGATTGCGCTATTGGATATTGTTTTATGGCTCATTCCGAATGAAGCTTGCAAAAAATTACCATGCATTTTTAGATTTTGAGGGGGAGTTATTAAGCCAATTCAAGGCTTCTAGATCCTTGTGCTAACAAGCGAGAAAAAGTTTCCACTTTGGTTTCTCACCACAGAATCCATGGAGGCCAAAGGCTCTTTGTTAAATTCAGTTCAAAAATGTTTGTGTATGGGTGTTGCAAACTTTATGACTTTCAGAATAATGGGATCAATCTGCTCTATCTTTATGGTAACTTTTACTTATGTTATATTTGTTTTATTGTGATCAAATTCAAAAGCTACGGTGATGAAAGCCTCAAATGAATTCTAGTTTTTTTGGTTTGAATTCTAAATTTTTTTCACACACTAGGGGGCCAGGGGGGCGTCCTAAGGCCCCAGAAGGGCCAAAAAATTTTCTTTGCAACACAAACCATTAACATCCAACATATAAAAATTAAATCCCCCAACACATAACAACCAACACATAACAACCATTGACATTAACAACCAACACATAACTACCATTGACATTTAATTAACACAACCATTGGGTCCAACACATTTTAAATTAAAATCCCCTTAAACCCCCTTTTTGGTTTGGGTGTATATTCACCACGGGGGTGGGGTGGTAGGGGCGGCGAGAGCCCTCATAATTGTATTTTGCATGTATGCGAAATCAACACCATATAGTATTAAAGCGAAATCTTATAGTATTTTAGAATCTTGTTATCTGATATAGCAAATTTTGTACTTGCATATCCCACAAATGAGGAACTTTACGTACGGTGTAGATTAAGGAATAAGGGGTGAATATGCCTATCCAATAGCTCTCGTTGCCCGAAGTCACCCCCAAACCAAAGGGGGTTTAAGGGGGATTTTAATTTAAATGTGTTGGACCCAATGGTTGTGTGAATTAATGTCAATGGTAGTTATGTGTTGGTTGTTAATGTCAATGGTTGTTATGTGTTGGTTTATGTGTTGGTTGTTATGTGGGGGGATTTAATTTTTATATGTTGGATGTTAATGGTTTGTACATGCACTTTTTGCTATGCTTTCTTTCACATAGCAGGCTAGACCTGCGCTTCCTCTTCCTATCTTAAAATCCTTATCTTTCTAGCATGTGAATAGCTGATAACCCTCTTCCTCTGGCAGCCGCTTGATATTGTGTTCCCACGTCTCTACCAGACATATTATGTCACAGCTGTGGGCTCCTTCAAGCCGTTCTCCATCATCCAAGGGTATTCAGTGCAATTCCAGTACCATATTGTCAGCGTCTCTTCCTTCGGGGTTTCTGTGTGTTCTGCCCCGTTGCCTACTCTTCTCGGTCACTTGCTGGTTTTTGTTATCGAGGTTGGGCCCATGATTCCGACTTGGGTCATTCGGTCTTCACTGGCCCCGCTTCCGCTTCTTTCTGCTACTCCAGGATGTATCGCTTCTAGGGCCATTTTCTAGAAAATAAGGTAAAAGAAAAGGGGGAGGGAGGAAAAGTGTAGGGAGCGTCACAGCGAGGTATCTGCCTTTCTTATTCTTGAGGAAGGAGCGGTATTGACTGATGGCCTGTGGGCAGGAGGTGGGATCAGTGACTTGCCGGAGTTTGCGTTTGAGCTCCCGACACTCATCATCAAACCATCTGTTGCGGGGGAAGGTGGTAGCACCCGAGGATCTCCGTGAGCGGCCTCTCCCAAAGTATCTCTCAACAGCTGTCAGAATCAGATGAGTCAGGTAGAGATTGATGTTGAAGTGTGGGGAGTTGCAATAGTCCCGCCAGATCATGCTCAAGCAGCTGGGCATAGGTCCCTGCATGGTCGTAGTCCAGGCGCAGCTGAGGCACCTGGGGTCTTGAGGCAGTAGATGCACGGGGAGCCTGCCAATGTGCATGCACGAACAGGGGCTGGTGGTCTGAGTCCACTTCCTCATCCCGAGTGTCTATTCCAATGGAAAAATGGGTAACCAGGTGCAGACCCTATTCCTCAACCAGCAGGTAATCCACCACACTGAAGCCGCCCCCTTGGTTCTCCTCTTTGCCAGGGGCCCAAATTTTGGGACCTGCTCTACTCATGTGCGTGCATTAAAGTCGCCAAGCAACATAACCTTGCCCAACTGCTTGTGCTGCTGTATGTCAGATATAGATCGACATAGGGCTCCAATCGGTCCACACCGGAATGAGTGTTATAAAAGTTGCTCTCGGCATGTGGAAAGTAGCATGCTGCTATGAAGAGGAGGCTGCCACTGTCATGCTGCACGTGCACCCACAAGTAGCGATTGTACCTGTCCGTTTTGTGCAGCGAGATTGAGTGTCGCACGGTTGCACGATAGTGGCAGGCAACCCCCCCATGCCCTTGCTTGCCTGTGCACTCGTTGAACACCGAAAAATGCAGATAGCCTAGGAGGTTTGGCAGTCTGTGCCCTGCATGTTCCCATGTTTCCATGAGGAAAATGAGATCCATATCTGGTGCAATAGAGTTGAGACTCTTCCCTTTCTGCCAAGGGAAGCCCCGACAGTTCCAAGATACCATCTGGAGGCACAATTCCTATTTGTTGGCATTAGATGTAGACGCTCGATGATCTGTTCCGATTGCATGGGGAGAAGTGTGCGGCGCCTGAGCAGCAGTTGCAGGAGCAGTTGGAGTAGCAGAAGCAGGAGGTGCAGTAGGGGTACTGGTGGCAATAGCAAGAGTGGCAACAGCATGACGCATTGCATCGGTGACCTCAGCAGGCGCCGACCTAAAAATGCGAAGCTTGCCTCGGAACAGGCCTGCAGCGCCCCCTCGATGGCGGACATCCCTAACTTGAGCCAACTGTTGCCGGCGGGACTCTTTTTGCATCGGAGTGAGATCCTAGTCGTCATACAGGGTAGTCCCTTTCAATTGCCTACTCTGACACAAAATTGCCTCACACACGTGCATGTTTGCCACCGTGAAGGTGACAACGCGCGGGCGATCTGTGCGTTGAGCCCCAAGGCGGCTTGCTCGAACAATGTGGATTGTGGTCTGAAATGCCATGCGAGATAGGATCTGATCCTGGATGTGCTTGGCGAGATCCTCTCCTGCCTCCTCTAAGAGTCCGCGTATCACCACATTATGACGTCGTCGGCCCTGCTCTTGCTACTCACTGAGTCGCGGGGCAACATTAGTTGTCCCAGCAGGTGATGCCTGTTGTCTGTGATGCTCCCCGAATCCATACGATGCTCCCATCGTATAAATACGGGAAATTTTCCTCCCATGGCGAATCCATCACCACAGAAAGGCCCTTCGTCTGACTCGGACCACTTGTGATGGCCAAGTGTCCGGGTGAAGGACACGGAGGTGTCATTCGTCCCACGCCTTCTATGGGAATCCTATATAGCGGAAGCGTACATACATGTTAGCACCTAGCAACAATACTAATAAATAATATACCACCACGAAGGGTGGTCCATCATCATCAATATAACTAACAACAGAATACCAACATAACAAAGGAAATACACCATAACTAAGAGCTCTACCCAGGGCTCAGACTCCATGGGGTCGACTGACGGTCAGGCCCTCAAGATACCAATAGACAGAGGTATAACATGGCATTGGCTGGCATAAGACAATGGCTAGGGTAGTCCACTCCATTCGCCCCTCTTGTGCACACTTTGCAGATAGGCTGAATCATGCTATGACGTGCTTGTAGCCCTCCGGAGACGCAATCCTAAGGAATCACCCTTCGGGACTACTCCGAGTTACATCTCCCCAGTCCGATGAGGCAGGTCAGAGAGGCGTCTCCTTCTCGAGCATGACGGATCCCTGGGTGTGCTAGAGAACACGTGCCGCATCAGTGACCCCCGCATCGGTACCCGACTTACTCCCCTAAATCTAAAGGCTGGCTCACCTGCCTGTTCGAGCCCAGGGCGTCCATATAGGCACATCCCTCCGGCCCAGAGAGTGTCAGACCCATACCTGGCCCACACACAGTGACCGGCTATAAGCCTAGCACACTATAGGAGTCCTGTAGCCGTGCTAAGCAAGACCCCACCCTTGATTCACCATCATACTCGTTATCTGGTGCTGAACCACATCATAGCATCCTCAGCCAGGTTAGCTCTTGTGCACAGGCCGCATTTACTGGGTTTTAAGGGTTCTATCTAGGAACATCTCTACTTCTAGATGGCCTTTAGGTCTCTACACCCCTTTTACCCATACAACACAGGAGGAACAGAGAGAAAGCTATCCTTATACATCCATCCATCCATAGCTTCGAATAGAACATAAAATAGAGATTAACCATGCATCTATTCATACAAGGGTTAATCCTAGCTACCTTCTGAGCATACAAGGGTTAGTCCTATGACTATCTAGGAATCCAGGCTATCTACGTACTAACCAGGATCATAGCTAGATCCATTATCTCTCTGGTTCTCCATCCCTCTGGCTGGAACATGGTGGAACAACAGCTCCTCCTCCACCAGCCTCCCCCAATTCGAATTGGGGCAAATGGGGGTATAAAACCCTAATTTGGGTCCCAAGTTAGCAACTCTTCCTTGCCAATCGATTTGGGCCAGGTGGCAACTCTGGGTTGGCTAGTATTAACTAATTTAATATTTTAGCCCCAATATTAGGTTAAGCCCTAAATTCGAATTAGGGTTTTGGGTTAGGTTTCCATCTTAATAATTAATAATTAACATAGCTAACCTTAACGTATGAATAATTAATGTGCCATTAATTATTCATAGTGACGTGTCATGTATTTATACTTAAAAAGGCATATAAATACGTGGAATGTCACATTCTCCCCACCTTAAAAATGGTGTTGTCCTCAGCATCAAGACTACTCTTGTTGTAGGACAACACATTGTACCTTGGAAGGAAGTCTCCCCTCCTTAAAGAGATAGCGTGAGATTATAAGTCACACAGACTTTGTCATGTTCAAAGTGATTAAGTTTGAAATGACTTGTAATGTGCAATTTATAACTATGGGATATAAAAGGTAGAGGTGTAGGTCAGACATGATCATCTTTTAGGACTGTCAAAAGTCAACAGTCAAGGTTTGTGGAAGTCTCACTGTTTTCACAGTATACCTAATTTTGAATTCATTGCCCGTACACATAGATGTAACTGATTATATATTATAAACGGGTATAGATATAAAGAACTTCTATTTATTCTTTTAATATAGTGGACAGTTATAATTCTATCATACTACAACTCATTCTAATGCTATTAAGCTATGTCTATATGTTTATTATATTTTCCCTTCACCTTACAGTTTGTTTTATTACAGTGAGCCCTAATTTAATTTTTGTATCTAAATTTTGTTTTCCTATTTTGTTACAGATTTAACAACTCGTATATTGCTATCCTCATTGTTTTACATACCCTTTACAGTTATGCTTACCCGTTAATACAATTATATATTGTACTGTATCTGACATTTTTACCTATATACTTTAATATTAATTACAGAGACATGTTCTTCATCATTTATTATTCATAACCTTGTTATAACATAATCTAAGTCTCGTTATTCCCTCAGAAGTTTATGTAGGACAAACATAATTATCTCCTTCTATTGTATTGTGTTTAAATAGCTTTTTCAATTATCTTTAATGTTTCCACACTCACACTCTCTATCTTTACCATAGTTTACACTCACATGAGGACACATATTAATTCATTGGTTATGTCTATACATTTACCAGATGTCCAGATATTCTTACATTGACATCGCAAAGATACGGCGGAAGCAATGGCGCCTGTTATATAGCGATGGTTGAGCAGGTCCTGAACTCTTGGTTGAAGTAGAAATGTGGCACGTTGGGAATACGGAGTGGTAAGGTATCCTTATTTTGGATCGATAGTCGAGAGAATTGGTGTGACGTAGAAGGAGACTGGATATAGCACCATATATTTGAGGGAGAAGTGGTATATGATTATCTGCCATAGACCACGTCATGAAACTAAGGTGGAAACTGGATTATAAGTACCCAGCTCATGAAAGAGAGATCACTTTAGAAATGTAGGTTTCGACAATGGTGGTGATGGTATAGAATGTGGACCCGACATTTTATAGCTATTGCTACTTAATCGAGTCGCGGAAAGGTAGAGAATAAGGGTATGAGGATGCAGATTCATAAACTAGGGATTATAAAATTATGCATATATTGCATTTCGTAAGGAGATTGATGTTCCTGAGGTGTGCAATAAAAGTGCAAGGGTATGCATGAGTAAGATGACCACATAGCCACGTGGATACACTTATCTTGCTAGCAGAAGGTACAAGCGTCTGAAAGCTACAATGTATGTTGGAGCTTTGGTGAAGCTAGATTATGAAGGAAAGTTGACCTTCAGCTACTGATACATTAGGGAGGCAAGTAATGTACCCACACGACAAGTGGGAGACAAGAGGTGCTTGAAAGGTGTAAGTTAGAATATACATGACTCGAACATCGATACAAGTCCGGGTTATATCAAACATAGGTAATTGTAGAAAGGCTCACAAAATACAAGGCAGGCACCTTGATGACTCCAGGTAACTTACGATTCTTGCAAAGGCTCAGTCGCTCTAATTTAGGCCATGACTATGGCTTAAATGAGGATGCCAAGTCATTTGGAATGCCACAACAGCAGCATAATGTCATGACAGAGAAATGTAATGACTAATATTTCTAGGATGTAGGACAATATTGAATCATAACCCCCAATGATAGGTGGGTTAACAATATAGGGAGCATATAATAGCGGCTTAGAAGCCACAAGACGGTTAACGAATATATAAAGGAGTAATTGGATTGATGACGCTACTGAATAAAGGTCACAGTCAAAGGGTGAATTGTAGACGATGTGCCAAGCGTAAGGGCTGGGATATTGAAAATTGGCCATAGACGTAGAAAACATACTGAAGAAGAGAAGGAATTAAGGACCCTTATTAATGATATTTAGCAATTTGGATAGGAAGGTTATTACCTAACATGAAGGGTGGTCTTTGCTAACATGCAAAGATAGACTTGCGGCTTGAAAGGCAGCAAGAGATGAAAAACTCTTTAAAGATTTGGTGTGTGGTTTAGGGAGGAAGACTTCCATGCCCTAGGACAACATGGTGAATTGAGTTCACCAAGAACCTTTTTAATAGAAGAGGCCTATCTTGAGAGGTCTTTGATCTTTGAGTGGTACTGTCCTTTAAGATATTTACATAATCCCTTGGACATATAGGTGCATTTGCGGAACTTAACGCCGTTTGGGCACTTAAGGAATGGTTGGAAAGACTTTGCCCCAACCCGATCTAGATACCCTAGAAGGAGGTGACTTACTAGTCAACAATGGTTGGATGCCATTGGACCGTTACGGTGGAAGAACCCCAAAAGAGGGTAGACCGCTGTCAATTTGACAGGCGTGTGGTGCAGATAATTACTCACAGCCATATAGGCAGTAATGTTTGGCACAAAATAATACTAAAGTTTGTACTCTAGATAAATTAGAGTAAAGTGTTGACATTGTTGTGGGGGTTCTAAAACAAGCCCTCATTACGTGTTACAGAGTATGTATCGCGATTTGGGGAAATGGTCCATAAAAAGAACACGACCATTGAGAAGAAGTAGTGAAGGGTGGTAGGATTAAAGCTACCCATGTTCTAGAGGGGCGCTGTATGGCAGTCCCTAGTTGGTTGGGCGAAAAGAGATCCTTTCTCTGGAAAATGAGACGAGTTAAGACTTGGACACTGAAGAAAAAAATAACATGAGGACATGAGTGTAATGTAGATTAAGTCATGGCAGGGTCGGAAGAAATTTTATTATCAAGGCATTTACTAAAGGAAAAAAATATTTAAAGCTATAGGTCTAGGAACGTCGATAACTGGACGTTATTATCATCGCCTAAAGAATATCCAAGGTGAATAGTGGATTAGAATCCAACTTGGAAGTTTCTATCTTACTCCGAGGAATTTCCTTCCATCGCTCAGCGTGAACGTTTGTCGATATAGTTGCGGAAACATTCCGCAGTGATAATAATAACCCTTAAGGTATTCCTAGCTCACCATGGCTGCACAAGTCTGGCGGAGTTGTTGCCACCGCAGCGTTGGTTCAGGGAAGAGTGATGGTAGACAGAAGTCTTTCTAGAGAAACAGAGATATTATTGGTTAAGTATAACAAGAGACTACTATATTAACTAAAAAGAGGCTTACCCTGTTGGTAAAGGGTTTGGTTGGGTGGTCGGAGGTCAAGGGTTCAAGACCCCATAGTAGCCTTTTATATAAATGTTGCTATGTAGAGAAACAAGGTATATTATATGTGTATAAGAAATGTATGTAACATATATATGACATTCAAGAGGGCTTGGTGTTGTGGTAAGCATCTAAGGTTGGAGTTGAGAGGTCATGGGTTCAAATATGGGTCAAGGTGCCAAAAAAAT
This sequence comes from Isoetes taiwanensis, assembly GCA_021234155.1. Lineage (NCBI taxonomy): Eukaryota > Viridiplantae > Streptophyta > Lycopodiopsida > Isoetales > Isoetaceae > Isoetes > Isoetes taiwanensis. Next base: position 60,012 of record JAJEKV010000509.1, read on the forward strand.
ATGTATATTTGAAAAAAATATCAAACTTTTTATACGGCAGAAATACGCATTTTATACGGTCGGGCGCCGGTCCCCTTATACGTGTTTCTATTTGAATTTTAAGACGCCCAAACGTGAGCAGCGCCCGAGTTGACTTTTGGCCCACTTTTGATGCCGGTTGTTGATGCCCCTGGGGTAATTGAACCATGCCCGACGTGTTGGCGCCAAAATCGCTTCAATCCGAGTTACCTAGAGAAAGTTATGATTTTAAGGACTCACACCTTAATTCCTAACTAGCTTAATCCTCCCATAATTAGGTCAACATACATACTAGCTATAGAATTAGAATAGTTTACCCTAGATTAAAGTCTCGTACTACCTATCGACTAACGAGTTAAGATATGGCCAGTGCTATGATCTGGTCCACCAAAATCATGGCTCTGATACCATTATGACGCTCCCTGAGTCCATACGATGCTCCCACCGTATAAATACAGGAAATTCCCCTCCCATGGCGAATCCATCACCACAGAAAGGCCCTTCGTCTGACTCGGACCACTTGTGATGGCCAAGTGTCCGGGTGAAGGACACGGAGGTGTCATTCGTCCCACGCCTTCTATGGGAATCCTATATAGCGGAAGCGTACATACATGTTAGCACCTAGCAACAATACTAATAAATAATATACCACCACGAAGGGTGGTCCATCATCATCAATATAACTAACAACAGAATACCAACATAACAAAGGAAATACACCATAACTAAGGGCTCTACCCAGGGCTCAGACTCCATGGGGTCGACTGACGGTCAAGGCCTCAAGATAACAACAAACAGAGGTATAACATGGCATTGGCTGGCATAAGACAATGGCTAGGGTAGTCCACTCCATCCGCCCCTCCTGTGCACACTTTGCAGATAGGCTGAATCATGCTATGACGTGCTTGTAGCCCTCTGGAGATGCAATCCCAAGGAATCACCCGCCGGGACTACTCGAAGTTACATCTCCCGGTCCCGATGAGGCGGTCGGAGGCTTCTCCTTCCCAAGCATGACAGCATCCGGGTGTGCTAGAGAACATGTCGCGACAACGACCCCCAGATTCGGTGCCGACTTACTCCCCTAAATCTAAAGGCCGGTCCACCTGCCCATTCGAGCCCAGGGCGTCCATATAGGCACATCCCTCCGGCCCAGAGTGTCGGGACCCATACCGGCCCACACACGCGGGACCACTATAAGCCTAGCACACTATAGGAGTCACAGAGTCGCTAGTCAAGACCCCCCCGATTCACCATCATACTTTCGTTATCGGGTCTTTGAACCACGTCATAGCATCTTCAGCCAGATTGGCTCTTGTGCACAGGCCGCATTTACTGGGTTTTAAGGGTTCTATCTAGGAACATCTCTACTTCTAGATGGCCTTTAGGTCTCTACCCCCCTTTTACCCATACAACACAGGAGGAACAGAAAAAAAGCTATCCTTATACATCCATCCATCCATAGCTTCGAATAGAACATAAAATAGAGATTAACCATGCATCTATTCATCCAAGGGTTTGCATACAAGGGTTGGCGTTTGGTCTAGTGGTAACACACTAGTTCCTTAGCAATGTGGTCTCGGAGTTGAGACCGCTTGATAACTCCTTTTCGATGCTTGTTGGGGGGTCAAATCCTAACGAGGCCGCAATGTAAGGTGGTTGGGGGCAGGGCCCAACCGAGCAATGTAGTGTGGTGTGTGGTCACATGTCCAGTTGGATGCTGCCTAGTAGCGTGACGTTAAAATACTATCTATCTATCTACCTATGACTATCTAGGAATCCAGGCTATCTACGTACTATCCGGGATCATAGCTAGATCCATTATCTCTCTGGTTCTCCATCCCTCTGGCTGGAACATGGTGGAACAGCAGCTCCTCCTCCACCAGCCTCCCCCAATTCGAATTGGGGCAAATGGGGGTATAAAACCCCGATTTGGGTTCCAAGTTAGCAACTCTCCTTTGCCCAATCGATTTGGGCCAGGTGGCAACTCTGGGTTGGCTAATATTAACTAATTTAATATTTTAGCCCCTTTTAATATTAGGTTAAGCCCTAAATTCGAATTAGGGTTTTGGGTTAGGTTTCCATCTTAATAATTAATAATTAACATAGCTAACCTTAGCGTATGAATAATTAATGTGCCATTAATTATTCATAGTGACGTGTCATGTATTTATACTTAAAAAGGCGTATAAATACGTGGAACGTCACATTGTCTGGAGCGTGTGGGCTGTTCATAGCAAGGGCGGTGTGGTAGATGTCGCAAAGCTTTTCTAGGAATAGTTTTCTTCTTCATATCCATCTATTCTATTCTATTATATTCTATTCTATTCTATTCTATTCTTATAGCGTTGCTTGTTGCATTTCGGGCACTCATGTAATGTAGCATATGCATTCCGATATAACACACAATCATTTGGGCAAGCATGAATGCAATGATATTCCAACCCTAATGCACGCAAGATTTCCCTTGCTTCTCTTCTTGATTTGGGAAGACAATGACCAGCAGGTAGTATTTTACTTAGCAAGCTACCCAAAAAAGAAGAAGAAGTTGATGTCATCATCTAAAAGTGGTAAATGGTTTTGTAAGAAAATAATTTACCCATTCAAACAAACAAGATACCTAAGTAGCTCCGATACACTGTTATTGCTCCATGCAAATTTTTGTTGAAGATTCAGAATTAGCAAGCATGTTGCAAGACGTGACATCCTAGCCGCAGGATATAGTGATTTGCCTGCCTCATCTTTGAGAATACTTGCATCTTCTTTATCACCTTCAATATTGGTCTCTTGATTGGCATCATGATTCTCTCCATCTATAATAGGATAATAGTTATCAATAGCTTCAATTAAACCGGTCTCTGGGACCTCTCTTCCTATTGCAGATGTTGGTTCAGAGCTTGATGTAGACTCTCCATTAAACTGCAATTATTCCCACATTAGTGCAATATTTGTTCATATAGATATTCAATTGTCTAAGGGAAGAATCATCATGCAAAACACCATGCAATTACAAAGTACGTACATGCTAAATAGTAGTTGTTTTGCAAAGTTAATCAAATTACAGTAGTACACAATAAATAGTAGCTGGCTACATAAATAGAAAATAAGAATAAAACTTATAAAGTAATCGTAATCCTGCCACTGGAATCTTTCTAGATGGTGCAATCATATATCGACATCCCCAATAGACAAACTCCTCCAACATTGGTGGAAGTGGTCCTTCCCAACAACCAAATGTCCTACGACTAAATGGAACAATTGCATTTTTAAGACTGTCTGGCATATGAGCATGGTAATCTCCATCAATCTCATTAATATGTGAAAGAGAATATGTGCTAAAATAGGCCTTGATTGAAAGTGTTGCAGACTCCCCCCTTGTACGTCCTCGTACTTGTTGAGTGTCAACTAATCATTGAAAGAGGTACTTGAACCTCGTTCACGGCGTCTGCGAAGCCGAATTCTAGGTGGTGTGGATGAGGATGTGGATGGGAATCTAATTTGATGTCCAGGTGCAATTGGTGAACTATGTTGTAATCCCCTCATGTACTGCAAGATTATCCAAATTCTAGTGTTGCCAAAAAACAAAGATAGAGAAAAACTTTATGCACATACCTCATCAGCTTTTCGATGCATCCGTCTTTCAGAATAATCAGGAGGAGGTGCATCTGCACACCATCCAAATTTTATTTTATGATCTTCTCTGACGCTGTACTCTAGTTTTCTCACACCACGACACTTCAAGCACCAAGAAGGCCATCTAGATTGATATAAACTTTGGATGGGATCGACTCTTGCATTATCTGATCGTGCACCTCTACTAGAATGCGAAGAAGAAGAAGAGTCCATCCTGCATGTAACAAATATTTCAATTGTAAAAGGTGTAGTTTTATTGGAAATAAGAATATTACAAAATCAAATTAACTATTGTTTTCGACGAGTACGATGTATCCTATTTTTTCTTGAGGGTCCTGCACTTGGTTCACTTGACTCACTTGATGATGCAGTGCTTGTTTTTCCACTTGACGAAGAGGCCATCTTCATAAATTAAAGAAGTTAGCAATAGCATCCCCTTAAGCATAGCTGCATGTGCTAATAACATGCATCAAAAAAATTATTTTATTTTTTAAATTCTATAGCAATGGCCTAGGAAAAAATAACTTAATTTATGTAGTAGAAACCTCAATGACAAGTTAATGACAAGAATGTGTGTCAAAACTTTCCTCGTAGTTTTTACTAAATTTCTATTGCTCTAGACAATCTCTCTTAACGGAGTAATCACTATCACCAACCACTGTCACGGACCTACAGTGCCATGCCACTACATGCAGGAATCTTAAATCCCCCCTTTTTTTGGAGTTTTTTTTTTTTTGGAGGGGGGGCTATAATTAAGAAAACTATGGGGCGCCAAATAACAAGAGAACCTATATCCTTATGGAATTTAACCAACATCTTCGATAATCAGACTAAGCAGTAAGATGCTTAACAATCAAGTAAGATGCTTAACAGTCCATGGCAAAGGAGCAAACATCATGACAACAATCTAACATCTAGACTAGGAACACATCTAAAACAATCAACAATCCATGGCAAAGGAGCAAACATTGAGAGAGGAAACCAACACCCAGACTAGGATAACAACTCATATGAAAGACCTAATAAGAACTGACCCATATCAAGGTCCCAATAAGAACTGACTCTTACCTAGCAACTACAAGGATAAAGTACAACATAAACGTAAGCCTAAGACTCTAGAGCGAGGGAAAAAAAAGGAAAAATAAATAAAAAATTTTGCTTCAAGGTGCAATATGTAGCATAATAACAGGGGGTTGGTTTTGTATCTTTGTACGATTTTTTCTATGGTTTTCATATGATTTCGAAAGCGTATTGCATGGGAACTACTAATTAGTATATCTAGAGTGCACATACGCCTGCATTAATTTTAGTGTTTTTGTTCAATGGTTTAGACCCATGGGCCATGTTGTATTTTTTCTCAATTAGCGTATTGAGGCTCCTTCACATGCAACCCTCGAGCCATTTAGAAATAGGGTTTGTTAGATAGGGTTTGCAGAGGTGGAGCACTGGTACTTTTAGGCGGATCCGAAATAGAGAGTAAGCATCATCGGAACAGAAGCATGGAAATTTCAAGGTCGAATCAGTTTTGTTTGCTAGGTTTGTGAAGATCGAATCAGTTCCAAACAGCCATGGATAAGGCCTGCATATTTCCTTTTCGAGGTCTTCATTAAAGATCTTGATTGTGGAAGAATGATACAGTGTCTTTTAATGCACTCTGGTGTTGTATGTAATGCTCTTTCTGGTAGCTACCTGATTCGCATGTTTGCCTTATGTGGGAGCCTGGTCGCGTCATATCAGGCCTTTGAGAAAATTTCATGGCCAAGTTTGGATGCTTGGAATTCAATAATTTCGGCTCATGCTTCGTTTGGCAAAGATGAAACATTTTTCCACCTATATAACAGGATGCATCTGTCTGAAGCTCGAAACTTTCTGCCTACGCTGGGCCTGTTCGATTTTTGGTTCTTGGGGTTCAGGATTTTTCACAGGCGCCCAATCTCTGCTTGGGCTAAATTTTGGCATTAATTCGGCACTCAACTACTCCAGGATTCAACGTATTTTCCTTGGCTACTAGACGAAGGCTTTGTTCTTACTGTCAATTTGGATTGAATTGATTGTACGGTTGGATTCTTTGAGCATATGCAAGGCTTTATTTTTGCAGATTGCATTCCGGCTTGAGTGACCAGGTGAGACGTAGATTGCCATATTCGAGGTTTGCTCTTTGTTACAGTAAAGGTGCGGTCAGTAGAGGTTTGGTCTCCGTGGAGGATAAACACAATTTTGTGAGTTTGGTTTGCATTCTTGGGTCCTGTATAGATCGCAAGCTGCATTCTAATTTGCATGCTCTCACATATAAAACTTTATGTGAAGCAGATTGTGGGCTATTAAGTTACATTCTTGGTCGATTGGTTCAGAACCTTGGCTGCATAGGAGAGCGAGGATAAACACAATTTTGTGAGTTTGGTTTGCATTCTTGGGTCCTGTATAGATCGCAAGCTGCATTCTAATTTGCATGCTCTCACATACAAAACTTTATGTGAAGCAGATTGTGGGCTATTAAGTTACATTCTTGGTCGATTGGTTCAGAAGAATGTTAGAATGTTAGAACTGTGTTTAAAATGGTGGCTTCTACAACTGCTGCTCTCAGTAAGTGAATAACTATATTTATGTCAGGAAGAGACTGAAGCATTTCTTGTACAAATGACTCATATTCATGGCCAAATGTAAATCCGAGATGCCGCCTCTTCATTCTGCAGCTTCCTTTACATAGATCGAGGACCTTTTCTTGTTACAGGTATTATATTATATGTTGATAAATAACTTCTTTTCTAGTTTGCATTGGAACTTAGCCCAATAACAATAATGAAATTGGTTATTACTGTATGCAGGATCAACAGGAAAAATCATGAAGGATGAAATTATTAACTTTATTCCTAGCATGGCCTTGAAGCCTAAGACTTGCCTGTCTTGTTCTTCACTCAATCAGAAAAATTTGCAGTGATCAATAAGGGATATGAAAAATTACTCCGACAAAAATATGTTCTATCAAGTAATTTTGAAGAGCTTGAACTTGAACCAGTAAAAACAAGGGCAATGATAGATATTCTAATGCAGAATTCAAGTTATTTAGCAGTGGGACGATTATTGCCATCTTATGGGAATATGACACAGAAGCTACCTAGAGTGGTTAGACGAACAGAAAACAGTATTAAAGTGTCATTTAAATCATGAGGCTGTTTTAGGATTTTTAAGCTATTGTGGTATAATATTTAAGAGAATATTTGCGCGAATGTCTTTTAGAGATGCTTGTACAATATTGTAAATGTATTAAGAGGTCCTACCATAAAGATCATGTTGTGTTGCATGTTCGAATTTGTTATGGTCCGGAGGAACCAAAAATACACATTGCCTCATTTAATATAGTCTCTCTCATTGTTTCTAACATTTAGTATAGTTTGTATGGTTGTTTTTAATATGTGAAATTCCTTCCTAAGGGCCCGAAGGGCCCAAAATTTTTTTTAATGTAGTAATCGACACATAACTATCATTAACATTAATTAATATAGACCATTGCATCCAACACATTTAAATCAAAATCCCCCTGAAACCCCCTTTGGTTTGGGTGCATATTCACACGGGGGGTTACGTAGGGCAGCGAGAGCCCCAACAAATTTACAATACATGTACAAAATTAACACCATTAAGTACATTATCTCAAACCTTATAGTATTTTGTAAACCTTAATATACAGTATACAAAAACTTGTACATGCATACCCCACAAATGAGGATCGCTATATACGGTCCAGATCTTGGAATAAAGGGCATGGGAAATGGGAGAGGAAAAAGAAAGGGAGGGGAAAAGGGCGCCTAGAAAATGGAAAACAGCGAAAGAGTAAAAGGTTGAGGAAAAGGGAGGCATGGAAAAAGGGTGGGGAAAAGAGAAGGCATGGAAAAATGTGAAGGGAAAACGACGTATTCGAAGAAGAAGAAAAGGGTGGGGAAAGGAGGAAAAGGGAAGGGGAAAGGTTATTGGGAAAAGGGAAGAGGGAAAGGAAGGAAAGATGTGCGAAAAACGAGAAAAAAAAGAAAGAAAAAAAAGAGTGCAGAGAAAATAAGAAAATGTGAAATATGGGATAGAGCAAAAGGGAAAAGAAAAGAGAACGAAAAAAGGATCTCACTGCAGCCCAAAACATCTACAGACTCTCAACTTATGCCCAGCAATGCTGGATAACCATTACTAGTCTGTAAATGGCGCCATGGCGCCTTTACCTTCCAAAATATCCCAAAAGGGACAAAAAAATTTGTAAAATGACGCCATTTTTTTTTTTTTTTTTTGGCATTTTCCTTGCATTTGATATGTTGTTCTGAACATTTTTTGTGTCAAATGCAGGTTCCAGTTTCCTCTGTACAACCTGTTCGTTGGGAGGACAATTGTTGTTAGGGGCCACCTTTTGAAAAGAACAACTCTTCATGGCAAGGATGTGCACCCCATGAATGTGGCAATAGAAGTAACAGTCTGTGGTTCCCGCCATTGACCTGCCAGTCCCTTGCGGGGGGCAGATAACATTGAAGAAGCAGTAGAAACATTTATTGAGTGGCCAAAAAGGGATGTAAAACCTGTTAAGTGCCCCTCAAGTGATGATACGTCTTCGGGAACATCCCTTCATTTGCCATCTTCAGAGGATTCATCTAGCAGCCCACCATCTGTCAGTAGCCTGCCAGACATCAGCTTCACTACCCACTTTGATGAATCAAGCAACACTGCAACAACGGAGGAGGATGAGACAATAGAGGAGATTGGAGCGGGGGAGAAACTAGATGTCGTCTTGGCCTCAAGATGTTTAAGCCTGAAGATGAGACAGTCTACTACTCCAGAACAGATCTACTTGGTTTGCCGTGCTACATTCTTCACTCCTGCATTGGATCTAAATATTCGGAGGCTAATATAGTCTTTAGTGATCCTCAGAATGCTATAGATGATGAGTTCTTGGGTGTATCAAAGGTCGGGCTTTCGGTGGGTAAGATAATGGATCCATTTGGGAACCAAAATATTAGATCATGTCATGCTTGTGCAGAGAGGCCTCCAGCTGCAAGTCTAATATCCTGGGAGAGCTGTGATGTTTTGCTTCGTGATGGTAGGACAGTTTAACAATATTTACAAGCTCGAGCTGCTCTCGAAGAGGATGACTTAGAAGTTGAGTGCCTGGAAGCTGATGTTGAGAAGCAATTCAAGAGGAAAAGGAAATATACATATGTGAAGAGGGGCATGAGGGAACCAAAGGGGGATAGCAAGGAGGAGAGGATGTGTGCTTCCAAGTCAATCAAGAGAGCTCTAAAATCCACATGCTGCAAGGAAGATTGTATCAAAAAACTGAGCCGTGAACAAGTATGTGCCTTAAGAAAAGAATTTTATTCTCAATCAAGCAGTGCAGGGATTACGCTTGTTTTTGATGTGTTGAGTGTAACTTATACAGGGCAGTCGGAGGCGAAAGTAGTGGTCTATGGAGTGGAATGCTGTCAACTCGCATGGCACGTGGCTTTAGGAGTTGCTCAGTCTACATTTTATAGTTGGAGGAAGAGGTTCGAGTTAGGTGGAAAACAGGCGGAGCATTATAATACAGGCTTTAAGAAGCCTAGATCTGTGACACTAGCTAGAGAAAGTGTGCTTGATACCTTCAATAGTGAGAATGCGGAGAGCATTCCACATAGAAGCAAAAAAGGAAAGGATGATATAAGGGAGAATGTTCGCAAACTTCCTTCCATCCTTAATAAGAAGAGCATACATAAGGAAGTGGATGCCGTGGTGGAAGAATTGACAGGAAAGAGTGTAACCTTGCCCTCTTTTTACAATATGTTGGAACAAAGAGTTTTCAGACGTTAGCATAGCAAAAAATACAGCATTCTCCAAGTGTAACATATGTATTGTCATCAAGCAAAAATTGGAAAGAACAAAAAATACAAGGGAGAGGCGCAACCTCTCAATTCAACGATGGGCACATATGTTGGAACAACGTTCCTGTAGGAGTCAATATTGGCATTGGCATGTATTATCACATCGTTCACCAGAAAGTCACATTTGCATAATACATGACAAGATGGATCAGGTTAAAACACTCACACCAAGAAGTCATCATCTTGCAAAGTCTGTTTGGAGAGGGGATCGCTTAAAGAGCAGCTTGACGGTGCATTGACACATGGTCATGGTGGATGGGCTTATAGTCATCTCTCTCTTGATCTTTGGAAAGATGACTCAAACTTTCATGTTGGATCACTTTCTAGGATCCTACACTATCTTGAGTTGCCGGATGAAGACAAGCATGGTGATTTGTGTGGAAGCAGAACTACAGATTGCAAATTGATGCAAGCCGTAAAAGACACTCGACCACTGCAACATAAGCGAGTGCAGACACAAGAGATAATGCCTTCATCTTCTAGTGCCAACTCAGAAGGCTTCAATCCGCTTCCTCGAAATCTCTACTTGTAGTTGGATAATACATCAGGTGAAAATAAAAATAGATATGTGTTCTCCTACCTCTCTTATTTGACATGGCTTAAGGTATTTGATGAGATTCAAGTTGGCTTCATGATGGTTGGACACACTCATGACGATATCGATGCATTGTTTTGGAACTTCTCGACGTTAATGAGTTCATCAGGTGCTCTAACTTTGCCTGAGTTGCTTTACTTGTTTAGCAAGTGCAATGCAAGGTATCATGTTTCATATGTTGTGGATGAGGTTCCAGATTGGAAAGGCTTTGTCAAGGGATGTATCCCTGATAAAGACCAATGTCTAATAGGCCATACCGACCCATTACTATTCCGATTTAAAATGGATGGAAAATGGCCCATTATGCAATATAAGATGCGGCCAACCCATAAAGAGTGGATTCCAGAAAAATGAATAAGAATGTGGAAGGAGGATAAAAATGGTGAGCTAACGTTACCAATAGGGGTGCCTAAAAATATCCCTCCAAGGAAGACATTAAACGATCTCCCTGGCCTGGCAGACAGCATTAGCAAGTACATAGCATTATAGAATTCCTTCTGCTAAAACCAAGAAGAGAGTGTATTTGCACGACAGTACAATGTAACTATGGATTACTCGACCGAGATTCTTTTATGTTTGGAAGATGTATCGTCAGAACGACCTCAAAATGATAACTTTTGGTTGCATACAAGGCAAGAACTTCTACAAGCTGCCTTTACTCCAGAGGTCGATGAAGTCGCCGTGCTTGTAAAACCTTTGCCTTCTTATTGTGGGCCAGCAGATGGGCATCCAATGTTACCTATGGATGCGTTTGATCCTCATGCACATGTTACGAAAGGTATGTCCGACCTGGAGACGATGAAACTCCAACGTTATTGGGCTATACAGAAGAAGATGCCATCTTGGATCCAGATTCTACCAATGATAGTCATATTTATATATCATGGTGGATGCCTGTTGGTCGTGACTATACAGGTTGCTTAACTAAACATTGGTGACCCAATCCATCAGATCTATCAAGGTATGAGAAGTTAGATGCTATATGTTATACATGGGATGTAAATGGCAAAAGACCGAAGACTATTCAGATTCCAAAATACATTGTTGACATGTGGGGGGATATAGCATTAGCTAAAGGCTCTCAATCTCAGTCATATTCTCGATAATCATGTATGTAATTTTTCTTGCTATAATGGTAATGCATCGATAGCTATATTTAGTTGTCATTTTTGATGTAATACTTCAACATTTTGCTATAATACTTAAGCATTTTGGACAATTAATACTCAGGTTCGATACATCAATAATATTCGTTATGCTTATACATCCTTACATCTTTAGTAGGTGCTTACACATCATTACATCTGATGCACACGCATTAGATGCACATATTATTGATGACATACAGTCAATGATCACTCATCAACCTCTCCTAAGGTGATCCCATTTAGCTCATAGGTATGGCGCTCAGGAAGCCAAACAAGGTGGATCACAACACGATGAAGCCCGAGGCAATCATACTCACGACCATTAGCTTTGGATTACAGATAGGGATCGAGGAGAATACCTCTTAGTACGCATCCAACAAGATCATCGTAGCTCATGGAGCAAGTAATGGTCTCGATGTGATCTGGACGAGTACAATCCATTGGAGATGAATGACTTCTACCACTGAATGGAGCTGCTTTTATAGTCGTTGTAGCATTATTGGTATAATACTTCAACATTATTGGTATAATACTGCAGCATTATTGGTATAATACTTCAATATTATTGGTATAATACTTCAGCATTATTGGATCCGCAGCTATAAATCCTTTCACCTTGCTTTCACTTCTCACCCACGAATTTAGTAAACTGCTCCTTCTCACCTTGCGTGCTCCGTGTTCTTTGTTTGCTCCTTGCTCCTTCTGCTCCTTGCTTCTTGTGTTCCTTGCTCCTTGTTTGCTTTTGCAAATGATTAATCTTCGACACAGTCCTCCCTGGGCTACTCCAGAAGCCCTGCAAGCATGCCCCAGGCATTCTGTGCGGCCTGATCAAGATGAGTTGTTTGACCATTTCTTGGAGTGGAAGTTGCACCAGGGTCCCACCAAGAAGCTTGCACGGGAGTTGATCAACTTTATTCTCGAGCGATTTGATTGTGGTCATGAACCACTGATGGAATTAATCCATCTGAATGCTATAGGAGACTTGCATTAGTGGGAATTCTTGAACCCCCTCCTCATCTGGACGAGATGCTACACCAGTTGAGGGCTTTGCTTTGTTCTGGTTATTTAGCACTCTCTGGATCAATACATACCAGAGGTCATTCATGAAATTGATAAGGGACAGATGTATGGCCTTATTAACAAGTATTACTACTACAACAACTTTGTGGAGTTAGGTCCGCTCTTCTTCCGTGAGTATCATCCTGTGGAATTATTTTTTGCATTGTCTAGGTACCCCATATGGTGGGAAGAATCAGGCTAGAATACGCGTGAGCTCTGGGTTCCTAACCCAGCTGGGTGGATTAGACCTCACAGGGGAAGGGGTTAGGAACCTAGGGGAAGGTTACTAGGGATATACTACTGTGATCTCTAGTAACCTTTGCTATCTGTCATACAGTCATATTGTGTTTGAAAGTTGGTATATGATGCTGTGTTAATATGTTTTCTAAATATTCATGTAGTGTACACAACATATGTATGATACACGGGTACTGTGCACGTGTATACAACCCTTGCATAAGGTCTACAATAAGAAAATTCCAGTTTACTAAATTTTTTCCCATTATAATGAAATTGTGCTTGACTTTAAATTTGACTTCTAGTCGAATTTGTACAATCCCTCGAGGAATCATCAACAGATCTTGGGGAATATAAGCGAACATTGTTGGAATCTCATAGAATCTAGGGAAATCTTTCTAGAGTCTTGAAGAATCTGGGAGAATCTTTATAGAATTTTCATTGGATGGCACTGCATTTGGCTTTTAGTCAAATTTGTACAGTCTCTCATAGTACAATAGCTTGTATAATAATATATATAACATATGTCTTATATGCCATATATAATATATGTCATATATATATGTTTCATATGCCACAAGTCAAACATATTTCACAATTTCTATGATATATATGACATATAAGACCTAAGTTATATCATTATCATTATCATTATCATTATCATTATTCATATAAAATTATTCTATGTGTCCATGGGAAACGATGTACCCATGGATTGTTTACATATTTAAATCAATCTAGGCCGTCTGTTTGGGGGCCAATGAGGTGGCACAGCCACGGCCTTAGGATCTATATGGGGTCATGCATGGGGCATGCACCATGCCTCTAGACCGTCGGATCAAGGGGGGAAGGCAAAATCATAGCCCTTGATTTTTTTAGGGAAGGTGCAAGGAAGGTCCCTAAAGGTGCTTTTTGGTGTGGCCAATCTCGGCCCTTGGATCAAAAGGGGGAGGAGAAATCCTGGCCATTAAATTTTTTATTAAGTTGCAATTTATTTTATTAAAGGTGTTGAGGTGGCATCCTCATTTAATACAAAAGTAATGAGATAGCACCAACATTTATGGAAGGACTTTCGAGGAAGCTTCTTTTTTGTAATTATCTTCAAAGGCCCGTAACTTGCAGCAAAGGGATCGGATCAAGGTGGAACCCACGCCGTTGGTTTCCTCTCATCGAGAGCTTTCTAATGAGTAGTGCTTTGATATCGTTTCGTCGTAGCTGAAGCGAAAGTGATCGAATACTAAGAATCTTCTTGGAATCTTGGAATTTTATGGAATCTATGGGAATTTAAGAGAATCTAAGGGAATCTTCATAGGATCTTAAAGAATGTAAAGAAATCTCAATACAATCTTGTAGAATCTATGGGAGTCGCAAGAGAATCTTTAAGAATCTAAGCGAATCTTTATAAAACCTTTGAGAATCTAGGGGAATCTTGAAGAATCTAGGGAAATCCTCATAGAATCTAAGGGGATCTAGGAGAATCTTCATAGAAACTTGGAGAATCTAGAGGAATCTCAACAGAATTAGGGAATCTATGGGAATCTTAAGAGAATCTTAGAAAATCTAGCAGAATCTAAGCGCATCTTCATAAAGTCTTTGAGAATCTGCGTGATCTTTAATGAATCTTGGAGAATTTAGGGGAATGTACATAGATCTACTGGAATCTAGGGGAATATACATAATATCTAAAGGAATCTAGGGGAATCTACATAAAATCTATATATAATCTTAGAGAATCTAGAGGAATCTTTGTGGAATCTTGGGGAATCTTTCACATTGGGTGTGTTTTGCAGGGGAATCTTCATAGAATCTATGGGAATTTAGGAGAATCTACATAGAATCTTGGAGAATCTAGAGGAAATTTGGGTTAATCTTTGAGAATTTAAGGGAATCTCAAGAGAATCTTAAAGAATCTATGAGGATCTCAAGAGAATCCAGGGGAATGTAAGGGAATCTTCATAAAATCTTTGAGAATCTAGAGAAATTTTTTTTGAGCCTTAAAGAATCTAAGAGAATCTTTATAGAATCTTCATTGGATGGCTCAAAATTTGGACACCCCCTCATAGTACAACCACTTGTATTTATATAAAATTATTCTATGTGTCCCAGGGAAACGATGCACCCATGGTTTATATAGCTAAAAATATGTGACATGCTTCTTTGCTGTCGGATTGGGGGCACTAGTTGTGTGGCGCAACGTGGGCCATTGGATTATGGATGGGTCATGCATGGGGGATGCATGGCCATGCATGGGGGCATGCAACACATCCCTGGACCATTGGATAAAAAAGGGAAGGCGAAATCATGGCCCTTGATTTTTTTTCCAGGACGGTGCAAGGAAGCCTCCTCCCAAAGTGGATTTGGTTGGCCACTCTTCCACGCACAACACCCCGCCTTAATTTAAATAATCTGCATAGGATTTATCTCTTCGGTCATTTGGAATTATTCTACAAAGGCAATCCTTCTTATCCTTTTCAGGATGAGAGGGGGCATCCGTCGACACAGGTTCTTGAGGATATACAAGGCATCTCTAACAGTAGTCGGTTCACAACCAAGGAGGTAAAAAGCATTACATCTAGCATGGATTTGGACTTAGAGGCATTCAAATAACAATCCTATCCATAGTAACTTTGGCATTGGCTTTTCAACCAAGTGCAATGACTAGGTATGTGAATCAACAGTTCCTCTCGTACTAAGTTGGATACTAACATGTCTCACGATGGTCTAGATCTAGCTCACATTCCCTATTGGCAGGTAAGAAGAACTGACATAGAAGGATCAAAAAGCAATGTCGATATGAACATTTGGCTATCTCGAGTCAGTTATCTTCCTTCTTTAAGACATCTGTGAGGCAACATCCATGGCTCCTACATGTTTTTTTTTTTTCCTTTTTTTTTTTTCATGATTTTGGCTTCAGATTCGGGTGAAATCAGAAGCTTAAAAGCTTTCTCAGAGAGCTTCCATCGCCATGTGACAGTCAAATTCAGATCTGTTATGATGTCTAAATCATGGGTTTTTCGACTATAAAATTTTTAGTATTTTTTTAGTAAAATTCTTGTTATGGACATCAGATTCTGGTGAAATTTAAAATGATGATCCTTTATTATTAGGTCATGTTTGATCAGATATCTACTGATTCGCATCCCCACAGAATATACTATTAATTGATTTTTAATTGTTCTTGCAAATTGTTTCTATCTCTTCATATTCTCCTCTCTACTCTTTTTTCCGATTCAGGTCAATTTAAGGCAATATTAGAGTGGTATTGCTTTCGTGTCTGAATCAAATTTTTATTCTGATCAGGTTTTTGTGGATACATATGCTAATCTAGTAGTATACTTGTTATTCTTGTTCCCTCTCAACCTAATTTGATTCAGGTCCCAAGTCATGGAAGCAATATTGGGGTGGAATTGCTTTCTTGTTTGAATCAAAGTTTCATTTGGAGCTGGCTTTTTCTAAATATTGGGCGAGAGATGGGGAGCAAGTTAAAAACAACAATAGTTTCAGAATAAAATGAAGGCTGGATGTGCTAAAAAGACTCATGTGCAAAGTACAATATCACATATAGTGGATAATGTGGTATTCTAACATGAAGACACAATACATGAGGATACCGGTAATGTAGGTAGCAAATCTACTTCACCAGCTCTAGATCAAGGTGAAGATCAGATAACTTTGAAGTAGGTGTGCAACCAACTTATCCTTACAACGACATTCCTGATTTGATTATGTGCTTCAGAGCCATTTAGGAGGTACTTCCGATCAACTCTTACTTTCAGGTATAATGCAGACTGTCGATCTTCAAGGCATGTTTATCAAATTGGATGCCAAATGCTGGTGTGACTTGTTGATTCTACTTTTTCTACTATTATGAATGGGCCCAGAAATAAATTCATATTACCGTATAATGAAAATTCAAAACACACCACTTCTAATAGTGCACATCGGTTTGATGCAATATGACAAACTGAGGAACATGTGCAATGTGATACAATGGATAAAGCACTTCATGCATCTCTAGATGAGCATTTGGACTTACCACCTCCTCTTTTTGGTTCACATCAGCCTACCATGGTTGATGAGAGATGGCTATTTCGTTCAACTTTGCCATCTTATATATTTGGTTTAACGGTCGTTCATAATTGATCAAAGAGGGCCGTTGGAAGGCAATCGCAAACTGATGTAGACAAGATGCACGTCTATGCACATTGACTGAGGAGTTGTTGCAGTATGAAACTAGACATGCAAAGACATCTACCTGTGATTTGAAGAGGGTGGACATTTCTACTCAACCTTTAGATTAGGACACGGCACAGTATGACACTAAGCAGACCAGAAATCCTACTGTAGATTTTCTAATGCTAAATCTACATATTGTCGAGGTGGAAGAAAGGAACAATTGCCTGGATATATATGAGGCAGTATATTTTTTCACTGTTGAGGTGATTCATCTCGGTTACTAGGGTTGCAGTAGCATGATCTGAACGTGCTCGATATCTTTGGTTCACTTCAGGGACGCTCTTTCCAGATGAAACACGATAATCATCTAAAAGGCACAAGTTCGTCAGTATAGAAAGATCTTACCCAATTTTACGGGCAAAGAGAAGCGGGGTAAGCGAAGCATGTCAGTCAAAGAAGTGGGCAATATATCGGGGAGGTAAGGCTATTATTGAGATGATTGGCCTTCCAATCCTTGGACTACTTATGTATGGCCTCCTGTTATTTTTGTTTTTAGTTTTCTTCTTGTGACAATTTGGGCTATATTCTTCTATATTGGGGATTCGCCCATGTTTTATTCTACTTTGTTTTATGATGGGACCTCGGCCCCTTGTCTGTTTTATTTTGGACTTAAAGCCCTGCTGATTGTACCATTCCATATCCTTTTGCTCAGTGGACATTAAAATTACGTGCATGCGTGCATGCCGGTTCTGCGATCGCCATGCTCGCATGCTGCTCGCACCGCCGCTTTATCCTGCATAACCCACTTTTTTGCAATAACTAATGGATGCGCATGTCTCGCCTCCACAGCATAAAATGCATCTGCTTTTTTGTCTGGCTGCCCTTACTTCACGCCTCATCCGCTTTGCATCATAAAACCCCGCACATAGAGTACTTCTTCATACGCTTTTCTAATTTTATCCATCCTATTGTAACTTTTTTGATAACCTAGCTTCAAATTCCTAATAACTAATGGATAGGTAAGTCATGCTTTCACTGTTTGTATCCGTGCTGATATCAAAATCAAATGAGCTTTTTACCCTTTTGTTGTGCATAAAATTTCTATTATCATTGAGCTCATCTTAGGACATCTGCATTATCTGCTAACTAATATGACGCTTCAATGAACTCCCAACTTGACAATGTCTTTCATCTGGATTGAACCGCATAGCAGACCTTAACACCATAAGCAGGGGCTGGACCTTCCGCCCACCACCTCATGGGGTAACTAAAATAGTGTTAAAAACGTAGCATTTCACTTGGATCGAGCCTCCTACTTATGCTACACCTCTCAATTAATTTCACAAAGCCTGACTAGAGTCAAGTACAGGAGAGTCTTCTTTTTTTAATGACTTTTCCAAGTCCATTTTCTTAGTTGTGGTTTCGTTAAATAGTAGATAGGGCAGTGAGAATCTCCTTACTCTATTTATGCCCATCATTAATAAGATTACGAGACATTTGGCTTAAGAGAGTTCATAATTACTCCCCCCTTTTATTCGCTCTTGTATGAATTTCTTCTCTTTGACATTCAAAGCACTGGATGAAAATCACACCAGGGGGTTCATACAGTATTAGTGGTAAAAACCATCAGAATACACGTAAAGGGGCTTTCATTGCTTATTTTGTACATAAATAAGGGTTATCTACCATTTTATCTTTTTATTACTTATTTTTTTATATAAATAAAAGTTATCTACCATTTTCTCTTACTTGTCTGCTGTAAGATATGGGGTAACTGAGGATATGACAAGGTATTCTTGTGCATATAAAAAGGGTTTTTTTTTCGGCTGCCCTAGAACACATATATCACGTATAGGCGAATGTCTTGGGAAATCACATTGCATCATCCACAAAGACCATCACAATGATTTGTTTTAATTAAACAGTTGGATTTTCCTTATCTATTCCAGTTCCAAGACGATTGTTTGCCGTCTAAGGAGAGCACCCCGAGGGGATGCATTCCACGTCGTCACATCTTCAACACGAGGAGGCTCATCCTCACTGTGGGAGACAGTTTGGTCAAACCGATAACAATCTATGGGATCAAGCTGCAGACCCTTAACCGCAGTCCTCAAAGCCAATTTCCAAAGTTATGGATCCATTTTTCCGACTTCCCTTACCTACATTGATAAGGCCACTTAAAAACTTCCATGACCTCCTGCCAGCCACTAAGCAACCACCTCTTAACGTGAGACACACCCAGCAGCAGGGAGAAAGAATAAAAGAATGAGCTTACTTCATCACATAGGAATTGATGGTCTACCCAGTGGTTTCCATTTGCCGAGCTAGAATTGAACAGAGAGAACCACATTTGATTGTTCTCGTGAGTATTCTCCATACTATTCTTGCTGCTAGGACATGAGCTTGCAGCAACAGATACTTACTACCTGGTCCCCCGTCCTTTTATCTCTATCTCAGACCATGCTAGTCATATAAAGCACAATTTCATTAAAATGAGAAATTTCGTGATTCCAATTAGGGACGAAAATCCTTTTTAGTCCATTTTATGACGATTTTTTGAGCAATTATGGCGCCATTTAGCAAAAAAAATGCATCTAAAGTGTCATTTATTGGCGCCATTAATATCAGGGGGGGAGGGGGGGAAACAACAAAAAAAAAATACTGCAACTTAAGTTAGCAAGTTTTACCTATTTTACACGAAGAAGGGCATCATTAACTTCTGAAATTGACAAATTTATACATCAAGAAAATTTGTTTATGAAGCTAAATTACGAAATTTGTTGCTGAATTGAATCACTGCCATTAGTAGGATCATGTTTTTCTTTGCCAACATTCATAAGAAGGTCCAATCCTGCCCCACTAAATGCCTTTTCGTCAAAGTTGTAAGCCGCATTTTGAATCTCATCGTGACTAAAATCTTCAGTGGTACCAAGCTGGACGAAGGTGACTCCACAGCAAATCTCCTGGCATACCTGAACGTGCATTTGCTATAGCAGACCAAATGCATGCTGGTGAACGCATCCTCAACATATTTTTTTGCATGCTAGTGAATGCAAATGGCGCCATTTGCATCCTCAGCATGCTTGGAAATGGCACCTTGAGGATGCAACATGGTGCCATTTACACCCCCAGCACCCAAAAAAAAAAAGGGTGTTGGGGGTGCAAATGGCGCCATGGCGCCATTTGCACCCTCAAGATGCCATTTTTAAGCATGCGAAGGACGCCATTTGCATCCTCAGCATGGTTGAAAATGGCACATTCAGAGTGCAAATGGCGCCATGGCGCCATTTGCACCCGCAAAAAAAAAAAAAAAAAAAAAAGTTGCAGGTGCAAATGGCGCCATTTGCATCCTCAAGGTGCCATTTCCAAACATGATGAGGCATCCACAGCATGCATTTGATATAACATCTGGACCAAATGCATTATGCCATTCCAAACATGATGAGGCATCCACAGCATGCATTTGATATAACATCTGGACCAAATGCTAAGGATGCATGCCATTTGCATCCTCAATATGCATCAAGCAAACATATATTCAAGAAATTGGTGTTATTTGACTAGGAAAACTAAAAAATCAAGTAAAAGAAGACCTACCTTTGCCTTGGAGACTTGCCTTCATGATTCTTGATATCTTTAGTGTCTAGAGTGATGAAAACAAAGGCGCTAAGCGGTGGCGCTGGCACTGGCACTAGGCGCTAGGCCATCTAGCTACAGGCGCTGGCGTTGGCGCTAGGTCCAATGGGCCATCTAGCAGCAGGCGCCGCTGGCAGTCGAAGCTGGCGCTGGCGGTCGCAGGCGGCGGGAAGCAGGGGGATGTAGGCGGTGCTAAGCAGGCGGGCGGATGGCCATCTAGGCCATCGAAGAGCCGGGCGCTTAGGTCCAATAGGCCATCTAGTAGCAAGCGCCGCCGGAAGGCTAAGTCGGCTACCGGGCAAAAGCAGCAAGCGGGAAGCAAAGGAATGTAGGTGGCGCCGGGCGGTGGGTATAGCCGGGTTGTGGAAGGTGGGGCGAATTTAAAAATGCAACCACGCAAAATTTGAAACCCCTCCACCCAAATTTGAAACCCTCCACCGCCTAAATTTGAAATTCAAAATTTGAAATCCCAAATTTGTTGTTGCTGCTCGACATATCATTTCTTTAGGCGCTTTGTATAGATCCTTCTATAGGCGGATGGTGGTCGATGGTTCCATATCGATGTCGGCACTTCTAGGCGGCTTCTTGCGATCATTTATTTTAGGTAACATTAGTTGTTTGCACAGTGTTTTTTGGCGGCTTCTTTTGAGGCGCAATATTCTTACAAGATCCATATACTCAAGTCGCCGATAGTTTTTTCACCAAAATGGTAACCACCATACCCAGGTAAGTCTTTCTATATGCATTGTCTTTTTGTTAGAGCCATTCATCACATGTGTACATCCAAATGGAGCCATTTGGAGCCCTCAAATGGCTTCATGGCGCCATTTGGGGGGTGCCAGGAGGCAGGTATACCATCCAAATGGCGCCATTTGTGGGGTGCCAGGGGCAGGTATACCACCCAAATGGCGCCATTTGGAGGGTGCCAGAGGGGGCAGGTATACCCCCAAATGATGCTATGGAGCCATTTGAGGTGCCATTTGGAGCCCTCAAATGGCTCCATGGCCATTTGGGGGGGTGCCAGAGGGGGTATACCCCTCAAATGGTGCCATTTGGGGGTGCCATGGGGGGCAGGTATACCCCCACATGGCACCTTGAGGATGCAAATGGCGCCATGGCGCCATTTGCATCCGCCTTTTTTTAATTTTTTGGGTTGCCCCTAGGGGGGCAAACCCTCGTTTATGTGGGTATGTGGGCATATCCGGTATATGTACAAGATATGTCCAAAGATATCTTTGCCGGTGGTCGCTAAAAGCGGCTCTTTCCACAGAAATGCTTTCGGTCGTGAGACTGTTGGTGGTCCGGCCCGATCGCTTTCAGGTGTTCGAACCGCAAAACCGCATCCATTCTATAGGAGATCCGTGAGTTCACGATTTTCTATCAGAGCCTATCCATCTGAGCATTGTATGTATCTATCTTTCCGCCATAGCTGCCATTAATAACAAAAATAAAACCATCCCCCATCTTTTAAAGATCCGATATTGCCGCCAATATGATGCGGCCGGATGGTGCAAACGGAAGCGAGCAAAGATTTAATAGCCGGGTCCGATTTTTGCATGGAATCATTGAAGTCGGGTACATTTCAAGGCTTCAAGGTCGCCCATGTATTACAGGTGCAATGGAAGCGATTCTAGCAATGGAGGCGATTTTAGTTGCCACAAAGCCAGAAGGTAAGGTTTTTCCCGCTGTCCTAAATTTTGACTACAAGCAAGGCCCTTTCATGCTTGAACGTTCCCGATGGGAGCTTAAAAATTACATTGTCTGATCCAAACATTCAGATCCTTGTGCTTTCAGATTTGCCAATCCAAGACATCTAACCTACAACTATTCAAGTTCGACATAGTTGTAGGGATTTTGCCTCAACTATCACTGGAGCAACAACATTATGAATCCCAAGGAGAATAGGAACAAAGCTGTCTCATGTGGCATTGCCGTATTTGTGATCGTCAGGTAGGAAAACCCCATTTTTTCTTGCAGCATTTTATAGTGTGTTAGTCATAGATACAGGAGCTTTTCAAAGACAGGTACTGCATTTGAGCAACTTTTGAAAAGACCTCATTTTAACACTTTTTCTTTTGTATGAGCAGTACAAGGCAGATAACAACATTGTCTACTACAAGGAGCATGCAACGTGCCAAAATATAGTCTCCCAGCATACCATGCCTCGTACTAAAAATGTGTGCTCTGAAAAATGCAACCATCATGAAGCTGCCTTTTGTCAGGTACAAATAGGGTAGAGAAAAGCATTTCATTTAGAAAAGGAACCAGTTTTATATGGGACTAATAATATAAGGAAAACAATTTCTTCATATGTTTGCTTGTTGGAATTTATGATGATTGTTGCCCCTTCTATTTTTGGAGATGGCCGTTGGACCTCCACTGACATAGAGCCTCTATATGAAGGATTCTTGCATCACTGTATATGTACCTTCTTTCTCTGTTTTCTTGTGCGCTCCTTCTCATGTGAGCGCTGGGTCTTTTACTATGGGCGTGGTCCCGAGCCCTATTCGGGACGTGATGATGGTACATTGGATTTTATGTTTGATTTTTAATGACATTTGCAACAATGGTGATAAAAGTGTGAAAGGCCAAAGGCTGCAGATGAAGTTGCAGTTAAGTTCTCAGCAAATAGGTGTATGGTAGAGAGGTCTTTACGCCCCTGAAAATGGAATTGAGTTCTATGAAGGGGATGGCTTTTTTCCCAAAGATTGCAAAAAGTAGTGAAGAACATATTAAAGAGAGAGAGAGAGAGAGAGAGAGAGAGAGAGAGAAGAGAAGAAAGTTAGAAATGCTCATAGAAAGGAGTGATAATGGATGGTTCAGAAGTGCTGAAATGTTTTGACAGGATGCATTCTTGCTGCAGGCTATTATCAAAGAGCATGATCTGCACGCCACATTTCTACATATTGTAGGATTTGATCAGGCTACACTACTGGAGATGCATTAGTCAGCGCATATGCCAAATGTGGCTCACTTCCAGAGGCACAAGAAGTTTCAATCGGCATCGTATTCATCATACTGTCGTAGAACATACTGATTGCACTCCTTGTTGAGAATGAGTTTTGCCTGGAAGCTCTAGAATATATATATTTTTTTTCATTGTGGCATATGGAAGTAGGAGTTTCCTTTAGATAATGTGATGTTTGTTTGTAGCCTGAAAGCCTGTGGCAGCATTGGAGAGGCAGTGTAATACATGCAACGATTCTGCAAAGGAGCTTGGAAGGGATTTAATTATTGGTAATGGTTTGATACAAATGTATATCAGATTTGGCACAATTGCAGAAGCTTGTAGTATCTTTGATAGGCTCCCAGTTCAAAATGCAATCTCATGGACTTCTCTGCTAGCAGGATATGTCGAGCATGGTTCTCAACAGGAATTGCATGGATGTTTTGAGCAGATGAAACTTAACGGCATGGTTCCAGATATTGCAACATTTTTTGTGTGGTTTGAAAGCTTGTTGCAGCGAGTATGAATTCTAGGTGCAGATGCTCTTGGAGAAGATGAGGATGATACTGGTCAGCTATTTGTCTAGGCCATGATCAAAGGGATAGTGAAGTTAACAGTGCAGACATCTTGCAGCATATATATGGAGAATTAAAGGTGTTCTTGACTCATTGCGGAGGCTTGGGATGGCAGTGAGAAATACACAGTTGCTCAGGTTTCAGGTTTCTTGGAAGCTCAAACGGCTTGGTCTGAAACATGGTGTAGTTAGAAAATCCAATATTGACTTGGACGGATCAGATAATGATCATGAAGGCAAATCTGAGTTACATCAAGCAACTTCTTGGTTAACTAGAACATGAGTTTTTTTTCTGCTCTGAAATTACAATTTGCTGCAACTTTTCCTTTGTGCATGCAGGTGCTAAAAATATTATCATCCCTTAAATGAAGACTGCAAAATCCGAATTATGTACACCTTGTCCATATGGTCACTGTTTTCTGTTTATTTTTGCACTAATATGACATATAGTTGTATAAGTCCAGATTTATATCAGATATAGCAAAGCACTAGTCAAGTGCAATTTGCAGCTCTTCATTTTGGAACTCAACACAAACCATAGGCATAAAATGAAATTTTGCATTTCTACTAAGTTTTGTATTTGAGGCCAATGGCTGTCATATTCTGTACTTATTTTGATGTTTTTATATCTTAATTTTGAACAGTTTTTGGAGCCCTTTATGTTTTAAGTGGGTAGCATGATAGCATTTATGCAGTTGTATCGTTCAACTGGTAAATTCAGGCAGGATATAAAATAGGAAGAGCAAGAGAATTGACTAATTGTAAAATTTCTAAAATGGTATAGATCATCACTTAGGAAGCAAAAGGATTTTTTACATAAAAATATATACAATGTTGAGTTTTCTGTATGTTAAATTTTTTTTTTTTCCTTAACATGATGCCTCTGGCCTTAGTCACAGTTAATTGGTGGGCTAGTTATAGTGATCATGCTTCCTTTGGTTGCACCAACAACGCGGCCAACATCTTACGTTTTTACACACTTTGAGAAAAGTCCCTCAATTACGAAAATCCACAGTGCACCATATTGTATCATTCTCTCCTTCTCGGTGACTCAGTATTTAGTATTGTATTCATTGTATCTGAATGGCTCTATAGCTATTCTGGGAAGTATTGGCTTGATTTCAGTATTTGGATGGGCTTATTTGCTAGCTCTAACTGCAAACAAAGTAGAGGCATAAATGTTGATAGGGTGCTGCCAGGGTGGTACGGAGTCTTTTACTGTTAACCATGTGCTTTCTACCAAACAATTCACACTTGTGTGCTCTGCTGCTTATTACAAGGTCTACGCTCTCTCACGTGATGGCGGCATTCCATTTTCAAGAGTTTGGCAAAAGATTCATCCAAAGCACAAAGCACCATCAAATGCTGTGTGGTTATGTGCTGCCTTCTGTATTCTTATTATGGGTTTGCCAATCCTGAAAGTGGATGTTGTGTTCATTGCTATTGCTTCAGTTTGTACCATTGGTTGGGTTGGTGGCTATGCTGTTCCAATATTTGCTCGTTTGGTAATGCCTTCAAAAAGATTTTCACCAGGCAGGTTTTACCTTGGAAAAGCAAGTCCATATATATGCTTGGTTGCATTCCTATGGATCCTCTACACAGTCTCAGTTTTTCTTCTGCCCACAACTTACCCTATCCAATGAGATACCTTTAACTATTTATCAGATGCCTTGAAAAAACCACATGACTAAGTCATCACGGTTGGCTTTTTGTTGTTGATGTATAAAATATTCATTTGAAAATTTTACAAATAGTTTTGTCATTCTTTAGCTCTTTGTGAATTAAGTTTTAGAAATATCCATTGGCATGAGGGATTAATTAAGTTTTAGAGTATCCTCGAGGTCTTCTATATTTTTAATGGAAATTTTGACTCTTGCCATGATGCCATCTTAAGAAATTCAGGGCAATTTAAGGATCATGAATGCATCCAAGGAAGGAATTTAGTCACAGTTCTTTGAGGGAAAAATCAATTTAGTCACATGTGGAATTGAAGTGGTAATAAAATTTAGTAAACACAGGTTTGTTGTTTCTTGCTTTGATTCCACATAAAACGTGCTTCTATGTTCTTGGAGACTTGCTTTGAGTTCCATATAGTCTTGGATAATGGGATGCTTCTATGTTCTTGGAGAATGGTTGTACATGATGGACGTCTTGTGAGATAAAAATCATCACTTCTGTTTTAGGAATTGAACTTAATTTCTTGCATTTGTAGGTGATGTACATATAGGTTTCTTAACTGGGTTAACCACCCCTTTTAATAGCAATAAAATGATAATAACAATACAACAATGTAATGAACTATTGATGAACCTGTAACGTAATTTCTTATGATCATGGTGACGAAAAAGGTGACAAAATCCTTGACGATTCTAGTGACGAAATTGCTGACGATTTTCCTGATGCATCCCTGACATTTTGTCTGACGATTATTTTGACGATTATACTGACGCATCCCTGACATTTTGTCTGACGATTGTTCTGACGAATTCCCTAACGATATATCGTCAGGTAAATATCGTCAGGTTATTCGTCAGCCAGCAGGGTCTGGGCCCCTGACGATTTTTTTGACACAAAACAAGCATTCTCTTGTAGTGCATCTCTCATCATTGCTTGCTTCTTCGAAATGTTAGAGGAAGGTCATCATGATCAACTGATAAACAAGTCACAACCCTTGTGCAGACCTGACCTGACCTTTCTCGGAGAGAAACCTAAGCCTGGTTTATAACAGACTACTGAAAAGGAGATCAAATGTGCTAGGACCATGGTGGTGGTACTGATCCAAACCCATTGTTCCCTGTAAACTGGCGATCACCTGCATTGTGTGTCGCTCATGTTTGAACCGCCCTTGCATACTTGATGTAGAAGCATGTGACATAGCTGCATTGCTTAGGATTTTAGGTTTAGAATAAAAGGCAAACTGTTCTTCTCACTGTGTTCTTCAAGCATCATCAAAGTCTGTTGTTTTTTACATTATGACCACTTTTGAGTAAGCAAGTAAGCAAATATAGAACCTTATAGATTTGCAACAACAGATGCAACATCCATTGCCTAAAATGGTGGCATGGTTTTAGTTTACAATCTTCCGGGTGAAAGTATGCTGGTGGGTAGCAAAAGCATGCGTCCGGACGCATGCTTATAGCAGGGTTTTAGCCCGCTATCAGCACCCCTGCTTTTGCTTAACTCACGGGTCTTTGATGGGCGAATCGCCGATCATTTCTTTTTACCCTTCATGTACTCAAGACGTCCACCTCCTAACGAGCCGTTAGGAAAATGATTGTGGGCTTCGGCTGGATTTTCGCACGAGTGGTGTGGTAGTACGTTGCAAATTGGATTACCGTCATGGCCCATGAAATTTCTCCCTCAATTCACTTATCCTCCTCTCTCGTGAATTTCATGGCGCCCACGATACCGGCCCGAGGCAATCACACGTTTAGCATTGGATTTTCGGCCCGATGAATCCCAATACGTGTTCAGATTTGTTGGATGTCAATGCAACAGGAAATATCATGTGAAGATCCGGTTTCCTCGCAATTTACAAGAAATTGGATGCGCGAAAAGAGAGAATCTGATTACGGAATAAGATGAGAAAAGCGGCTGAGCGGGAGGATCGAGCATGAGGCGCAGTAAAGAAATAGCCAAGCAAGTAGTTGATTACTTCAATAAGCTCACCAAAAACATTCACCGAACTCAAGGCCGATGTGATGAAGAGGGTGGTTCATCATCCGAAATGGAAATCTCGAACACGGAATTTTGCCAAATCCAAAGGAGTGCAAAGGCGTGGGTCTTTGCTCAACAACTTGAAACAGAACAATGGCAGCCACAAAGAGGCAAAGGAACCATGATGTTTGGAGAGCCGTAACCTCGACATCGGTGATGGCTTCTTCCACAAAATCGAGATGCAATTCCACTATGGCGGGGCTGTTAGGTGCATCTAATTCTTGCTTTCATGCCCGTGGCTTCTTCGTGCTTTTTAAGTGCTTTTAAGTGCTTGTATCTGGCGAGTGATCTTTGGATGAGATATGTTCATTGATTAATGTGCAATATTTCTTATGATAGGTTGCATGAGGTCAACAATTGCAAATTCTTTGCATTAAGAAAATCGGAAGCCGATCCTTGGAAATGGTCCGTGGTCTAGCTTCCAAAGGAGGTTGAGGTGCGATTCTCTCACCCCACCTTGCAAGCAAAGCATACCGCACGGAAATAAAATAGCGAGTCTCTCCTTGCAAGAAAGATGTTGTGAACACTGTTGGAGAGTCAGGCTTCCGAATTTCTTATCCCTTGCACCTTATGGAGGTCACACAGGTATAAGTTTCCATACAAATTTTTCTTTGCTATTGTTGCATAAATATTTCTAACCAACGGCCACCATTCAGCTGGAGCTATTTCAACAATACAAAAAGGCACATCCACGAACACCTGTTTGCTTAAAGGCTTTTCGAGAAGTTGAAGCCTATTTATGTAAAGAAAGTATCGAAAGGAAAAACGTTGTTGCATATACCATATGAAGTTGGAGTATGCCAGGGTAGCCCTGAATGCATTAAGGTCAGCGAAAACTGGATTTCATGGTGAAGAGTGCAAGTGCACCTGCGAGGTCTGTGGACCTGGTGAGACGTGTCTGGCCAGCCAATATATGTATGACTCAACCAGCGAGCTCTGGGGGGCGTGGTTTGCAACAAGAGCGAGGGTGAAGAATGGCATAAACATGACTGCTTGATGCAGACATGTCAGAAGTGTGGCATAAAAACTCTTCCTATATGTCCAAGAGAGAGAGAGAATCATGAGTTCTTGCTTGAATGGAAGACGTTTGAAAAGGTAATACTCTCTTTATTGCATCTTTGCAACATGCTCGATATGTCTTTGTCATCCATTTGAAAACCGCTTTTGTGCTTTCAACTTGCGCTAATCTTCTGTTTTATGCTACAGACCTTGTTACAGATTCCAGTGGAGCCAGAAGAGGCTGGTGGAGTTGCATCGTTGCATTACCGAGGGAGGTGCGGTGGCAGCAAAAGAAAAGAGCCAATGCCACCAAGAAGGGAAACAAAAGTAAGAAATCCAAGGTAGTGGTGGGACCACACTGAAGTCTGCAGAGACAAGTTGAGAAGAAGGGAAACAAAAGTAAGAAATCCAAGCAAGCTGGTGGGACCTGGATGAAAGCTGCAGCACAAGATGAGACCTCAAATGGCAAGGAAAAAAAAAAAAAAAAAGAAAGGACCAAAGCCGGTCCTTAGATTGTCTTACAAGAGAACGCCATTGAAGGATTTCATTTCATATCGTGTTCCACATTGAAGATATTCGTGCCACACAATTCTGAGGGCTAGATGGCGGGCCATGCAATTCGAGGAGTTGCACGGACAATATCCAAGATGACACCATTGTTTTACGTAATTGATTTTGCAGAGAATTACAAAGCATAAAAATACAAAGGGAGGTTCAAAGCCAAACATTGGCACAATGACGAGATAACAATTCTCGTCCACATCACATTATAGGATGGACATCAGTTCTGGGATCAGAAAGCTATTGAAGGAAACCCATTTTTACTTGAGTGATGACAAGCTTCATGACACTCTTTTTGTGCAAAAGACTTGTCTTAGAAAGCACAATTCATGGCTTGTATCAAATGGTGTAGATTTCTCTCGGGCATATAGTTTGGTCGGATGGTTGTTCTAGCCAATTCAAATCTGCCCGACCATTCTATTTCCTACCAAGATATCACCATGAGCTAGGGAAGGAAATAGTATGGAATTTCTTTGGGACAGACCCATGGTAAGGGAGAGCACAATGGGCAAGGGCAGTCCTTAAAGGGGCATTCACTAGAGAGCGACTCAAGTATGATGGGGTGAGATTTAGGGGGTCTTCTTGATGCATGTGGTCGCAACTCATTTGGAATGAAGGTACCAACAACGGGGACATCAAAAGGTATTATGCTTTCATCTGTTTGTGATACGTTGAGTAGTCTTTGCCAGAAAAACTTTGTAATGTCTTTGAATAGTGCTTTCATCCGCTTTAAGTGTTGTTTGTCGGAAGCCAGATCTTGTGATGAGTAGTCTTGTATTATCTTTGTCTGTGAGATGCAATACTTGTTGTTTCCTTGCAGTACTTACGGGTAATTGGAAAGGATGATGTTGATAGGACTGGACCCGGATCGTGCTGGGAGTGGAAGGGACCAAGCAAATACACAAAGATCCAGGACATACTTGGCCAAATCAAGCACAAGGGTGGCTCATAGAGGTTTAAGTTGTTTCGTGGTAACTATTTGAAAGGCGGGTCATCTTGTGTGAACAAGCCTGATTGAAGAATTGGAAAATATGTTACACTAAAGCCGGATAAGTCTCTTGGTGAAGGTATTGAAGACGAAATCGATGAGGCATTTTTGAAGGTGATGGAGAATGGCTATCCAGGAAACGTAGAGGAAGGTGATAACTTTGTTGTTGTGGCCGAAAGCGGGGAAATCGGAGAATGCAGATTTCTATGTGGTCAAATGTGTTAAGTCGAGGCATATCCTTGGCAGAATTGTCAAGGATATTTGGGGTCGACCTTCAATGTGGATGAACATGGGCTGGTTTGTACTATCTTTGCTTGACCCGGATGGTAGTTGGGAGCTACTTGAAGACAAAGGCGACTTTCGGTCTGATCATCACGTATCGGCTATCAAGTTTGAGATGAATGATTCCCGGCACCAACAGATTTTCCCTTGAGCGGGCTACTCACCGGATGATCCTTGATGGTACCGCCATATGAAGGTTGAATATGCTTGACCTAGTTGTTTTATCATTGTAACAAATCTGTAGTTACTTGTGTACTTGTCTCAAATTTTGATCATTGTATTGGAGACAATGCCCCTAAGACAATGTTTGTAGTATTGGTTTGAATTATTGGAGTATCTTAGTATTGGAAACAATGCTTGTAGTATTGGAGAGTAAGCTTGATATATATTACGAGAAAATTGTACACTCAAGATTAGAACATCACTCAATATCACTCAATCATGAAGATAAGACAAAGTAATCATACATATATATTACAAAAATCTTGTACAATGGTTATTTCATGAGTCATCAAGTCTTGAGTCATCTTTGGTCGCCCGGGAAGGGTGCCAAAGAATTTGCCTTTGTACTTCTAATGGAGCATTGAGGATATAGTAGGCGAGACAAGATAGTTGTTGAGGCGGTAATCCAAAGACTACAACCTGTCTCCTCTTCCAACCATGCATCGGTGATGTCAACTTTGTGAGATCGTTTCACGCAGACAAAGCATGGGAAGACAAGTATTCAAAGTTGGACACACAAACTACGCAAAAAGTTGTCCTCTTCTTGCCCCTTGAAAGGCATAATGGGAAGGGTTGTGTGTGCAGGGTTTAGAAACCCTTTGTGTAGGCTGTCATCAACCAAGAAAATCATACCATGATTTTGAGGAAAATCCTCAAGTACAACCTTCAACTCCTTGAAAAAAATCTGCTTTTCTGGTCTGTTTGGATGCTTGCATGCATAGCAATGCTCTTGACCATAAACCTTCGTGAATCTGGTCGCAAATCAGGGAACAATGCATCCACCATATCCCTTGTATTCAAGTAGAGAAGCACTCCAAATAACAATATCAAAACCTCTGCGAAGGCCCACTCCACAAACTCATGATACCCTGGTCTGCAAATGAGGTACTTATTTGCAGTTTCTTTTACAACATGCTTGGTTTGTGGTGGAGGCAAGATTTTCCCGTTCATTCTCCTCTGTTGTGTCTGTGCCAGTACACCATTTACGTCCGGCACCATCAACTTCCGTGCGGGTGTCCATCCTTGGGCGTTTGCAACCACTTGTCGATGTGTGTCTTTGATCGTGGTTTGTCCAGGCCGCAATGTGTGCCGGACTTCTGGCGGGAAGTGCTATCGGGAGGTCTTTGGACTGATCTTTGCAACCTGCTGGACTCGATTTATCTTTGCTACCAGATGATGGAGAGGCTGATAGCCATAGTCGATTCATCCTTATTGGTATCTCCCCGCCCCCAATGTATGGGTGTTTCCGGCTATCAAGAACCTTTGCTTTGCCTTTGTCCCCGGTTTCTTCATTCACGACTGTCTTGTTCTCCACGCATGCAAGGATGAGCTGCAATTAACAACTGAAATTTCAAACACATTCTCAAAAATATAAGCGCGGGATAATAAGGCACCTTTTGTATGTTAGAGTTTGTCTTTGGCACTTCTTTATCTCTGTATTGTCTTCTTCATCGATTCACTAAGTATAACCATTGGATGCCTTCTTTTTCTCTTGAGACAAGTTTTTTACAGAATCCTAAGTTGAATAATCCAAACCAAAATTTGCACATTAAAGGTGGAATAAAACAGGGATCAAATATATTAATTGTTTGAACAAAAACCTTTTGGCTGATGGTTTAGGGTTGTCTTGCAAAATCAAGGTTTGCTTGCCTGAAATACATAAGGCAAAATTACATTAGCCATGTTTTTTTTTTCCAAATGCTACTTCTATGGGGACGTCCTCATCAAGGTCATTTTCTGACTCACCCTCACTTTCTTCTTCCACAACCTTCCGGCCCTTGGACCGGTGTCAACCTGTTCACACCGCTTAACGATCGTCTCGAATCGATTGCCGACATCTTCGCCATCGTTTTCCTTCCCGCAAAGAACGGTGTTAGAGGAGGCCTTTGTAGAGGAGGTTGCGGAATTTGGAACTATACTATAATTGTTGGCACATCACTACTACTTGAATCTCCCTTTGATTCAACATGCTTTGGTGTCTCCAAGACCGTGTCG
This sequence comes from Isoetes taiwanensis, assembly GCA_021234155.1. Classification (NCBI taxonomy): domain Eukaryota; kingdom Viridiplantae; phylum Streptophyta; class Lycopodiopsida; order Isoetales; family Isoetaceae; genus Isoetes; species Isoetes taiwanensis. The sequence continues at coordinate 92,687 of JAJEKV010000509.1, forward strand.
CCAAGTCTTTGCGGAGTCTTCGAAGAGGCCGGTAGTTTGTTGTCCAATGTCTACAAAGACCTTCTCGATCTTTGTCAATTCAAAATCAGAGCCTGAAAACAGGCATGTACCTTTTTTCCCATGTCTTGGCTGTGGAGTGTGAACCCTTGTGGACTTGTGCTTGGCTGATCACGGGTCCTTTTACTTTTTGGTGTGATTCTTTCGTTTCCTTTTCCTAGCTGCTACCAGGAGTTGTGTCTACATGCTCATCAACATCAATTATCTTCTTCTCGGTTTTGTGAGCTGTTCCAAAGATGCAACACTTCTGCTGCATCAGTATTAAGCTTACCTATTTCCTGCACTAAGCCGGTAGGGAATGGTCTCAGGCACTTCGAGGCAAGCATCCTTTTCCATGAGCAACCGGTGCGACTTAACGTGATAATGATGTCCACATTTCATCCGCAGGCCGAGGTGTACTCATCCCGGAATGCAAGACCACAGGTGGAGCATCTCTCCTCATCTCCAATTGGCAATCGAATGGTATTGGAGTGATGCTAACCGGTGATCATTTCTCTTGGTCATCTCCCTCACCTGGTGACATTCTTTAAGTCTTTCTTTGGGCTTTTGCAAGGAGGGACTCGTTGTTGGCAATCTCTGATTAGTGCAGCCACCTTTTCTATCTGTGTTTGATCTATTGGCCCACCCCCATTTCAAGTAGGGACTTCAACATATATTACGCCATATCTTTCTCCCTCTCCAAAGTATGAATCTCAGAGACACTCGCATTAGGATCCGGGCGGTGCTTGAAGGCGTGCAATATTATCCTTTATGGTCTTCAACTTCCCTCTGCGGTAGAAGAAGCTTCCCTTTGCCTCGACATTGTGCGGCTTTGTTCCTTCTTTGACACTAGGTCATTTTGCTGCAATTTTAGGGCTTCTGTGATATCTTGGATCATGCTTTCCAGACGGGAAATATTTTCCCCATAAGCTGAGAATGCTGCTGGACACATTGAAGTACTCCTGAATGACAACCTCCCTTCTAATTTTACAAGCAGCGTTCACGAGAGGCTGGCTTTACGCAATGCTTTCGGGTCTTTGTTATCCTTTGTGATTTCTTGGGCTCATTGTGTTTCGGGGCACCGGTGCTGGGTTCACTCTTGACCTTGCTCGAATAGGCTCTGCTTTTTGCTGCCTCTGCTGCCCAATTGACCTTGAAATTTTCTCGGATCCCGCTTGGCCCTCTTGCGGTTGTTGAATGCAAATAAAAGGAAACCGTCTTCCTTACTTTCTCGTTCTTCAATCCTTCTGGGTATATCTTGCTCAACAGCTCAATTAGAGCTTCTTCGTGCTCTGGCCTTATTTTGTCGATGGATGTCTTGTTCGGAATGACACCATTGGTGTCCCAAACCTCATTATATTCTGCTGCAGATATCACATCCGTTCAAAATTGAGAGGGATGCACACCCTCGTTTGATAGACCCGCGTAGGCATGGAAGTCCTCCTCAGTTCGGCAATCAGCCAGGTCGGGTCTTAGGGGCACGTTCCTTCTGGGCTGAAAGAAATCAAGAAAAACAAATTAACAGGGCACCATAAGCCATCAAAATTGGATTTGCATTTTGCTTACCCTGCGCGCATGGCATCCATTGGAATTGCCGGGCCGAGCTTGGGCCGGATTAACAACCTTCTTCACCATAGTTTTTGGCGTTTGAGTTTTGGAATACTAAGCTTGGAGTGAATCCGGAAATTCTAGAGCTTCTTCTCCGCGGGCTATTTGGCCGGAGTAGCAAAAGGTGGGGAGCACGGGTTCGAAATTACAAATTCAAAGTTCGCTACCCTTTGGTCCACATCATTAGTTACGGATGGGTGTAAGAAGGTTATGATTGAAACAGTACGCCCTATGTGAAGTGACGGGCATAGCATAGGTTACACTTCAATTGGTGAAGGGTGGAAAAAGTAGTATGAAGGGTCTTTGGTCTGCCGGGGTCTTTGGGTCGCGTTTTTTTTGCTACCCACCAGCATACTTTCACCCTTCCATATTTTACCTATAGTACAATGTCAATTGCAAGAGATATTACTTCTTTCTCAAGTATTCTATTGTCCCGAAGTAGCAATTTGACAAAAATATGACTTTGAACTATGATTTAAGCCACTCCTTTGTCCCCATAAGAATCCTCCAATAGAATGAGTACTTACATCAACCGCAATTAATATTAGAAATTTTAACATAACCATGATCATGTTGCATTAGTGAAGGAAAAGTTTCAAATGAAATATGGTTTATGTTACTAGCTAACATAACCAATGGTATGAACCAAATCCCAAAAATTTTGCTTAATTAAGGAGATAACTAGCAAATAGGTAATTTAAGATTTAACTTACTTTAACCCTATGGTTAGACCCCCCCCCCCCCCCCAAATAGGTCCACGAATCTTAGCTGATGTGGTTTTTTTTCCTCACAAAGTAGTGATGGTGCTCTATGAAGGTAAGAGCTATGTTACTAGCAACAACATCCATCTTCCAATGTAAAAATAAGGTAATTTATATTTTATGTGTTTCATCCACATCTTAGTTTTCCTCACAAAGTAGTGATGGTGCTTTGACCACACAACAATGCTCCATGTTTTCCTTCTTATATTTTATGTGCATATGTTTTCCTTCTTCCGAGCACAAAAAACAGATCAGAGGTCTTCAAGGAGTTATTCTCATTTCTATGCTAACAAAACATGTATTAGACTTGTGCTTATGCTTCTACAATACTTGTTCCATGCCGAGCACCAAAGATTTCTTCAGGCCAATTCCCATAAAGTCATGGTATCAAGTGTTCTATTGTTTTGAAGTAGCAATTTTGATTGATTGTGAAAACATGGCTTTGAAGTACGATTTAAGCCACTTCACCCTCCGGCCATGGAGGGCAACCCTCCGTGCGCCACGTGGCAAAGTGGCAATTGTTCGATTTGTAATAGACAGTATTATCTGGTCCATTCAAGTTTATTTGGCATGCGTTATTTGCATAAGGTACACACATAAGCTGCACACATCCACCCACATTGTACATTCCGACAACCCTCACAACCTTCTATAATTGTAGGGATTTAATAACATCTACTTCCATTATGTCATGACAAGATTCTGAAGTTAAATTAGCTTAACCCATTACATTTGCGACATTAAACCTTTAACAACCTTGGAACATTACCTCATTCAAGTGTTATGAATCAAGGAATTTAAACAAAGAGTTGTACTAGATTGAACCTTTAACAACCTTGGAATATTACCTCATTCAAGTGTTATGAATCAAGGAAATTTAAACAAAGAGTTGTACTAGTTGATGAACGCATAAATGCAAACCTTGGTTGACGTGCCCATGTTACGGACTACAAATTTTTAATACTTTCGAGACATAAAACATAGTCTTCACTTGTTCTTCATTCTTGTTTAGAGCCTCACAAATGCAAGTTTCCAAACTACTTTGTGTTATAACCATGTGTGAGAAACAAAAACTGGACCGACTAACTAGCAATTTGAAATCAAGTATTATGAAAAAAGGGCAGGTGGAAGTCTATGTGCCTTATGAGTCCCACCTTAAGGCCGGGCATTAATCATGGGCATGTAGAGTAGATGTAGTGGAGTGTCATGTGCAATTTGGATAAACCTTTATTCTTAAGACCAAAATCATATGACTTGAGCGTTGGCATTTGACAAAACTTGTGGAGCATATGCAATATTCCTAGCTTGGAGGTAAATATAAGGTAGAGGGTAGGTTACATGAATAATCTACTCAACATAAAATTAGGGTTAAGAGTAGGGTAAATTGGGATTAGATTTGGTGTAAAAGTAAGGAATAAAGTTATACTATTGTTGATGAGACATTAGCAACATGTGCACTGAGGTCAGAGTTGCTGTCAGATTCACCATGAGCTCTGGCGTGACAAATATTTTTATCACAAGACATCTGTTGCTCAACATTGGCATGCTCAGGAGAGCCTGAGACAAATGAGGGAGACAGATTGTTGATAAAGTCGTTGTATAAGTATTCTATTGTTTTGAAGTAGCAATTTTGATTGATTGAAAAAAATAACAGACTTTAAAGTATTATTTAAGCCACTTCACCCTCCGACCATGGAGGGCAACCCTCCGTGCGCAGCACCTTGTTTATTATTATTATTATTTTTTTGGGGTAGGTATACCCCCCAAATGGTGCCATTTCGGGGGTGCCGTCTTTGGGAGGTATACCCCCATTTAGGTTGTTTGCTGGGGAGTAGATATACCACCCAAATGGGGGGTTGGGGGGGAGGGGGAGCGGGAGGGGGGCAGGTATAACCCCAGGGGCACCCCGCATGGAGCCATTTGGGGAGCGCCAACGAGGGCAATTATACATGCCATTTGGGGTAAAGAGAGCCACCCTTCATGGCAAGGATGTTGATCCATTGAATGTAGCAATAGAGATCACGAAATCTGTGGTGCCATCTATTGAACTTCCAATCATATGCTGGGGTGCAGATAACATTGGTGAAGCAGTAGGTGCATTTATTCAGTTGCCAAAGAAGGATGTAAGACTGGTTGAGGCTTGTATGCTACAAACATATGTATGATACATGTGTACTACTCACGTGTATCATACACCTGCAGAAGGTCTATAAATCTATTCATGTATCTTAAAAATATATGTATGATACATGGGTGTCATACCTGTATACCTAACACATGCAGAAGGTGTATGATACCGAGTAAATACGTTTTCTAAATATTTCATGGTGTATACAACCCCTGCATAAGGTCTATGATACAGGGTATTGTACACGTGTATACAACCCCTGCATAAGGTCTATACAACCCCTGCATAAGGTCTATACAACCCCCAAAATAAAAAAATTCCAGTTTACTAAAAATTTTCCCATTATAATGAAATTGTGCTTTATAAACTTCATGATCACCCTCTTAGTCCACTTGAGGATCCATAAGGATTGAGGAGTAAAGGACATGTGAGGATCCAAGCATGGCGTTGGTCATTGTCGCTCTGCCAGCCGTAGAAAGGGTTTTAAATGACTCTATATTTATTTTTTTGAGGACTCTCTTAAGAATAGGGGTCCATAACGCACAAGCATAAGGGGGAATGCACAGAAGCATCATGGTCTTGCTGGAAAACCAAGAGCCAGAAAACTTTTGGTCGAGTTACGTGGCCATAGAAGGAAGTATTTATTCCCATTAAGCTCAATTCCTAATGCAGTGGTGAAGGAGGCAAGAATTTTCTTCAAATTGGCCAAACTCTGATTATCATACCTAAGAAATAAACAAGATGCCGATGCATCGAGAGGTTACTCTTTAAAATATGAGGATGATGTTAGTTACCTCAAGCTAATATGATTTGATTCATTGTGGCTATGGCACACTTAAAGCGATGGATATAAGACCTAGAGATGTATTTGCACGACAAAAATGTTAATAGACTGGAACTTGCAATTAAACATGTTACTATGCTTATTGATCGATCAAGCCTCATGAAATATCAATCATATATATGTTCTTATGTTTGTCGCGCTTATCCGACCGTCCGTTCGAGATCCTATGGCCCACGTGGCTTTGGGACATATCCTACGGCTCAGATGGCTTGGGAGATTCTATATATATTCTATATAGACGATCCTACGGTCCAGGTTGATTTGATCCTGATCGTCAGTTTGAGATCCTACGGCTCACGTTGCTTGGGGACACATCCTACGGCCCAGATGGCTTGGGAGTTTCTATATAGACTCTATGTAATCGATCCTACGGCCCAGGTTGCTCTTGATCCTGATCGTCGATCCAACATCCTACGGCTCACGTTGCTTGGCACATATCTTACGGTCCACATGGCTTTGGGAATTATATGTAATAGATCCTACGGCTCATATTGCTTTTATGTGGTGAGATCTTGATCGTTGATCGAGTCTAAGATCCTAAGGCTCATGTTGAATGCTCGTCCCTTAAGGAAAGGCTTCTAAAATTTTTTATGTTATTGGGGAGATTCAAACCCTAGACCTCAACCCCCCAAACCCCCCACTCTAACCACTAGACCAAGCATTAATTCCATAAATGATTTATGTTTCAAATATACTTAAGGGTAATGTTCTAATTAAGATAAAATAGAATATAACATTCTAGATTAGAAAGTTCCAGAATATTCTAGAATGTTTTGGAATATAAGAGAATCTAGGGGGAATTTAAGAGAATCCTTCCAGAAAGTAGGGGAATCTAATAAGTTCTAGAATGTAGGGGAATCTTCGGAAATGTAAGGGAATAGGAAAATACTTCCAGAAAGTTCTAGGATGTTTTGAAAGTTTCAGAATGCTCCAGAAAGTTCTAGAATGTTCTAGAAATTTCTAGAATGTAAGAGAATCCAGGAGAATTAAAGGGAATATAAGGAAATCTCATAAATTGTAAGAGAATGTAGGAAAATATTTACAAGTCTAACGGAATCTCTTAAAATCTAGTTGAATCTAAGGGAATCTTCATAATATCTAAGGGAATCTAAGAAAATCTTGATGAAATCTTAGAGTTTTTTTTAAGGTTTTGCAAAGAGCCACAATAGAATGTTCTAAAATGTTTCATAATAAAGGTGTACAATGTAAATCTTGAAAAAAAAATGTTCCAGATGCTCAGGGCAAGCGCCTGAGTCTAAAAATAGAAAGTGTTTTAGAAATGTTGCACAGATCCAAAATAGATTATTTTGGAAGGTTCTAAATGCTCATGGGTAAGCACCTCAATCAAAATAGAAAATTCTAAGAGAATCTAGGGGAATCTTCATAGATGCTAAATATAGTACATAGAATGTTGAAGAATATAGAGGAATGACAAGAGAATCTCAGTAGAATCGTTGGTTACCTAGAGCATGACAGGGCCTTGCACCGTAAGAACGTGCTAAAACTGGAACAATGCACCGTAGGACGTGTTAAATTTCTTGTATATATATATTTTTTTGCAAAATGAACAAGCATAATGTATTATGAGCTTTGTCTTAATCATATAGTACGAGAATTTAGTTCACCACTACACTGCACTCTCTATCAAAATTACTATGAGCTTTGTCTTGGGTCTTTATTGTAATGCACTATCTATCAAAATTACCATGAGTTTTGTCTTGGGTCTTTATTGTAATGCAGTTCATCACTACAATATACTATCAACCATGAAAATTGTAGGAAAAAATATTAATATGTAAAAAAAGAATTGTTGTCTGTGTACAAGGCGTTTACCAAAATATGCACATCCACTGATGGTAGCGAGGGATTTCCCTTCATGGGATGCAAAAATGTCATAAGAGATGGACAAGTACGCACCATTCTACAAATATTTCAAAATCCAAAATACCAACAATCAAGAATAAAACCAATTGACTAAATAAATTCAATAACAATAAACCACCAATAAAGAGTACAATAATCCCACAACCAACTTATCCAAAGAAGTAAAAGCTTACAAATAGAAAATGCTAGATAAAATGAAATACAAAAACAAGAAATATTGCTTCTTCAAATGAACAAAGGGAAAGATTAGCCACCAATAGCAATATAATGACACCAAATTTAAATGAAAACCTAACAACTCTTACCTGCTAAAGCCTCCTGGTGTGCATCTTGCTAATTATCTTAATCATAACTTATTTTAACTATAAAATCTACTAACTTTTAATCTAACAATTGCAGAAATGAGAAAACCCTTTGAAAATTGAGTTCCAGTTAATCTATGTTCTTAGCTATCAAATTTGCTGAGTATTATTTATTACATACTCCCATTCGTGGCAAGATTATTATGATATATTTTCTAGAAGAAATTATAGCAAAACATATTCAAGATCAGAGGTAAAGATGATGTCAGAAGGAAGGTAGGCCCAAGCAGCATGGTGGTGGCTAGAATCCACTCTATTGTGTCTATGCTCAAATCTAGATCTTGGAATTCATCTTGATCGTGAAGTTATGAGTGCTCTCATCTTATCTTGTAAGCTCACACCTTCTAAAGATGAGGAAGAGTATTGCATTAATCCGGATAGTAATAAGTCTGTTGTGCTTCTTTATTAGGTCCTATAGGCTGGCTGGCCTTTGTGGACAATAAAACCATTCAATTCAATTCAATGGAAAGAACCTTTTTTTCTGTTTTCAAAAATGTAGAGAGGATTCTTGCTATTTTTTTTTCCAATTGCAGGATTTCTATCCTAAGAATAAATTATTGTAACATGTTTTCCTAAACAGTTCAATATGCAATATAATCAGGAGAACAAGTCTAGTAGCAAAAACCGTGATCATCCACTACTAGGTTATAATTTCCACATAGAAGGTAAGGCCATAGGTTTGCATAATGACTTCCAACTGCTTCACATTTTTAAATTTTTGTCTTATATAAGTTGCAAATTTTTCTTGAATTTTAGTGTATGGTTTACCATGTGAACTTGATAAATGTTGAGGTTTAGCCAATCAACTAGAACAAACCCAATCATTGCACAGCTTCACATGTAGAAGAAGATATGAACATCTGAATTTTTATTCCTAGCACGGTAAGTTTTCAATGACAAGCTGAATTGTGCTTTAATTATCCCGATAATGAATAAAAATTGAAAATTTGTCTATCATTGCTCCCCCCTCCTTTAAAATCACACTGTGGACTTCACCCCTAGGGCCCATGCCAAGAAAGCTTTCTGCACCTGCTCCAAGTCATTCCAAGTGGCGAGGGAAATCACAGGGCCCCAGGCCTCGACCCCATATAGAAGCACGGGTTCTACTAGCACCTTGAGTAAGTGCGATTGGTGGGCCCAATCATACAGCTCTGCCTTGTGGCTATTGTTTTGCATTGCATAGAGTGCCTTCCAACATGCTGCGGCTCGCAGCCGAATGGAATTGTCCCAATTCATGGCCGATGGGAACTCCACACCCAAATATTTGTAAGGGACACCACTTCAACATTTTGGCCACGATAAGTTAGGATTGGGGCTCTTGGCTGGCGTACGGACAATACGAGAACTACCTTGGTCTTGGCTAAGTTGACGCGCATGTCAGTCATCTGGCAAAATGTGTCCAGGGCATCGAGATGGCGTTGCATATCTGCCGGAGTGTGCGCTAGGAGGTCTACATCATCAGCATAGATCAGCCGCCTGGTGATCTGGCATAGGAGTTGAGCCCAGTTCCTCCATTACCAGCAAGCCATCTCTCCAACTGATCAATATACAGGTCAAATAGTATGGGAGAGAGGGGGCATACCTGGCGGACCCCGATACTGCTCTCGAATAGTTGGATCGCTAGTTGCAGTCGTCCTGTGCATGTCTCATATAACCTGTACACCACATTCTGCAGTTTGGCAGGGACGTCTAGCTACTGCAGTCTTGTCCACAGCTTTTCCCGAGGCACAGTGTCAAAAGCCTTGGTGAAGCCTATGAAGCAGCAATACAGATCTTGTCGACGATTCTTGCTGTCCTCGACCAGAGTCCGCAGCGTGAAGATATGATCTATGGTTGAGTATCTCAGCCTGAATCCCGCCTGCGTGAGTGCCCGCACTTCTATTGCCTCTGCCCATCCTATCAACTGCCGTTCGAGGATTTCGGCGAGGAGCTTTGCAAATACTGAGCTGATCATGATGGTTTGGTAATTGGCTCGGCAGTGTGGATCTCCTGCCTTGTGGATTGGGACAACCCTGCTAGTGGTCCATTGTGGGGGAAAAACTTCCCGCAATGCCTTGTTGAACATGTCGGTTAGTACCGGTGCCATGGATGGTCCTGCCCACTCGAGTAACTCCACCTGTATGCCATCAAGGTCTGGTGCTTTTCCATTGGCTGGACGTTGCAGCTCCTATGCTACCTCCGCCTCTATGATTTCCAAAGACCGGGCCCCTGTTGGGGGGGGGAGGGGGTAATGCCGCTCGTGCACCCTCAGGGTTGTAGAGCTGCTATAGGTATTGCCCCCACTAGTCTAGGGTGATGTTTCCTGTGGGCAGCACTGGCCTCCTGTGCACTCTTCGCCAGAAGGTCCTGGGATGCCGTTCCAGGAGGAAGAACATTTTCTGTTGATGGACCGCAATGTACCTGGCCTTTCTAGCCTTAAGGAAAGTGCGGTATTGCTTCTGCATCCGGGCATATAGCAGGATCTGTGACTTGGCGGAGCCAGCGTTTGCATTCTTTGTACTCGGCATCAAACCACTGGTTATGCGGAAAGGCCGTAGCTCTCGAGTTTTGCCGGGGGCGACTTCTCCCAAAACATCTCTCTGCAGCAGCCCCGAGGACATCAATGAGCCTGCCTGCCTGCTGCTCCAGTTTGAGCACTATGAGATGCTTGCCAGATCCTCCGTAAGCATCTGGGAGTAAGTATAAGCGCGCTCATGGTCCAGTTTGAGCTGGGGCATATAAAAATAAGCTCGTGAAAATAAGGATGTGAAACCAATACAAAAATAAGCTCCTGAAAAGAGCAAACGACATGGCAAAAAAAATAAAAAATGAGAGTCTGTACATGCCCATTACTGGTCCATAGTTCATTCAAATATCGATAATATTCTTATGTTAGTCCATTTCAAGTTGAGCTTTGGGACATGAGTAGAAACTGGACCACAAAAAATATTTGTTGCTCATTATCTTGAGGATTGCACTAGAATAGATAGCATCAATTATATTATGTCTTCCATGTTTATTCTATATTTGTGCCTTAAAATGTGACTTTATAAAATCACATCCTCAAAATATCTCATATCAAGAAACCAAAGCAAAAAGAACCAAAGAAAAATATGAAAAACTTTTACCATAAAAAATCAAGATAGACTACTATCTACAGTCTAGTTGCAGACCATCATTGGTCCAAATGACTGAAAGTTTAAAATTACTAATGATGCCATCTTAATCAATTTTGATCTCAACATTCGCATATAGTTTACTTGTATGATTTTCTATAGGACAAAATTAATGGATGGGGTTAGCTTGCATAATTTAAGGGTAAGGTTGAAGCCAAAAAATTGAGAATTTATGCGGCAGTTATGACCAATTGAACCTACATGGACTTTCACTTACATCTTTCAAAAATCATGTGATCGAAGCTAAAAAGCCATAGTATCATTCTATGGGGCAAAATGGATAAGGCTAATGAGAGATATATGCTCTAGATTGGTCCCGTGGACCATAAATGGTGATGAGTGCTTATATAAATTAAAACCTTAGAAATAACATGTTATTTTAACATGTAACTAGAGATTTCTATCGTTAAAAGAGGTTCGCATCCATGCAAAATATAATATACATGAAAGATAACATAAATGTAACATTATTCTACTTAGACGATAATTCTTTATAGCAGTAACACAGATATGAAGTTTATGCTAGTAAGAAATAAGCAAATTTCGCGGTATTTTCTTCAGTAAGATTATACAAACCTATATAAGAGATCTCTATATATGTCATTTCTCACATCTATTTTAAAAGGCTTATTTGGGGAAAGGTAGTGTCTCTTTCTATGAACCAAAGAAGCATACATGAAATGTCATATGGTCTATTTACATATTGTCATGGCTAAACTTCACAACATCCACTTGAATTCATCAATAAACATCACTAACTATAATCAGTGTGGAGTTTTGGACCTATAATTATGGAGTTGACTGAACTTTCTATGCTTTAATGTGTTAATCCAGCTGGTGTACATTTGGACCTATAATTATGGAGTTGACTGAACTTTCTATGCTTTAATGTGTTAATCTAGCTGGTGTACATCATGTTTGAATTCCAAAAATTGCATGATTACACCGTAATTACACTATATGTAAGTTAATAAGAATTTTTATGTAGATATAAGTAGAACGCATAATTTATTACCCTCATGGTATTATGAATGGTTGTTATTGGAGCATTTTAACATATACTTTTGTCCAGAATTTTGTATAGTAGATTCTTTTAGTAAATATTGAGGTTAACATGACTTATGAACACTCTAAAAAATAATGAAACTATAGCTCGTATAGTTAGCAACTCATAGCCACAAGAATTAAGTCAAAACTTGTTATAATAAGGGGCCATTCACACCGGCGGTTAGGTTAAGTTTAGTTAAGAAAAATTAACTAGCTTGTTAAACCTAACTATGACAATAATATTCGCACCTAAAAAGGTTAGGTTTCAGTAAAATCTTTTAACCTAACTACGATGTGCTAAATTATTTTCAGACCAGCACAGTTAAGTTTGGCAATTTTTAACCTAACAATTTACATCGGTGGTTGTTCAGACATGACACATTAAGTTACTGTTAACTGCAATGTTAACAGAATTGCCTTCAGACCAACCTTCGGTTAAGTTACAATTTTAACTTAACCAAACTGCTTTCAGATATATCTTCAGTTAAGTTTATAATTTTAACTTAACCAGCAATGCAATCGAATGCTTAGTGCCACAAGACAACATAGTAGTAAATAATCTAAGCCTAAATCCTTTTCTCATTAATTTCTATGCAAATAGACAAAATCCTGCATACAAAATTAACAGCACCGAAATGCATGATTGAGCATTCTCTACTGGTCTTCCTCTTCAGGAATCTGACAGACTGGCAAGAAATACGTGTCTAATTGCCAATACTTGTGGGAAATTCCTTCCCAAGTATTTGCGTCAAAGTAATCCTTTACTGGCAAAGAAATAAATTGCATCAACAAACCTAAGTGAGCAAGTTCCAAAGCGACAACTTGACAATACACAACATGAAAGAAAGGATTTGTTCCACAAAGACCATTAAAGAATGAATATATTCCTCCTGACTTAAGCAATTTTGGTAAATAAGAATGGAACTCCCTTAGATCCTCATAATGCTCACTGTATGTGTCAAAAAATATACCTGCCAAAAAGCAGAAAACTTATCACTCAAAGATCAGCAAACATTTGCATATGATTGATCCCATAAACAAGCAGCCCAACATATTTAATGAGCTCACAAACTAATCTGTTTCATGTCAGACTTACCTGTCTCACGTGAACACTAGATACTCTTTTAGTGATTCTCTAATCTCGAGTCCATTTGCAACTTCAGTGTCTTCAGCTTCAATGTCTTGATTCTCACCATTTGCAACTTCAGTATCTTCAGCTTCAGTGTCTTCATTCTCATCTTCTACTAGCCCTTGAAGTCTGATTTGTTCCAACTCCTCCTCCACATTTGCTTCGCCATTATCAATCAATAAATTGTGCAAGATGCAACATGCATGAGCTATAGTCGGGACATACATAGGCTTCATCCTTAACTTTGTGTCAAGGCATTTGAACTTGCCCTTCAACAACCCAAATGTTTGCTCAATATATAAACGTCCTCTTTTCAACTTTTTATTGAAAATATCCTCTACAACATAGCAGCCCATACAATAATGTGTTATCATAAAAAACAAAACACTCATGAAGGCAAAAAGAAGCTAAGATTAACTTACCAGCAAGTGTTAATAGTCTAGGAGCCTTTTGGTATGGCGACATCAACCACGAAGAGCACTTATAACCGTTATCTCCCAAGAAGTACGGTTTTAACTCCCTCCTGAAAACAATGTTCACAACAGGTTCTTGGAGCAACTGGCCTTCTTCAATTCTTCTCGCAAGTCTTGAATTTCTTAATACTCTAGCGTCATGCACAGACCCAGGATATCCACAAAAGATATCAAGAAATCTTCTCTTTGTATCACATATTGCTTGCATTATGATGCTAAATCTACATTTCCTATCATAGTAATCAAATCCATGGGACTGCGGGTTGTATTATTTCAAAGTGTGTACAATCTATTGCACCGGTACCAAAACAAAAATAACAATCACATGTTAGCATAGAGAAGCGTAAATTACATCAAAATTATTCTTTAACTATCAATCACTCTTTGAGATACACCCCCAGAGATAGTCTTTGTTCAACTTTCCAGCCTTCATGCTACAAAAAACAGAATCAAATTGAATCAAATTGAAGACCAGCTCGCCAGGACACGAGGTCAAACAGGAGGACTGTTTTTAAGAAAAAGAGGGGATTACTATCATGAAAGAGAGGAGAGTAAATGTCAAGACTAAATTAGCTACCAAGGAATAACATGGAAATAAAATGTATATGCATAAATGCACGGGTTAAAAGGATTGACACAAGGAGGAACAAAGATCTAAGGAAAAGCAAACATACAAGGATAAAGAAGGGACCATGCAGATAAAGGGAACACCCAGCAAAATAAAGGGGCATGGGAGCAACTTGCAAGGTTGGTCGACAAGTTACAAAGGTAACAAATAGAATTAAGATGGAGGTAGGAAGGAACATGTAAGAATATGATAATGGAATTAATGATATGAATTTCCCGTGTGGGTAGAACATAAGGACCAGCTACATGACAAAAGAAGAAAGGTAACTAGAGACAGGAAGAATGAACAAAGGAATACAGGAATTAAGGTTTAATAAACTAACAAGAATTAATAAGAAAGAAATGGGTGTATGAAAATTAGAGAAAAGGAAAGGTTGACATTGCAGGAAAAATACATGCAGCAACTAGCATAAGGCAGCACAAGGGGATAAAAAAAGTTGACCCTGCGGGAGTAGCACATAAGGTACCCAGCACCAGACAACATGGGAGAAGCATGCAGCGCGGAATTACAAATGAGAAGCAGGACCTAGACATGACCTATGGAGGCAACCAACAAAAAAAATACCCCTCAAATGACATGACCCCTATGGAGACATGACCTATGGAGCTGGGTATCGCATGCAGATAAAAAATACCCCTCAAATGACATTCACCTCATCAATCACATTTGCAGATAAAAATACCCCTGGTACCTCATCAATAAAAATACCCCTGGTACATATATCAACAATTAACCATACCAACAATTAAGTTGATCACATGGTATATGCACAAGTATTTATGTATGGGGTATTTGTGCCAAATAATCTATAACCATTACTAGAAGGTTCTGCGCATAAATTCAGTGTGCTACCAGATGCCATGTTATCTGGACTTATTAGGATGCCAGTATTTCTGCACATAGGTCAGGAACAAAGAACACAGCACTAAAGCACTACTTAAACAATCCAAAAACTCCAGTTAATTTGATGCATCCCAAAGTGCCCGCCACAATGGCCCATTTTTCACAGACTCACTATGATTTTAGTTGCAAAATCATATATTTACCACGGTGTCGCACTTGTCTCATGGTACATTTTCCATGCTCTAGCCAAATAAATAAGAATGCTAGAGTATATCCTATTGCAGTTCAGTTGCAATCAGGATTTTAACCATACCACCAAATAAGTTGATCACATGGTATATGGTATATGCTATTCCACAATTATTTATATATGGGAATGCACAAATTTATCTTCTTGCTGTCAACGTAGCTTGCACAAATTTAGCCTGCTTGCAAAGCGTAGCAACAGCAACCAGTCCTTGACCTTGCAGATTCCGCTTACAGCAACTAGTGCCAGTGCATTGAGTGCACAGGGCGCACTGAGTTCAAGGATACTGAGCTCGAAACTTCTCAAGGGCCTACAGTTTATCTACAGTTTAAGCTTTTGATCTAAGGCCTAGGCCAGAATTTTAAACTGGTTTTAGAACATTATGCTGGAAAGATATACTGGAAAAACCTACTTCATTAGTTTATCTTCTTTAGTTAAATCTTCATGCTGGATTGCTCCCATCGAATCAGCAACATTATTGATGCTGGGTTCTGCCACGTGCTCACTGCACTCAGTCTTCTGTGGGCTGCATTTGTTCATGCTGCTGGACTACAGGAGCCTTTGCATATGCATTTCTCTGCCATAAATCTGGTTGCTGCTGAGCAATGGTTGCAGCAAATGCATGGTACAAGAAGGGCAAAACAAGGAGCATAATGCAATATAAAAGTAAAGTTAAGTGTGCACCATGGCATCTGGGTTAACGTTGGTCTCTGCAACAACAATGGTAGACTTCTAAGAAAGTTGGAGCACATCAGATGGTCTAGGTTTATGATAGGTCTGTGTAGTGCAGGTTTAAAATCAGGGACCTCTATGTTAATGTGAACGACCATGGGGAGCAGTATAGGGTGTATTTACATGACAATTTGGGTGCAAAGTAGACCAGCAACAATTTTACAAAATTCAGCAAGCAAACAAAGCATGTTTCAAACAAAGCAGACCATATTTCAAACAAAGCAGACCATGAATGTATAAGTCATGAGTTTGGGAGCTCACCTACATTTGGCAACTTGCAAACTTGATGGAATCCAGCACTGACCTCCTCGAACTCCTCACCTGCTGGGAACCTAATCTTATAACCAAAAACTTGTATAATTGCTTTGCAAACTTCTATCACTACCATATGTGCACTGCTCTCTCCTATACCAAATTTCTCTGACAAAATCAAATAATCAGAGCCTCTAAACAACTTTAGCAAACAACATGCTACTCTAACGTCCACAGGAATAGCCTTTCGATAATGAGTGTCTTGCTTTTCAATCTCAATGCTCAAGCTGCTGCACAAAAAGTTGAAGGTGTCCCTTGTCATCCTGAAAGTCTTCTTCCATCTTGCATCATCATAGAAGCCCTTGACAAAGCGATCGAACCAAGTAAAACTTCTTGGCTTCACCCACCACTCGCCTAAACGTTGTCCATGAATGCTACCATGCCCAAAAGCTTGCAATGTGGCAACTTCGTCTCAGAATAACGACTTGTGTAAACAATTATCTTCACTTTGTCCAAGTAGTAAAGTGTCAAAATTTGGAGATATCCAGCTACTAATATCATCATAGCTTGTACTAGTTCGTCATTGATTGGCATTTGATCTTCATTAACAAGCTGCACAAAATTCTTATTGTACATTAAGCAATTTCATCATGTTCATACAAAATAAAAATAGATTTACATTCAAAATTATAAAGCTGCAAATTTCATTCACATGAGATCATATTATCACATTGTCGCACAATGCCATGTCAAAATTTGATCCAAACTAAAAAATATAAAGTTTGAGTTGATCAATTTTAGTCAACTTCCTCAAAAAAAAAAAAAAACAATTATCTCTTTGTCAAAGTTTGGCAGCCGCAGTGTATGACTAGAAAACGAGCAACTAGTGACCATTTTGACCACCTATTCATCACCTACAAGCAACCATGGCCTCTGTTAGTGATAATTCAATATATTTTTATGCATGGGTCAAAAGAGTTTTGAATATATAAACTGTGTGATTGGGGCAGCCTTGCTTGCAAAATAATTCCCCATCTTCTCGAATGCCCCTGCCATTACACTAATTGAACTAACCAAAGTTTGTTTGCAGCTGAAGTTTTCTCTCTCTATCTCCAAGCCTTTTACAAAATGCTCATCCATCATTGTCACAAATTTTGCTTGTTATTATCTGCCATTGTTTTTGTTAAGGAAGAACTGCCGCAAGTAGCTCTTCTTTTTCCTGAAGAGCCTGCTTCTCCCACTCCGATAACATGGTGGCTACCTTCACTTACTGATCTACTACTATCTGCAGTGAACTGTGGTTCTATTACAGGCCTAGAGGACTGGAATGAATCCAAAAGCTTGTATATTGTCTCGTCTATAACCGGAAGGTTATAAACTTTTTTCATCTCAATTTTAGTTAGTGAAAAATACTCTGGCATACCAGTCTTCTTGCTGAAATCATGTACAGTTTTGTATTCCCCAATCAGATTCTCATATTTGAGCTTGCAGCCATCGAGATCCCTATCGTCAAAACCTATTTCTGCCATCTTTTCAGAAATCTTTTTCCATCTTGTTGCTACTGTTTCCATTTTGTCCCTCGCTGAAGCACCCTCTAGAGCTAGCCATTCTTCCTTTTTAAACTCCACTAACATCCTTGTCTCTTCGTTTGACCAATTCCTTGCTCTCTTTCTTTTTTGGGATCCATCGGATGCATGAGAAGAGTCCGATGCATCCTCCAAATTGATGTGCAATGGCTACAAACGTAATTGTATGAGCAAAGTTATGAGCAAAGCAGGCCCAAACTGAGATTACTATGTGAATCAAACTTAAGGACTGCATGCTATAGAGACGATACAAGTAAAGACTAAGATGCTAGCTGTGGTTGCAGCAGCAAGGATAATATTAGCAACATTCAGCACTACTGTTAAAATCTCACTCTCAAGCACTACGGTCATATCACTCTCAAGCACTACTGTTAAAATCTGGAAAATTCACTGACTTAACAAGAGCCATGGAAAGCACAGTCTTCTGATTTGCAGAAGATCCAAGCGCAACAGACAAGCGAGTCACTGTCTGGATCAGATCAGTCCCCAGAAAGTTCATATGGTGATCAGATCAGTCCCCAGAAAGTTCATATGGTCCGGCCTGTAGCTGTTGTGGCAGGCAAGGAAACCCAATTGATCATGGAAGGGTTCAACTTTAGTAAATCAGAAGTCAGGTATTGCTAAGTTCACCAGATGCAAAACTTCTGAGGCGAGTGCCACGGCTAAAGGCATATTTTTTTGTAGACTAACTTGTGGCCACCAATGGGATCATATACTTGATGATCTTGTTGAAGAAGAGACTATTTCGGCAGCACAAAATGATGAAGTAAATGAAGATGAGAGTCTGCTAATAGAAGAGCAATGTTATAATTTTGGGGGAGGACAAGCTAATACCATAGGGCGCTGCTTTATCGAGGTACCAAGGAATTGTTTTATTATTTACATGCATATTATGCATATGTTATAATGTTTGCGTGATGTACAGATGGAGCATGGTAATTTTTTGCCCCTAATTGTCGCTGATAGTGCAGTTTGTGAAGAGCTTCGAACTTTGGAAATAGAAAGTGAGAAAGCTTCCACAATAGCAGCAAGCATAGCTAAAACAAATCAACTTTCAGAGGATCAAATAGTGGATTTGGCCAATACGGTCTGCAATGCTTGCAGATTTAGAATCAAGGCGGTTTGAATGAATTGGGTTGGATGTTTCAAAGAAGCTTTTGGCGGGCCGGTGGAAAACGGACAGAGGCCATATTTCCTTCAAGGTTCTCCTCGGGGAACACTCAACCATTTGTTCACATTTGCAATTGAGCGTGGATCGGTGTGCTATAGTGAAGAGTCTTCTTGACATTGTTTTGGTCAAAGAAGTGGAACATTTTGGGGCTGTGTTTTCATCGTAAAGGATCTACATATTATACATAAAGCGGTCGAGGAAGTGTCATAGAGTGGTGGACATGCTTTTTGTCCTATGAGCCTCATGGGCTGCTTGGACACGAGAAAGAAATTCATAGGATTTACCTCTTCACTCCTGATATATCTGGTCCTGGTGGTTGTACACCATTGCACATTGCTGCGATGATACAAGGGGCAGAGGATGTGCTAGATTCACTTATTAGTGATCCTGGTCAGGTATGTTCCTGCTGTGACACATCTTGTTTGCCAAAAAATTGATGTAATATTCAATACGTTTGTTGTCTAATGATGTTCTAACATTAATCATTTTCTTCATCAGGTTGGGCTTTCTGCATGGAACACCGCCCGGGGATGAGTGGTCGGACTCCATTGGGTATGCTTTTACGAGGGCAATATGGCTTGGATCTTCTGCAAATCAGAAGACTGTGCTTGTACATTACATGAGTAGCTTAGCCAGGTCGTGCAACACCATTCAGTATAGATGCAAGTGTTTCAAGCACCATAAATGCCAACATGGGACTCAAATCAAGTGCATTGAACACTGGCGGTACGAGATTCCTGAACAATTTCAAATATGGATCGCAATATTTGAGCAACATCAGGATAATTTCACACATCAGATTAAGGGATAAGAGTCAAAGGGGCCAATATCCAAGTGCATTGTTCTAGTCTCAGTTTTTCACACTTACGAAGGGATAAATCACTTTTGGCTGCCGCAATGCTTTGCTGGGACCAGTCCCAAAGATACTACAGTAGGCTATAAGGCCAACTCCTAAGGCAGAACACAATTTTAGCACTCAGAAGGATGTAAAGAAAAAATTGAAGCATTAAAGATGATGTGAACCCAACCTTAAACAGAACCCAACCTTAAAAAAACTTCAAGCGTTGAATACAGAAGAAGAAATTGAAATGTCATCCAATATTCCTTGCAATATAGAATTCAAAATTCAATCCGCTTACCTCTTCCTCATTTGAGACTTGTCCATCTCCATACCCCTGCATATCGGCACTTCCACGACCTTGTCCATGAGCATGAGCTATTCGACTACGGCCATCTCGTCCACGTGCACTTCGATTGCTTCCTCGAGCAGGTGGAGCTCGCATCGCCATCGCCGTCGTCGTTAACTGGACCTAAATGACCTCGATGAGGTCAATATAATTTTTGTTAAAATTTGGTCTAAAATTTTTACGTCAGTTAATTTTGCGTTAACTGGGCGTTAACCATTATGTGTCGTGTGAAGGGATGAGTGGGTTAGGGTTTACCGTTAAAAAATAGTTAACAGCCATTAACCAAATGTCTTAACCAAGTCCAAACTTAACGTGTAGTGTGAAGCTAATAGCTGTTAAAATTGCTAACTTAACCTAACCTAACTGCAGGTGTGAATGGACCCTAAGAGAGAAATAATTTTTGAACCTCAAGTAGCTTTTTTGATCAAAATAGGGTTTGACGGCTTCCATCGATGCCAGACGATAGCAAGAAAACATGAGAACATAAAACTCGATATGTTCTATAATAAACAGGCAAATACCTTCAGCTTTAGCAATGTTTAAGTCACTTTATGCTAGAAATATCGAAGAAGGCAGTTTTGGACTAGTGCAGAAGCTGCCAAATTCTCTAATGTTTGAGCAATCACCACAAGGTATAGATGACCCCATTGGTCTTGAAATTTTCAGAGATCATTAAGAAACAAGTGGAGACCCAAATAGTGGTGGTATATTACAAATTTGAAATTCCTTTCATGAGTTACATGGGTTTAAGTGGCAGAGGTCATGTGGGCGGTTCTAGTCCATGGATGGGGAATGGTCCCGTAAAACAGATCTAGTGTTAATAAAACTTGGGAAAATTCCAAATATACCCCTCAAATTTATAAATATTCTAAAAATACCCCTAGAAATAGTGTATTTAGCTTAAATGGCAATAACTTTCTTGTGATAGTGTGTGCTAATTTCGTTTTGGGTTGGGGGAGGGTTTTCAGGCAGTGGTTTGGACTATGATTTTCGTATAGTATTGTATGAAAAACGGTATAATTTGCCATGTGAGAGGAGCTTGGATGGTTATTGCTATTTTGGGTGCTTGGCAGGCGCCTTTTTCATGGTCTTTCTTGGTTTTCCTTGGCATGGTTGGAAAAAGGGAAGAAGCGAATTTCATGGGCGTGGATAAGAAGTGACGGTGGTTTCTATTTGGAGCCCTGGTTTTTTTGGTCCTGACTGCCGGATTCGCCATGGATATGCATGCCTTCAGCCTCGCTTTCATTCGCATCCGAGAATTCCCGGCATTCCACACACGAATTATGGCGAAGGGTTTGTAGTTGCGAAGGAGACATTGTTGCAGGTCGACAAACTCAAAGTTCTTAAAGCGGCTGTGCTTCTCTGCTTCATGGGCGGTCCCAGTTTTATCTGCCATTGTTTTTGTTAAGGAAGAACTGCCGCAAGTAGCTCTTCTTTTTCCTGAAGAGCCTGCTTCTCCCACTCCGATAACATGGTGGCTACCTTCACTTTCATCGATCTACTACTATCCGGCAGTGAACTGTGGTTCTATTCTGAGGGCCTAGAGGGGATGGAATGAATCCAAAAGCTTGTATATTGTCTCGTCTATAACAGGAAGGTTATAAACTTTTCATCTCAATTTTAGTTAGTGAAAAATACTCACGGCATACCGATCTTCTTCTTTGAAATCATGTATGCAGTTTTGTATTCCCCAATCGATTCTCATATTTGAGCTTGCGACCATCGAGATCCCTATCGTCAAAACCTATTTACGCCATCTTTGAGAAATCTTTTTCCATCTTGTTGCTCTTGTTTCCATTTTGTCCCTCATTTGAAGCACCCTCTAGAGCTAGCCATTCTTCCTTTTAAACTCCACTAACATCCTTGTCTCTTCGTTTGACCAATTCCTTGCTCTCTTTCTTTTTGGGATCCATCGGATGCATGAGAAGAGTCCGATGCATCCTCCAAATTGATGTGCAATGGCTACAAACGTAATTGTATGAGCAAAGTTATGAGCAAAGCAGGCCCAAACTGAGATTACTATGTGAATCAAACTTAAGGACTGCATGCTATAGAGACGATACAAGTAAAGACTAAGATGCTAGGCGTGGTTGAAAAGCAAGGATAATATTAGCAACATTCAGCACTACTGTTAAAATCTCACTCTCAAGCACTACGGTCATATCACTCTCAAGCACTACTGTTAAAATCTGGAAAATTCACTGACTTAACAAGAGCCATGGAAAGCACAGGTCTTCGATTTGCAGTAAGATCAAAAGCATAACAGACAAGCGAGTCATCGCATCCGGATCAGATCAGTCCCCAGAAAGTTCATATGGTGATCAGATCAGTCCCCAGAAAGTTCATATGGTCCGGCCTGTAGCTGTTGTGGCAGGCAAGGAAACCCAATTGATCATGGAAGGGTTCAACTTTAGTAAATCAGAAGTCGTATTGCTAAATTCACCGGATGCAAAACTTCGAGGCGAGTGCCACGGCTAAAAGGCATATTTTTGTAGACTAACTTGTGGCCACCAATGGGATCATATACTTGATGATCTTGTTGAAGAAGAGACTATTTGAAAGACACAAAATGATGAAGTAAATGAAGATGAGAGTACGCTAATAGAAGAGCAATGTTATAATTTTGGGGAGGACAAGCTAATACCATAGGGCTATTTTGCTTTATCGAGGTACCAAGGAATTGTTTTATTATTTACATGCATATTATGCATATGTTATAATGTTTGCGTGATGTGAGATGGAGCATGGTAATTTTTGCCCCTAATTGTCGGCCGATAGTGCGGTTTGTGAAGAGCCGAACTTTGGAAATAGAAAGTGAGAAAGCTTCCACAATAGCAGCAAGCATAGCTAAAACAAATCAACTTTCGGAGGATCAAATAGTGGATTTGGCCAATCAAATGCAATTAGCGGCCAGATTTAGAATCAAAGGCGGTTTGAATGAATTGGGTTGGATGTTTCAAAGAAGCTTTTGGCGAGCCGGTGGAAAACCGACAGAGGCCATATTTCCTTCAAGGTTCTCCTCGGGGAACACTCAACCATTTGTTCACATTTGCAATTGAACGTGGCCGGTGTGCTATAGTGAAGAGTCTTCTTGACATTGTTTTGGTCAAAGAAGTGGAACATTTTGGGGTCGTGTTTTCATCCGTAAAGGATCTACATATTATACATAAAGCGGTCTCGAGGAAGTGTCATAGAGTGGTGGACATGCTTTTTGTCCTATGAGCCTCATGGGCTGCTTGGACCACGAGAAAGAAATTCATAGGATTTACCTCTTCACTCGATATATCGGTCACGGTGGTTGTACACCATTGCACATTCTTTGCGATGATACAAGGGGGAGAGGATGTGCTAGATTCACTTATTAGTGATCTGGTGGGGTATGTTCTCTTTGTGACACATCTTGTTTGCCAAAAAATTGATGTAATGTTCAATACGTTTGTTGTCTAATGATGTTCTAACATTAATCATTTTCTTCATCAGGTTGGGCTTTCTGCATGGAACACTGCCAGGGATGAGTCAGGTCAGACTCCATTGGAGTATGCTTTAGCACAGGGCAATATGGCTTGGATCTTCTGCAAATCAGAAGACTGTGCTTGTACATTACATGAGTAGCTTAGCCAGGTCGTGCAACACCATTCAGTATAGATGCAAGTGTTTCAAGCACCATAAATGCCAACATGGGACTCAAATCAAGTGCATTGAACACTGGCGGTACGAGATTCCTGAACAATTTCAAATATGGATCGCAATATTTGAGCAACATCAGGATAATTTCACACATCAGATTAAGGGATAAGAGTCAAAGGGGCCAATATCCAAGTGCATTGTTCTAGTCTCAGTTTTTCACACTTACGAAGGGATAAATCACTTTTGGCTGCCGCAATGCTTTGCTGGGACCAGTCCCAAAGATACTACAGTAGGCTATAAGGCCAACTCCTAAGGCAGAACACAATTTTAGCACTCAGAAGGATGTAAAGAAAAAATTGAAGCATTAAAGATGATGTGAACCCAACCTTAAAAATGTAACCCAACCTTAAAAAACTTCAAGCGTTGAATACAGAAGAAGAAATTGAAATGTCATCCAATATTCCTTGCAATATAGAATTCAAAATTCAATCCGCTTACCTCTTCCTCATTTGAGACTTGTCCATCTCCATACCCCTGCATATCGGCACTTCCACGACCTTGTCCATGAGCATGAGCTATTCGACTACGGCCATCTCGTCCACGTGCACTTCGATTGCTTCCTCGAGCAGGTGGAGCTCGCATCGCCATCGCCGTCGTCGTTAACTGGACCTAAATGACCTCGATGAGGTCAATATAATTTTTGTTAAAATTTGGTCTAAAATTTTTACGTCAGTTAATTTTGCGTTAACTGGGCGTTAACCATTATGTGTCGTGTGAAGGGATGAGTGGGTTAGGGTTTACCGTTAAAAAATAGTTAACGACCATTAACCAAATGTCTTAACCAAGTCCAAACTTAACGTGTAGTGTGAAGCTAATAGTCGTTAAAATTGCTAACTTAACCTAACCTAACTGCAGGTGTGAATGGACCCTAAGAGAGAAATAATTTTTGAACCTCAAGTAGCTTTTTTGATCAAAATAGGGTTTGACGGCTTCCATCGATGCCAGACGATAGCAAGAAAACATGAGAACATAAAACTCGATATGTTCTATAATAAACAGGCAAATACCTTCAGCTTTAGCAATGTTTAAGTCACTTTATGCTAGAAATATCGAAGAAGGCAGTTTTGGACTAGTGCAGAAGCTGCCAAATTCTCTAATGTTTGAGCAATCACCACAAGGTATAGATGACCCCATTGGTCTTGAAATTTTCAGAGATCATTAAGAAACAAGTGGAGACCCAAATAGTGGTGGTATATTACAAATTTGAAATTCCTTTCATGAGTTACATGGGTTTAAGTGGCAGAGGTCATGTGGGCCAGTTCTAGTCCATGGATCAGGAATGGTCCCAGAAACAGATCTAGTGTTAATAAAACTTGGGAAAATTCCAAATATACCCCTCAAATTTATAAATATTCTAAAAATACCCCTAGAAATAGTGTATTTAGCTTAAATGGCAATAACTTTCTTGTGATAGTGTGTGCTAATTTCGTTTTGGGTTGGGGGAGGGTTTTCAGGCAGTGGTTTGGACTATGATTTTCGTATAGTATTGTATGAAAAACGGTATAATTTGCCATGTGAGAGGAGCTTGGATGGTTATTGCTATTTTGGGTGCTTGGCAACTGCCTTTTTTCATGGTCTTTCTTGGTTTTCCTTGGCATGGTTGGAAAAAGGGAAGAAGCGAATTTCATGGGCGTGGATAAGAAGTGACGGTGGTTTCTATTTGGAGCCCTGGTTTTTTTGGTCCTGACTGCCGGATTCGCCATGGATATGCATGCCTTCAGCCTCGCTTTCATTCGCATCCAAGAATTCCCGGCATTCCACACACGAATTATGGCGAAGGGTTTGTAGTTGCGAAGGAGACATTGTTGCAGGTCGACAAACTCAAAGTTCTTAAAGCGGCTGTGCTTCTCTGCTTCATGGGCGGTCCCAGTTTTAGCTCTAATTCCGGCGCCGCTTTGGACGTGTGCAAGGCCGCAAATTGGCACTGCCGATTTTGCCATTTCCTATCTCTTCCTCTTACTCTTGCTCCTTCTCCGCCCTGTGTCGGATTTGAGAAATGCACTTGGGCTGTTTCTTCACAGGCTTCTTCTACCTCCTTTTTACATGCATGAGCAATTTGGACACGCCGGATTTGCTATAGCTGCTGCATCTTCAACATGGAAACTGTAAGTAATGCGTTCCTTAATCTTCTTCCCTTCTGAAGCTAAAATGAAGAACAGAAAAGCTTATATCGCAGGAGGACAGACCGTAAATCATAGACCACTTTCTTCCTCTGCGGAAATAGATGATAAGGTCAACTGGGTAGAAAAATTTGTCGATTTTTAACAAGGAAATAGTCAGATCTTTGCTTCACATATGGGCAGCCAGGTGAGTACTATAAAGGCTGCTGCAAATAAGCTCACTACAGAGGCTAAGAAGAGGGGCAATAGATCAGAGAAGAATAGAATTGGAATTCTGGGCTGAAGCATCTTGAATGAGGCAAATTGGAAGGGTTCTGGTGAGGCCTTTGCTTTGGCCTGGAGGTTCGAATCCTCCAACCCTGCTTGTCCTAATTTTGGCAGTGGTAGAGGATTGATCTGTGGAGGGAGAGGATGCAGTGGTCCGGCAGCAGGCTGCTTGAACGGAGTCTTCATTCTGACTATTGGTTTTTTTTTTTGGTTTTGGCTTCTTTATTTTGCTTCTTTCTTGTGCTTCAACCATATGTTCGATCGACACCATAGGAAGTGGTTTTTTATTTTTGAGTGAAAATCTTAATGGCCATTGATCTGGCACAATACCAAGGATATCCCACAGATCAATGGCTCTGAATAAAACCTGGAGCAAAACCGATAAAGATAGCAATAAATGAATAAAATGCCATGGAGTACCAACTAAAAAAGTGCCCTTCACGAAACTTGTAGATATGAATGAAAGGTATCCAATAGCAATAGCAGTAGAATTGTCTAGAATAGAGTTGGAATCTTCAAGTTATAGTGTTTTAAGTAAGCGCTATAAAAAATGACGTAAATGAGCATAACTTGTGAATTTCAACTCCAATTTTGATGAATTTGATGTTGTTCTTCTGAATTTCAACTCCAATTTTGATGAATTTGATGTTGTTCGAAAGATCTTATTTTAATCCATAATGTTTGTGAAAGCTTTTGAATTTGAGGAGCAATAAAAACTCTATTACTATTTTTTCAAAAATACTCTTCATTGGAAGGGTATTTTTGGAATTTTTGCAAATTTGAGGGGTATATTTAGAATTTTCCCATATAACCTCCACGAGACAACCGGCAAATAGACCAGCCTGGCTAGAGCAATTATTGCACCACAAAAGTACAAGGCTTCTAGG
The DNA here is from genome assembly GCA_021234155.1 of Isoetes taiwanensis. Classification (NCBI taxonomy): domain Eukaryota; kingdom Viridiplantae; phylum Streptophyta; class Lycopodiopsida; order Isoetales; family Isoetaceae; genus Isoetes; species Isoetes taiwanensis. The sequence continues at coordinate 119,721 of JAJEKV010000509.1, forward strand.
CTAAACATCAATATTAAAAATCAACGAGCGCCGTAAATATCGGACACTGACATGTTATACCCAGCCTTAAATGGCAAAAAATCCTAAGTCCACAAAAACGCCGTGTATTTTTTTTGGGCGTGGCTATAACATGTCAAACACACGGATATACCACGGATATGCCCGTGGGTATAACATGTCAGTGTCCGATATTTACGGCGCACGAGCGCCGTAAATATCGGAAAAATCAAAGGAATCGCTGGAAGTGCATCAGAAATAAAAGGCCACCCTGCTAAACTGTAAACATCAAAGAAACAAATCGCATCTTTGGATTTATGGAATCATGAATGGAGAATGCGGACAGACAGACTCGTTTCCTGTCCAAACTAGGATTGCGACTATAATCTATTGGACTAATTGGCTAAGAAGAGTCCATTATTCTGAAAATTATCACAAAACATGGGCGCAGGAGCGTCCCGATCAGAGGCGCTCGACAAAGTGGTCCTCATTACAGGCTGCTCTGATGGTGGAATAGGGCATGCCCTCGCTACGGCATTTGCCAAACAGGGATGCAAAGTCATAGCATCTGCTAGATCTCTGGCCTCTCTTAAATCTTTGTTAGATTTTCCTCATATTCATTGCATTAGCTTAGATGTTACCCTGGATTCTTCTATCAAAGAGGCTGTGGAAAGTATACTCAAGAAATATGGCAGACTCGATATCCTTGTGAATAATGCTGCCATGTCTTGTTATGGGCCTATAGCCGAGCTGCCTACAGATATTCTTGAAAAGGCTTTCCAGACAAATGTTCTTGGTAAGCTCTTTAAGAATCCAATGCAATTTCATAGATTAGAGTTTACTTCCTTCCAAAATGATTTATAGAAATTTACTTTTTTTCTCACTTAGCTGCATTGTTGTCATTTGTTCTTCTTAACCTCAGTGTTTTGTTTTATAGGGTGACTTGCCCAGTGTGTTTTCTACTTTTATGTCACTTTATATTACTATCGGAAGACAGATAGCAGCATCGCCATTTAGTCACTTACAAAATAATGAGGATAAATGCCTTGTAACATGAATAGCAAAAGGTCTGAAATTAGAAGGTTATAATAAAAAATCTAGCACTTGCAGCAAGTGACCAGGCATAAGGATTAAAAAGCTTATAAACCAGGTACCATGCTGTTGGCAATAATAGTTGCTCAAAAACAAAATCAATATGCAGGTGCTCTGAAATTAATTCAAGCTTCAGTCCCAGTCATGGTGGCTCAAGGCGGTGGAAAGATCGTAAATGTCGGTAGTGTTGGTGCTTATGTTTCCACTCCATGGGCAGGTGGATATGCTGCTTCGAAGTCTGCTTTACATGCTTTAACGGATTCCATGAGGTATGGTCTAGCTCGTCAGACCATTCTAGTAAATAGGACATCTTGGGCATGCATTTTTTTTGCAACCTGAAAATGAACTTATGTCTCCACCATATAATTAGCTGGTCATCTATACTTCTTCTAACTTACATTCAACTTAAAGGAGATAAACGTCTTACTGCTGTTAGCTCAGAAACCTTGATAAGAAAAGTATAGGCACAGTTATAATTCTCTCTATGCAGCTGTAATTTCACTTTGTTATATAGGACATCTAAGAAGGGAAGTCCTCATGAACCTAGAAAGAACAACTAATTAACACTGTTTATTGCTTTAATTCTTGCTATTTGAAGTGCTTTACTAACAGAGTTATGGTTTATTCTAGAGTGGAGTTGAGACCTTTTAACATTGGGGTAATTCTTCTTGTACCTGGAGCCATCACTTCGAACTTTGCAAGTAATGCCCTGGATCTTTTTAGCAAGATTCAAACTTGGAAACTTTACAAACCTTTTGAGCAAGCCATACGTGCTCGTATAATGCTGTCTCAAGGTCCTACATCCACACCAGCAGATGATTTTGCAAAGAGGGCTGTTGAAGCAATTTTCCAAGAAAATCCCCCTCAACATTTTGTTTATGGGTACAGGTCCTTGTATTTTTGTTTCATGTATTATTTGCCCATGTGGTTTCGGGATTTCAGCTTAGGGAGGACTGTGAAGGCTTTAGGAAGGTAACCTAGAGCAAAGATTTTTACTTGATTGATATGCACAAACAAGTAAAAGAAAAAGGGCAGATTCTATCACTGTTATCATTCAAGGTATATATGGCAATAAAAACATGTCTAGCATTGCAATTTCTGTTTAGAATATGTCCCTGATATGCACATGTGGCGATCTTGCTGACGTAGGCAGATCAATGACGTGGCCCAAAGGGTGTGACTATTCCAAAAGTTGTGTCTCTCTGTACAGAGTCATGTCTATTAGCTTAGGTGTCTGTGTCTCTTCGTAGCTATATAAACATGTAACTGCGGTGGGCAGAATTCCCAACCAATTCATATCAATAGATTCGTGCATAATTTTGGACATGGTATCAGAGCCTCTTGTGGGCTGATCTTGAAGAAGAAAATCGATCATGGGCAGATTATTCTTGTGAGGAGCTGCTGCCGTGAATCTTGAATTGGCTTAGCCGCTAATTCTAGAAGTGTTAATTTGGTGTGAATTCAAGAGATGGCAGCCAGTGTGATTGTTGAGAAGAAATCGATTGAGAGATTTAATGGAGAAGGGTTTTATATCTGGAAGATAAGAATGAGATCTCTCTTTCGTCAAAGAGACCTGTGGAATATCGTGGAAGGTATTGAGAAGAAGCCTGCAACTGCAGATGATGCCGCAAAGTGGCAAATTCGTGATAATAAAGCATATGATCTGATTGTGGAAGCTTTAGGCAATCAGCAAGTACTGCATGTGAGTAGCAAGGATTCGTCTTATGATGCTTGGAAAACATTAATGGATATCTATGAATCAAAAGAGGAATCCATGAAAGTGTTCTTGCGCCAAGAATTTAGAAGCTTTCACATTGAAGAAGATGAGAAGATTGGAGAAGCAGTGTGCAGATTCAAGACTCTTGTGCAACAATTGGCTGCTGTAGGAGATCAAGTGGATTCCAAGGATCAAGTGGCTACGCTCATAAATAGTTTACCAGATTCGTTTGGGCAGCTTGAGGTAACTCTGAGTAATCTTGATAATCTAACCCCTGACCAGGTAATAGCTTCTATTATGAAAGAAGAAATGCGTCAAAAGAAGAAGGGGAAGGTATCATTAGATCTGAAGGAAAAGGCATTTCTGGCAATGAACAAACAAAAGAAGAAACTAAGTCCAGACGAATTGAAGAAAATGCGCCAGTGCTTTAAGTGTGGAGCCAAAGGCCATTATGTGAAGGATTGTCCAAAGAATTCTGAGCATGAGCATGAAGAGCAAGCAAATTGTATCGGTGATAAATTCTTTTAGATCCAGTGGGAGCAATATTTCAAGTGGGAGCAGTGTTTGAAACTTCAGTGGGAGTAGTGTGCGGTTGTATCTGTGAAGAATGATGTGCATACAGTGACATGAAGAATGATGTGCATACAGTGACAGTGGGAGTGTTTAGAATATGTCCCTGATATGCACATGTGGCGATCTTGCTGACGTAGGCAGATCAATGACGTGGCCCAAAGGGTGTGACTATTCCAAAAGTTGTGCATGTCTATTAGCTTAGGTGTCTGTGTCTCTTCGTAGCTATATAAACATGTAACTGAGGTGGGCAGAATTCCCAACCAATTCATATCAATAGATTCGTGCATAATTTTGGACAATTTCAGAGTGTTGAAGCATAGACGTATACTTTTAACTCGTCTCCTTATTGATATAAACAATAGTATTATGAAGATGCCTGCCATCTAAAATCTTTGCTGGTCTGAAACGTTATGCGGATCTGCGATCCTTAATTTGATCTGATTCTCGTCGGACAACTTATAGGAAGCAAAGGAATAATTAGTATGTTTAGACAGCATAATTGGTGGGGATTTGTGTGTTGCCAAGTGTTTACTGCATAATTGGTGGGGATTTGTGTGTTGCCAAGTGTTTACTGCATGGTAGAAATAGGGTTAAAGACGAACCCTTATATGCGAACCCCATTTCTGCAGGTGTGGTTCTTTTGATTCGTCGATCTATAAATTATAGCGGTGTTGTAATCTATTTTCAACAATTTGTTATTTTGCAGACCGTAAAGGCGAAACCATGGCCGGCCGGAGTAAGCATGGCCGTGGCCATGTCCCAATCATCCGCCCAAAGTATGGATCAATATAATTTTCTCTTATGAGTACTAGTTATGGTGCCAGCAACATTATTAAGGTCTAATTAATTATCTGCTTCTATGCTTCTATTTAAATAAATTGTACTGACTACTATCTATCTATATTCTTCCACAAACTAAAAATCTGTAATGATAAGGCAACAATATGCCTGCTTCTATGCTTCTATTTAAGCAAATTTTACAGAGTACAATATAGACTTCTACTATCCAAGGGCAAACAGACCTAATGGGAGCCAGTAACTATTGACTATAATCATTTGGGGTGTATTTAAAGTCTTTGTGACCATTAGATGTTCGCATATCTTGCGGCATATTCCCTCTCATGGCCTGACAGCCCTCAATGCAGGTCAAGATAGCGTCAAATCCCTGATTTTTGACTTACCCCTCACAAATAAACTATTCCATGGTTTGGGGTGCACTACAGCAGCATACCAACGCCGTATATACCGCCAGGAGGTTTCGTGCCTGCCAAGGAAACAGATCTTGCCATAAGATCTTGCCATAAGATCTTGCCTACAAGAAAACAGATCTTGCCACAAGAAAACAGATCTTGCCTACAAGTCCAGCCTGATGGAACCGAAACCTTATGCTTGAATCCTAACACATAAATCCTAACACAACCTAACACAGCCGAACACAGCCTAACACAACATGCTCCATGGCTCAGCGGCAAATCTGCCAGAATTAACAAGGTCGTGCCTTAACAGAGCTTTTCTGAAAACCCCAACATGCAACTGCGGTAGGCGCCTAGCCGTCTCCACGAGACCCCTTTGCGGCCTTTGTAGACGATTTATCCCTTTGCAGACTCACACTATGCCCTTGGAGCGTGGCTCCCAGCAGAAGCCTAGCCGCCGTCACAAAAAACTCAAGAATAGGCTGAAATTGAAGCTGGAGCCATGGCTTCCGGCAGCCATCTGCTTCCAACACCTGCACATGCCGAAAATAGAACAAAACAAAATATGCTTCCGTTTCAAATCCAGCATGCCAGCGTCAGCATTATACGTATTCGAATACGATCATGCTGAAAAACCTTCATAAATCATAGGGCATAAATATACCCTTTCTGATTTCGGGCACATTATAGACTTCCGCTGTAAAGGCAACAACACCTTCAAAGATATGCTTGAAATGCTTCAATTCTTAAAAGCAAATGTTCAATGTTTTTACTGTTAAGATGTGTAATAGAATTACTATTGCTCTACGATCACCGGATCTTGTTCAGTCTATCGCCTTTCTATTTTGCAACTACTATACTATGTCCATGGGCATATCCATAGTCCTACTCAATTTGTCATCTTGCTATGCTTAGTTTGTGACCAAAAAGCCCAAGTAGCTTTGATGGTACACATCTTAAGTATGGTCTTCCAATGGCATCAAAGAATTCCTACCGCGAATAGGAACAACCACAATGGATACAACTATCTTGTACTTCATTATAAGTACACATATATTTGCAAACCGCTTTTGCATACAATTCTTGTCTGATTCACTCCCTATCTTTTTAGACAGAATTATTATCATGGCCCATACTTTGGGTTAGGATCGTCCCCATAGTAATTGATTTGACTGGATAAATATACCTAAACCACCTAAATACAAAAAGTTCTTGATGGTGCAAGTGCAAGTTCACCTTGAAAAATGTTGTTCTCAAGATGACATAAGAGCAAAGATGTTGGCTATATACAGATAAATTGTAAATGCAGAACTATAGAAAGTCTTGCCAGGTTACACAATGCAGCCAACAAAAAACTAATGAGACAGACCTAGAGCTTCAAACGCATGATATTTATTAGGACCCTGAAGAGAGCCATGGAGCCAGTTATAGTTTCAGTAGTAAGGAACGGTGTGCATCCACCGCCCTTAAATACAAACCCAAGTCGAAAAATGACAATGAAAATAAGGATCTGAAATCCTGTACTTGAATTCTGAACTTCTCTCTGATTTCTGAATATGCCGGGTAGCTGGGAAATACATGGTCTTCACTTTCTATGCAGTTCATATTACAACCCTTGGCTGCCATGCATTCGGCTATCAGGAGAGGACCACATGCCTGTGTTGGCCAGCTGGACCAACGCTTCTGATTTGTTCTCTGGCCAATTAGCTTCTGTCACACCCCATCTGCCAGCCCAATTCATCATATCTCGATACCATCCTTGTTGTTCTGAATTTACCATTGCTGTATGAGATAGTCTGTCCGGTGCTTGCTCTTTCAGTCTGTTTACAAAATTAATGGCTTGGAATAAAGCCTCCACTTCTAAAGGGAGTAGACCAGTCTCAGCAAGCAGAATAGTAAAAAACTCTAATTTAATAAAAAACGAATGGCTAGGATTTCTCCTCCCCCCTTTGATCTAATGGTGGAGATTGGTTACATTGCCGCTACAATCCGTTGAGGTTCGACTCTCTCACCTCCTGGCTACTTGGGGAGGGTTATGTCATGGGGCGAGTCATTTTTTCTCCAAGTGTTCAGACGGGATGCAAGGCAACAGTTAGAGATTTCGTCCTCCGCGCCATGGTCCGGAGGGGTTACATGGAGCATCCGGCACTTTGGCATTTCTATAATGGCTGCCTAGAGAGGGTTGCAGAAATGTAGCCCACACTAGAGATTTCTTCCTCCAGGTCATAGCTGTGGGGTAATCCAATACTTTATAAAGGTTGCCTAGGAACAGTTGCAAAAATGGAACCCACACTTAACAATTCCTCCCCCAAGCCATGAGGGAGGTTCATGAGAAACTTGGTGGTGTTCGGCACCATTGTCAAACATGGAACCCACACTTAACAATCCGTCCTTCAAGACATGGTTGAAGAAGGGTAATGAGAAACTTGGTGGTATCCGGCTCGTCATTGTCATGTGGTCTTGTGTTCATTCATGCCTGTCATATTGGTTGACTCCTTCATTTTAGTATCTTGGCTGGTCCACAACTGGTTGGATCGCTCTTTTGTCTCGGTTGATTAGCTCTCTATCTAACTTGGTAGTGTCGTGTGTTCATCTCGCCGTTGTTGTGTGGTGCCATGTTGTCTCACTCGTATTGTGTTGGTTGGCTTCTCTATTTTGGCCAGCTTTAGTGTTGTCATTCTGGTCCTTCGTGTGGTGTCATATTAGTTTGCTGGTACATGTTGATTGGCTCCTCCATTTTAGCACATCTCTTGTCTTGGTTTTAGTGCTCCTTGGGTTAGTCCACGACTAGTTGGCTCTTTCCTTTGGTTTGATTAGTTGGTTGCACCCAACTTAATGGTATTGTGTGTTCGGCTCGTTGTTGTCGTATGCTATCATATTGGCTCCTTCGATGCCGTGTTGGTTGACTCCTCCGTTTTGGTGTCTTGCCTGGTCCTCCTTGGGTTGGTGACAGACTGGTTAGCTCTTTCCTTCTGCTCGATTAATTGACCCTCCACCCCCCTCTTGGTTGTGCCATCTTGGCCCACCGGTGTCGTAATAGTTGGTTCCTCTGTTTTGGTATCTAGTCCTCATTGGTTAGCCACAACTGGTTGGCTCTTTTATTCATCTTGATTAATTGGCTCCCCACCCAGCTTGGTGGTGCCATATGTTTGGCTCACTATTGTCGTGCAATGGGGATTCATATTATACTGGCCATATAACACTACAGAGTGACCTTTAGGAGGTTTAGTTTTTACGTAAACATACTTATACATCATACACAAGGGTTTTTGTGCATTTCATACCATATAAAGTTGTGAGGGGGAAGTTGGCAGGAGGAGAATAAATTATACATGTATAGGAAAGCTCTTTTGATCTGTGGATGCGAAGACAGATTATTGGATTTGGGTTTCTACATTGTTAAATATATTTTCTAGTACATTTAAAATAAGTATTTATATGGGATGGATATATTTGCGACTAACAAAAATGCTTGTACAAGTGTGGCTTTTACAAAATGCTTGTACAATGTAACACCTTATGGGAGGGGGTTTTCTACAAGGAAAAGTGTATATAGGGGGGTTTCTTCTGACCCTGTGCATCTAGATGACATATCCCCTATAGCTTAGATGCATCCTCTAGGTTGTCGTATGGATCGTTTTGTTGCTCCAATATACACAAACCAATGCTCCCATATTAAACTCTTGGATCTGTGTTGCCCGACTTGGTGATGTCATGTGTTTGGCTCGCTTCATGTGGTGTAGTGTTGGTTGGTTGGCCCCTCTGTTTTGGTCACCTCTGGTTTCTTGACTAGTCCTTCTTGGGTTAATCATGACCCTTCCCAATTTGATGGAGGGATGTCGTACTTCAGAGTTTAAAAATGTTTTCCTCCTTCCAATTCGTGTCAAACAACTATACTTCCTCCAAATTGTATAATTCTAAAACTGCCACATTCCTCCATCCATCCCTTTTGTGTAAGGGAGGTATGTCATACTAGTAAAATTGACTCTTCCTTATAATCTTCATATCAAACTGCCACATTAGCCATCCAAAAACGAGATGTTACACTAGCATAATTTGCTATGGACTCTGTTTGATCAAGAGCGATGGGACAATCAACTCTTTCAAATAGTGTAATCATGATGTCAAACTACCAAATCAACCATCCCAAAGGAATCACATGACATCCTAACATAATTGACTACTGTGAGATATGCTTGTTTGCTTGACGGGACAAGTAACCAAGTTTAGATTTCATTTCATGTTGATTAGCTATACTACTACTATTATGAATTGAATAGCATTGAAATATTTTAACATCATTAACGACTTCTGGAGCCTTATGACTAACGGTTACATGGTGTGTGAGGTTCATTGCTCATGTCATACTATTATGTGGAGGTTCATTGCTCCTGTCATATTTTATGCTTTTATTTGGTGGGGGGTAAATCAACCCTAGTTTAAGAATACCGACTTTTACAAGAGTGGGGATTCTCTGTTTTTTCTTTTTGCTTTTTTTTTTATGGCCTATTATCATTTCATAAGATAAGATATTTTAACGTCGACGAGAAGCTCGACGAGCTTATAGGACGTACCTGCAAAGGGCGGAGCCCAAATTGAAACTCGAGGACTAAGCCCCATCACAAGAGCAAAAAGTTACAAACAAATATGAGGAGTGGAGTCATACAAAAGTAATCCATGGATCAGGGGCCACTGATCCCTATTGTTAGCTTGTCCTCCTCTATACACTGCCCACATCCGTTGCAGATGAGCTTCACGTACCCAACATAGTTCCTCTTCTATCTGCAGAGTTGTTCTGGGGGGAGATCCTCTTCGACATTTGTATGGACATGCCTACCCTGTCCACCTGGTGCGACACTATGGCAGGTCCCGCCTTAGCACAGTGCTTCATATGTCGTTGTAATTCATACTCAAATGGATGTACTGAAGCATCACTAGTTTCCACACACTGACCAATAGATTCGGGAACCAAGGCCTGTAGCAACTGTAATCGTTGTGTCCATCTCTCAATAGGCACAGTCATAGATGTGGTCGTCATCCCTCTCGTATCTGGTCTCGGAGTGGAGACGAAAAACATTGGACTTGCTGGTATACTTTTTGAAGCCAATTCCAAGAGGTCGTTGCAGACCAGAAAGAGAAGGTGGTAGATCCATTGGGGCGCCAGAATTAGCTTGCACCTGGCTATGGAGCTGTACACTATATCGGCCACTTGTAGGATGGGGGACCTTCTGCATGAGCAATGACTTGGAAGGCTTTTTCCTAGCCATCCATACACCAAATCTCGCCTTATCATGGGCCCTTTCGTTCATGGTGAACTTTATGTGGACTAGGGACTCTCAATGCTCCTTCGCGCACATTTGGGGAACAAAATTAGGGCAGGACAGAAAAGTTGCATGATGCGCATTTTAAATGTCTAGATTCAGAATCGGGGACTCCAAAATGTCCTTCCTGCAACTTTCGTGCAATTGGGCAAAAGCCTAATAGGCAAAACCCTAGTGCGCAAAACCCCCAAACCCCTAATGGGTTTCTTCCTGATTCTATCTCCTTTGCGACCTACGCGACGTTGGATGATCTTAGACGCTAATTAATGGCATTAACGGGGCGTTCCCAGGCAATAGAGCTAGAAGGAGCCGGGAGCTACGGGCATTGGATGCTGAGCTGGGATGGAAAAGGAGAATAAAAATTAAGCCCATACAATGCCAGTATTCTAAAATATGTCGTAATAAGAAATTGTTTCTTTTTAAAGGTGGTTAGGCTTATTTATGCCAATTTGCGGGGACTCTCTATCAATGACGAGGTCATGCTTAAGAAATGCCAAAAGAGGCCATTGACCAAATGAAAAAGTACTAGTAAGATATTCATAGTATTCTATTCTCCACGTCAGAACAAAAAAATGTCAAGCCGGAAAACCAACTGTTGCTTCAGGAGGCGAACATGCATTTGACTCAATTGAACATGTGTTTTGACTGGAAAAGTTAAGACTTAGAAAAGTACGCCCTTCAGTTCCAAAACATAATGGAATTAGGGGACGTTTCGGTTGCTCTAAGAACCCTCTTCTCTGCAGGGACATATCTTTTCTCTTTAGGAACTACCATCTATGCCATGGTTGATTTTAGCAAAGAGTACATCAAGTACAGACATCTCTGCCATAATTCCTGCTCCAATTTCTCTTGTGGAAATAGGTCTTATGACTGTGTAAGAGCACATGATGCAGAGTTTATCCTCGTACTCTCATCAAACTATTTGTTCTTTGCACATACAGTCAATGCATTGATGTTTGTGTTCAAATTTGATAAAGCAGAAGCTCCGTTAAAATCTGCATATTTTTTGCCATTCATGCAACTATGGAGGCTGTTGAATCTGGTGAAGCAAACCTGGAGCTGCAAAGGGTATGTTCCAGATTTTCTTGCCCTAAGTAGTTTTGAATTTACTGATCTGTGTGTTAGAAATTTGTAGATATAAAGATTTCCAACTTGAGGAGAAGAATACTCTATTCACCCAATTGAGCCTGTCACTGGAGACATTTCCCATGTATACTATACAACTCATTAGCTGGTGCTACAAATTAAAATATTATCTAGATAGTCACAGCGTCATGTATGCTGGTGTCATGGCCTTACCCATATCAACAGCTTCATCATTTCTGTCATCATTTTGCTTAGGCGGATTCACAGTTCAGGCCACAGCCAAGAATGTAAAATCCTTGAAAATGAAGGCTGCAATTGGGATCTCGTCAGGTACAAAATTCAACCTAAAGAACAACAAAGTTGATATATTTCTAATGCCCTAAAAACACCATTTTACCTTTTAACAGGATTAGCCATTTCAGCTGCTGCATATATACGAGTTTTTTCCGTGACAACCCTCTATTATCTTCATGGTGCTAAACAGAGAATTGCAATCTATCAAGGCAAAGAGAGCTCAAACGCTTATAAATATGAGACGAAAAATGCGCTTCTTCTTGCCATCAAAACTACAGCATACATTGTAATATTCTTCTGCTTAACGAAGCAAAAGAAGTGTCCTATTTACACTAGAATATTCAAGGCCTTTGCCTTGGCATACATCAGCGTTTGGGTTGGTCCGCTATATCCGCTAGTAAGTGAAGCTCTGGAGCATGACCAATTGGGGACATTACCTTTTAGAATCAAGTTGTTGACCATAGCCTCAGGGAATCTGTTTCTCGATTGCCTTATAATTCCACATGTGCTTCAATTTATCTCCCATAGCGATTTCATAGTTCCAGCAGTAGTGTACTTTATTTCTGTAGGTGTGTATATCATTGTTGACAGCAGCTGTGGCAAAATGGATCCTTGCCCGGCTCAAACAAGCAAGCCACAAGAAGAAGCAGATACGATAGAAAGCTCAACCTGGACTTGGGAAAGTGTCCTTGCAATATTATGGATCCCTATTCCCATTTCTGGTTATTTATATCCTTTATCATCTCCACAGTTCAAAGTTTGAGTCCTCCATGTTCCATTGTTCCAGTGATATTCAGCCAGCTTCCATTCCTTTTGTCCCCATAGGAGCAAGGCAGTTGCAGTTCTGACTCTTAAGGCTGGCAACAAAGGCCAAGTGAAAATGGTAATAGGTTATCTACTCATATACCAATATGCGGATGGCATATATTTGCTATTTCTTAATCCTTGAAGGATTCTTGTATTATGCTCATACGTGGTCATATATCCTGTGAATATTGTGTACAAGCAAGCATATGACACACAAAAATGTGCGAAATAGGGTTCCAGATGCCGGCTTAAAAGAGAAGCTTCCTTCATGATCTGCATATTATTTTGCTACTTATGCACTTGTCAGAGCTCTTGAGTCTAGAGAGACTGTTAACTCTCCTCACTCAAATCATCTTACTTTCCTCATTAACTTATCTATTGAAGTATGTCTTCGCCTTTCGTGTCATCATTCTATTGGAAAAATGCCAGAATGATAGAAGATGAAAATACGAAAATAATGGCAAACAACTTATGCTGATTCTGAGTTTTCTGCTTTGAGCAGACTCATATTTAGCTACAGCATATCTTTGCCCTTTTTTTAATTCATTCCTTTGTGTCTGTTTACATATGCCTATTCCCTATTGTTGGGGGTAGCACTACATTACAACCAGATTTGGACTCTGTGGTCCACAATAATACACGTAGTTTGGTATCAGCAATCTGTCTGTTTCCTTTTCTGTATCATAAATCTTTTGGCGACTTTAAGTCTTTCAATTAGAATTTTTTGGCTCAAAAACACACAGATTACATGAGTTTGCGAAAACATACCTATAACAAAGAAGAATGATGAGATATCATATAGACTGTAAAAGATTGCCATAAGTTTCGTAGCTACTTTTGCCACGCTGTAGGCTTGCCTTACGCTTAAGCCCATAACTCCCATGGGTCAACCCATGATGGCCTCCTTCCACACGCCGTGTTTTTTGTGCACGGCATGGACATGCATTTGCGGATTTGAATGGACATCCTACTAATAAAATTTTGGTTCGGAAAATTTCTTTCAGATCTCAATTTGTAGCCTACAAAGAAAGCACAATATAGTATTAAACTAGTAAACATGTGCCCGGCGTTGTTGGGCTAATGTCCTGGCACGTGTTTGTAATCGACCTTTAACGTCTATGTGTGCAACTTTCGACAACAGCAAATGTGTGAAGCGTTGGCGCGCGTAAATAGCTGTGTGTTACTCGAATTATGCATGAATTTGAGTTGTTCAAGTCAATCTCAAAAGTGTTCACAATTGTTGGAGTCGCTTGCAAATATTAGTAGAAGTATGTCCCGACTGATTTAGAGCATGTATTCATATGGGCATTTAATAGCTCACATACTTCCATGTTGTATTATTATGAATATGACTGCTCCAAAAAGAAGTCCAAGCATTTTTGCATGCATTATTGGTGGATTGCCAACTTTTATAGTACTCCATTCATTCATGTTGTTTGTTTAGTTGTGACTATTGTATTGTTGTGTGTAATTTATTGTCCCTTAAAAGGACACTCTTGATTTTGCATGCATTGTCATTCTTGCTCTCTTTATAACAACTTTATCCCATATCTTGATTTTGCATGCTTTATAACAACTTTATCCCATCTCAAATGCTCTGTAACCCAATCTCATCGAAAAGGAAAATATACAAGTTATATAGTAGATCACTAAATTTGCAACTAAGTGGTGCATAGCAACCATTTCCAACGAAGAACTTCTTTTGAGCTAGTTCGTAGTTCCTCAAAACAATGCCCGATCATGGCAGGCTACGTAGACATGTATGGATTTTTGTAATTCATAAGGCCATGTGTCCATGCTAGATACGTGATAATGTAGGGCATAGCAGTTGCATGTGTTCAAGATAGTGACAATATTAGCAATGTCTTAGAGATTCTGGGGGTGTGTCAATACTGTACTTTCGATTTATGTAGGGATACGTGTCAAACCCTAATGTAAAGCATAGGCAAGACAGAGGGAATGATCACATACATAGGATGTCTACTTCAAATCACATTTCCATTGTTTTAATATCTTTATGTTATGTGATAGGTATACCATAAGGACTCCTAGTGAACAATAGGTGCCAGCAATAATCATATTGATTTGCTTGCTGAATAAAGACCTATAAACAGCATGTTGATATGCGATGTTGTAGTTGCCCCAATAAACCAATAAAGATGAGAAAGTCCTACAATAATGGTTCATAAACTCGAGCAAACCTGAAGGGTGAAAACTTAGCAGAGAGGGTTTGACTATCACCAGGCAAAGAGGGCCAGGCCGAACTTTTACTGCAAACATATTATAGTAGATCTCGTTATGATGTTAGTCAAGCCATGCTCTCATAATATTGTTTAGCTTGTCAATTGTATATGTGCAAAGAATGGATACACGAGGGAAAACGCTTTACATTGAGTGTATAGTAGAATATACATGTCCAAGTATCAAGGAAATGGACATACTTGTAGTAATGACAAAGAAATTTTAACCATACAGAGACAATTCCAACCAATTGTTGGAAGCCATTTCTAATTGCTAAAGGCGTGGAGTGACTGTTCTTATCACTAAACATTAGCAACAATAGAACAACAACTTTTCACATTTCCATGCAGATCATAATACAGCCAACCTTGATCTTAGGAAGAGATGGGCTTATATGAATACGCCAAATTTGTTGAAGAGCCTTTGCTGTTGACGGTTTCCAGGATTTATTTATTATAAATACGTCACAAAGTCCACAAAACCTTCATCCTCGCAATCAATGAGCTAGAGTGGTCTTCATAGGAATCAAGTACTCCAGCTGATCCATTTCCTAAATACAACAGGCAATCTAAAATGTCAGAAATTTGTACAATATCAGAATGTATACAGAGAGAAAACTTTTAGACTGAAGTCTATATAACTCGGCTTTATATTCACACACCAAAGGAAAAAGGGTAAAGTACTAGTAAACTTAAGCAAACTAAATTTTAAGAATGTTGTTAAATGTGCAGACCTGTATTGCAGTAAATGAATTAGTCCACACATCAGAAGTTCACGTATTTTAGACCTACAATAGACATAAGAAAAACTTCAGACTCAGCTCTTGGCATTTTGACATTAAATTTGAAAAGGCTGTTAGTAGAAAAAAATGTTGCTCAAGTTGAAACGATTTCCCACATCAGGTTTAAACAGTAGCATATAAATTATCAGAGACAAACCACGAAGCAGTCATAAACTCAAGAGCCAAATCCACATTGTAGAAAAGAAAGGCAAAACAATTTCATATGCTATCCTACCTCATCCGATCTTCCTCCAAGCATGCCTGGACTCTGAGCCAATAATGTGTTGACTCCAAACAGTGCTTATAATAATGATCATGCTCCAAATAGACTTTTGCTCAACTCATTGTTAGATAAGGCAAAAGCAAGCACTTTTGTTAAGTTTCTCACCAAGTCCAATGCCATCTTTGCATTCAGCCCTTAAACAATCGTTTCCAATAACTATTGTTCAAGTTCTCATCTGTATCTGCAATCATGACATGTAAATGTAAGATCTTATAATTATTCTTAGTTCTAGCATGGTATCTAAGCAGCCAGAAACAAAAATGGAAGACCAAATATATTGCAAAGCATCATTGTCGTTGCACCTGTTAGAAAAAAACCACAGTCTAGAGCCTATATAGCATGTTGTCATGCTGCGGCTTTTTTTAAGACCTGGATACCATAATAAGGAATTATACATTAATTGTGCCGTAATACCTGAAGCTCTTGAATCTAAGAAACTACTTCCACCCTATTTGATACGTGCATACCATAATAAAAAAAGGTCATGCAAGCCACGATCTGCCACAACATTTTTAGATACTTATTTTCCAGCTTGAGGATCTTCAAAACCTTGGATTCTAGCAACAAAGACCAACAAAGATGGCTAGGTAGTCTATGCTTTATAGTAATATTCTGGCCAAATTTCAGATTACCTGCAATGCTTGAATTGCCTGGAATAGGCTTACAACGTCCCCTTCAGGATCAAGGCCAAATTTCCTGCAATAGAAGACTATTTAGCAAAATCATGAATTCACATCTTGCAACGAAATTCTAAATCATTTGGAAAAATTACTAAGCCCTAAGTTCTGAGAGGCCTGATCAGGCACAACTATCGGGTCAGCCATGGTGCCGTCTGCCCCCACTGAGGAGAGACGTAACAGAAAAATGGCCAAATTTTTTTTTTTTTTGTCACAAAAATAGATGTACCACTCACACTGAAATGCACTGCTCGGATTGTTAAAACTCAAATTTACTTGAAGCTACTTGGAACTTGAAGGCTTGCCGAAACTTGACCTTCTAACATCACCCTGCTCAAATCCACAGCTTACAACTCCATCGTTGTAAGTGCCCATATCTGGAGCTCCCCCATTCCATACCCATAAACCTAAAATGGCTACAACGGCATCCCAAATCAGAGCTCACAAAAAAGCCCAAAATCGGAACTCCAACTATTATTGAATTCTAGCTCTAGCCGCCAAGTCTATGCCATAGTCAAGCTTCTGTCATAAGCCACGAGTTAAGAAATGAAAAGTGAAAGAATGCAGATGCAGATGCAAAGATGCCCGAATGCAAATGCAAAGAGAATATAATATTGTACCCACAATCAGCAAGAAACATAAGGAGAATCCTAAAATCCACATCTGCCTACTTCCTGTGGATTAATCCTTAGTTTTTTTTTTGAAGTAGAATACTCTTCATAAAGCTCCAAGCCTTTTGATATGCGGGGATTAACAAAAGAACTGAGATCTGTAAGAATGTCAGATTTGTAAGAATGCCAGAAATAAGCTTGGAAAACATGATACTGCCAAGGTATTGTGCAAGCGGGAAGAGGCCAAATAACCCTAATGTAAATCCATGACTGCCATTATGCCATCATTAAAGCGATATCGCCTCTGCCCCCTTCCCAAAATTAATAGGCAGGGGGGAAGTTAGCCGAAAAAAGCAGAGAAAATAGTCGGGAAAGCATTTTTCAATTATAAAAGTCACACCCGGAAAAGGGAACATCGGCATCAGCAGGAAACCCAAAAACATTTTAAGTAAGTACATAAGGCCCCAAAAAATAATCGTTATCAGTTTTCTACAGTAGTTTTTACATAAAACCACTACAATAAATTAATATCACTAAGTGGGTTAATGTGTTGAATAACCACTACTAGCTACATGATAGGGTTCTTGAATATGTTTTATTTTGCTAGTTTATTATTATAGTTTACCATCATGGTTCCTTATGGTAGTTTGTATATTTGGTTTATTACTACGTTTTAGGTTAAGGGAGCCATAAACCACTAATAATTTTAGCTTTCACTTGTTTGTGCAACTTCTAATGGTTTCCTTATGAAGTTGTCTACTCTTTTTCGTACAAACTATGCAAGAAAATGTTTACTTCTTATTGCAAAATATTAGAAAACTAGTGGTGGCTTTGTCATCAACATCGCAAAGGCTTGTGCCTGAAACTTATTTTGTATAGAGACAAAATCAATGGTGTTTTGGACAATGTAATTGGTATTGGTTTAATACATATAGTAAGGCATACTATATTTGAAAATTGCTGATGCTTTGTTCGGTTAATTACTACAAGAAATTTATCGTGGCGGCCAAGGCCGCCGCGAACATTTCTTTAGTTCAAACCTGTGCAGTTGGACCCATTGTTAAAGTCCAACGTTTGACAATGCAATGCCTGCTTAGAAAAAAAGGAAGCCAACTTCGCCAAGGAACACATTCATTATTTATACAAAGAAAGTTAGAAGCAAATAACAATATATCAAACTAGGGATCGACTAGGTGCCAAATTTATGGTTTGGTTAGACAGTTCCATTTGAGTCCTTGACCAAAGGGTTTACTGCCTCATAAAAGAGGGGCTTGTTAGAAGAAGGGGACGATTTTGGAGAAAACACACTAGAGAAAATTTTTACTTATCAGTGTTTAATGTCTGTTGAACAATAAAACGAATCAAAAGACACAAACATTTTCTTAAGGATTACGAACAATAGGAATGAATCTATGTACAATTACAAATGAATCTTGAGGATTATGAACAATAAAAATGAATATTTGTACAACTGCAATGCAAATGAACATTTTTTACAATTCCAAACATCCAAAATTACTCTGGAAAAACCTGTATAATCCATACGTCTGTGCTTGAATACCCATTATAAACCGCATGTGATATCTTCTCAATCTTTGTTTCTTGATCTATGTAGAGCTCGAAGCAATCTTTCAACAGATTTAATGCCCTTTGAAGCTCTCCAATATAGGGATTTTTTTGTGTTAACTGGGCAGCTTTGATTTTGGTATCCTAGAAGAGACTAGAGTAGTGTTTTATCTTCGTTATCTCTGATAACATTTCGTTTTCAGATCAATGCCTTGAAACAATGAGATATGGATCTGCATTTAAGGTTCCAGAACCTATCGACAAATTTAGAGCAGGACCTATGAAATTTAAGCATCACAATGCAGTTGCCAATAACCCTACAAAAGAATAACAAAAGTAGACTCCACCATGATTGTATATTTATAAATTGAAAAAATGTTTCTTTCATTTCTTCATTCGCCCCTACTTATAGGGCATCAGTTTGCTGGTGCCTGATGATATTTAAGCGGCTATTTAAATCACAGAGAATCTCATATATAACATAGTACAATAATTGCCAAATTTGTGATACAAATTATTTTGCGACATCATGTTCAGTGTGGTAAGATCTGTTGCATGCACAAAACAGCTCCAAAAGTCTTAACTCCACAACAAAATTGAAGTCCAAAACCTTAAGTAACCAATCCAATAAAACAACCCAATTCAAACTTTTGCTTCTTTGCCACCACCAGTTACTTTCTTATAGCCGGTGTAGAAAAGTAGACCCCAACCTGCAAGAGAGAGTAGAACGAACTGCAAAAAGAGTGAAATGGTTATCAGGCAGATCGCATCACTCGCATAAACACCTGTTCTATAGCATGTTATCCCCTTTCTTCCTAAAACTACGGGGTAGCTCAGTGAAATAATTTATGTCAAACTCAACAAATTCTTTCACACATGTGAACCATTTTACAGAGAAAAAACAAAAACGTGCATGTAACCTTCAAGCTTAAACTCCAGTATAGATACGTGTTATAAAGGCTCTAATAGAAAGCACATAATTGTCTAAGGCATAGCGATTTTTAATTTTCATTCACATAAATAAAATTAGTTTATTTCCCCAAACCATCCCTTACTGCAGCATTGGGCAAAGATCCTTACATGGCCGGCTGAATCGAAAAGCATTTCACAAATATAACTATAAAAATTATTACAATGATGCCAAGAAGCTACATTCAAGTCCTAATCACTGTATCCTAATAACATCGAACGGGAACAAAGAAAATTGCAGAATTACCAGATGAGAAGGGCTGGGAGAAACGTTGAGCAGGCGCAGTTACAGAGTAGCATGCATTGTGGTCATTAGTCATTCTTCGATGCCAAACTCATCATTGACAACCTACAACAATCCCATCCAAATTCAGTATCACAAATTTTATATCTGATAATACCTCGCAGAAGAGTAGTATCCCATACCTTAGCAAGCGGAGCAAGACAATTCGTGAACTAGCATTTGAAACAGGGGATTTGCACACATCACAGCAGCAAAAAGGGCAAAACCATTCCTCTTCGGGCGCTTCATCCAAATCATGCCATGGCCAGAGAGACGCAGCATAAGAACCCACAAATTTTTGTTACCTGGTGTGTGGGCGGCGGTGTGCAAGAGCAGAGCTCGCCGGAATGGAATAAGTGAACTGGAGAAAGCAAAGCCTCAGTGAGAGATCAGACGGAGGGGATTTCTTCGAAGCCGATAAAATAAAACGTGGCGTTGCTTGCAATTTTCTCTGGAATATTTTTTGCACCCTATTTTTTCCTCCACCCAGGAATCTGGGAATCGAATCTTGGTGTGTCTCGATTATATATGTCTTGATATTAAGAAATATTCATCGAATATCCCATTCGTATTCTTTTTGTATAGAAAACCATTTTAAAAAAATTATGCAAGTTCTTATATTAAAACATCCATGGTATCGTTCATAAAGTAATATGGATTTTAACAAATTATACATACAAACGTAGATCTAGGGGTTTGAACCCTAGTATTTTCCAGTTCTTCTGAGGCCTAGCATTCCTTAAAGTTGACATTTTGGATGGAGATAATGATTAATAATTTCAAACTGAATTTTGACCTATTACTAAACAAAATCAGGCAGCATTCAATAAGCCCATCCTTACTTATTAGAAAATCGCAATCTTGCAATATCAGTATGTAAAGACAACCCATGCATTCATGAGGCATTTTGAATGCCATTTTGGTGATAAACACAGTTGCCAAACAGAAATCCACCCTAAATTAAATGAATCCTCTTCTTGACACATTTCTAGACAATGACATTTCTTGTCAATAGAGGTCCCTAACAGGCAATAGAGAAGATCTAAGCCATAGAGGAATATACAATTTAAACCTTCTATTTGGGTCCTAGTAATAAAACCAAATTTTGTAAATGGGAGTCTTTTCGCGTTCTGTTTCCAGAGATTCCATGGGGAATTATAACTTTCAAATGCACACTGCTACAAGTGTCTAAGGTACAAATGAAAAATGTCATATGTAAGTCAATTAAACCTTCATGGATGGATTCATGAGACATGAAGCACTAGTTACGCAAGGCATACCTTTGATAGCTTTTAATGGCGTCCTGGTGCCAAAATCAATGTTCTTCTAGAAGCTATTCTTCCTTCTCTTTGCTGCATATTTTTCCACTGCAGTAAAAAGGACATCTTCATAATTCCATAAACACTCGAAAAGAAATGTAAATACTCTTAAGTACTAATGTGCGGTGATTAATCACTTTCAGCACATCTGAACCCTGAACTACACAATCTTTTATCAGATGCAAACAATTAATTCCTATGATGTAATACATTGCATATTTATAATATCTGGATACCTGAATTATCCACAAATAACTTTAGCTCGTTAGTTTATCTTAAAACATGGTGATCCATGTTCTAAATTCTTATGCTTTTTTCCATATCTGCATTCAAAATAATTGCTACAATTATATGTAAAGAAAACTGGTCAATCCGTGTATGACAAAAGATATGAACATACCCATATGACAATAATTGCAAATAGAGTGACATATCTCTTGCATAATAGCATGTTACTATGATGCAATTCCCTATCTGACTCTTCATTGAAAAAGTGCTCAACAAGGATATTACAAATCCCGACTCCACTACCAAGTATGCATCAGAGCCACTCATAGTTCACAAATGCCTTATTGTATGCTTACAGATGATTGTATGTAAAAGCGAATCATGAAATTATTCACTTACCCTAAAGAATATCTCCTACAAGCATTGGATCTCCATCTGCCTTACATGTTAGAATATAATCAGAGCCATAAGCATACTTCATCTTTCCTATTTTAGTTGGCCTATAGCAAATTATAAGAAAGACATTAGAGTCATAAGTGTCACCAAAATATTAAAAAAAACAACATGAATGAGTTTAACATGCAATCCATTCATGAAGTAGTGAAATATCTCTTCCAGCATTTCAGACAGAATGTTTAAAGCTATTTTGAACTTCAAAATTCACCTTACAGCTTCATCCATATTTTAAAAAATAGAAAACTTGGTTGAGCACTTGTGGAAGTTGATGCAGCTGTACGCTTGACAACAACTTTATTCTAGGATGTTGCTGTATACATTGAACCTCATGCATTTTCGAAGAACTTTTTGTGGGACATCCCACTGTTGCTCCGCTGCAAAGACATACGAAATTATTCCATTTTCTAATAAAATAACAAGGAGCAATTGAGCTACCATTCCATATGCAAGAAATCCAACAAATATCTTGTGACTATCAGTCTAGATATGATCATACATCTTGCTTATGCATATAGAGACACCAGAAATTTTAACATCTACATTATCAGAAGCATCATGGGACACTGTGAATTCACAGAGTCTTTTATTCTATTTTGTAAAGACAGAATAGGGCAGACCTTGATTGAAGGCCAGACATTTCTCACGTCTATAACCAGGCTGTAGAAACTTTGATAGCGCTTTATTGCATTTGAATCTATACTCGTCAGGGTTGGGAGTGTCAAACATTGCTATGTTCCCTGCGCCTGCATGTGCCCCAAAGACATGCAAACTAATTAACCCTTTCAAACCAAATGCACAACCTATGGTCGGTGAGGATCCGCGACCGTCCATAGCCTATCTCCGGCGCCATGCTGTTTGAACACTAACCCCAATATTCTCTTCTCAAAAATTGTTTGTTCACGTTTCTTCCAATCTGGAATTACTCTACATACATACATTATAAAAATACGTAGAATCCATCTTTATTCAATATGCATGTTTTCAACAAATACATAATGCATCTTTATTCACATTGGTGTTTTCAATAAACAATTGTTCATTTATTGTGGTGCCCGAGGGCATTACTGAAAAAAAAAATCAAGGGCCATGTGGCCATAAATGGCGAGGATGTGCGCGCACAATTTTGGCCATGGCCACATGGCCTTCGAATTTTTTTTATTTTTTTTTTTTTTTCAGTGAATGCCCGAGGGCCAAGGCATTATCGCCCGTAACAACCCGTCCGAGGGTTTACACTGGCCATGGCTATGGAAGATCTGCAGGTGGTGTCTTGCCGTTTAGAGGTTGGATCTAAAGTTTTGGTTCTAGCCATCTCAGAATAGGGTTCTTTTGTTAGGTCATCTTAACTCCATTCGAATCTGTTGTAGATGGCAAAGGCAGAGGCCAATCTGCTTTGATCCAGCATTTTAGGTTGGAACAAGCCCTTCTTGCAGCAAATCAACTGCTTCAACATGGTTGGCAATTACCTTTTTTCCTTCTGTCTCTAGAATTTCCTCTATTTGTCAGGAAATCTTGTGCCAAAAATGATGATTCTAGTGCAAAATTTGCACAGCCTGGTCCCAGGGTTTACTATAGAGAAGAAAAACATGATAAAGTAAGGTTGGGCCCAAAAATTACAGATTGGGATGAACAGAGAGCAGAGTAGATGAACTGTGGATTTTTTGGTGAACCTTTCCTGATGAGGGAGGTCATGCTTCCATAATGCCCTAGAATAATTGAGCACAACCTGTAACATCCGAGGAGAATCGAGCTGCTCTCTAAAAATGTTTTGGGCCATCATGAATTATTAGTGGGTAATAGATGTCCAAAGAATGGTTGAGATTTAATCTAACCGTGTAAACCTAAGGACTAGGTCAAAGATATAGCCATACTAAAACATTTAGCATTTCTTGATATCATGGGCAACAACATGTTACTAAAAAATATTGGCAAATGATGTGGTTCTAAAGGGGATGCAATTCTTTTTGGGTGGAATCCAAACCCACGGTTCCAAACTTCTACTTTATTACACAAGTGGATCGATATGTTCAAGCAGGTATGTGTCAGGTGGCTATGAAGCCCAGGGATGTAACTTTTATCTGATATGGGCTGTAATCTGTGAGGCATATTTGAAACCATCAATGCAGAAGTCCTAATGAAGAATAAAAGGAATTTAGCTTGTATAGTTTGTAAATATTATATGCATACATGTGTTTGGCCTTCAAAAAAAGAAGAGTAGAAGGTATTTTAATTTGCATTACTGCTGAATACCACGCATTGATTTGATAAATACAAGCATTTTGCCTCATTTATATTTGTTCATTTGAATTCCTTTCATCTTTTCTAAGTGGTATAAGCCTCTGGCTTAATCTTACCTACATCAAGAAGGAGAAAACCCTTTCATTGTCCATGCACTTTGTCATCACTCACCCCACCATGGGAAGACAGTGCCACTACATAATTCTACGTCTGATTATACTGTATATTGTGTCTAAGCTAATTTGACTCTTTTATAAACATATATAAATAGTAAGAATGGAAAATGGACAAGTGGAGAAAAACAACCACCAAATTTGCACCACCTAGGCCATTGGATTCCTCGGTTCTATAGCCCAGAGCATGGGCGTAATGCATCATTATAACGCATGAATTCTTATGTTGGAGGAGCTTTTGTTTTGATTAAGGTAATTCCTCTTTTTTAATTCTCGAAGAAATAATCCTTTTTAAAGAAATAAAACTTTTGTTTACATTTTGTTTTCCTTCCTAAAACCCATAAGCCACTTTGATCTTTTTCAAACTTTTAGTCATCCACTTCTTGTCTAAGTGATCCATGATTGAAATGGATTCCTATACATGAAACAAGAGGAATAATTATGAATAGTCCTTCATTTGGACACAGTCAAAATAGAAACCAAAATATAATTCAATCTCAAGAAAGGTTTGACTTCTTTTAAAATAACCAATAAAGTGGTAGCTTTACAAAGACATTCTGGGAGGGGAAGGGGGGTTAGAATTACATTTGTTGCAACTACGGAGACCAACAAGCTATACTAAGGAGACAAATATCACCACCATCCCAGGAGTTTGAGTATGACTAGCATCGCATTAATAATGAAGACCTTAAATTTATTACCCAAATCTCGCAATTTGAACTTGATCTACATGGGCAATGAATCAACAAGTTATACTAAGGAGACCAACATCACCACCATCCCAAAGGTTTGAGTATGACTAGCATCGAATTAGTAATAAAGACCTTAAATCTAGTACTCTAATCTCGCAGTTTGAACTTGACCTACATGGGTAGTGAATTTCATGTATGAAAGTCTATGAAGACCAAATTGGCATTGAGAATGTTAGCTTTGAACTTCACATTCTTGATGAAGTGGCATGTGATAATGAGTAGAATACAATACAATATAAGAGATGAATAATTAAATTGAACTGAGGTGAGAAGGGTAAAGATAGATGTCAAGCTATCGAGGTTGAAAATAATTGCGTATTCACTATGAGGTGCAATCAAGTTGAGTGGTTATAGGACTACTTCTTATTATTCAATTCAACTCAACTCAATTATTCATTATACCTATACCACATAATAGTCAATTATTTCAACAAATCCACATGCCAACAAAGAACCATGTCATATCCATCAATTAATGATAGGCATAATAGAACTAGCCCCCAAAACATGCCATCACAGAGTTACCAAATCGTTATTAGTTTTGTTGAATAGTTATAGTATGCATGAAGCTGTCACATAAACGATCACTAGTTTTAACAAGCCATTATAACATTAAAATCCAATATAAATAACCATGTAATGAACCACTATCGTTTTCAACAAACCACTATGACATGTGGTTTTCTTCTATCAAACAAATTCGTGCATAAAAAACTACATATACCATGGTTTTCAGATGAATTAATACTAGTTTAATATAGTAGTTTATTTTTGGGGGCCTTGTGGTAGATTCTGGCAAAAATAACATAAACAGGTCATGTTCCTAGGAAAATGCACCTCTAATGAGTAATATTTCGTCAGTGAGTAGCTTACTGCAGCAAAGTTAAAAGTCTTCCATATTAGCTCCCTCTAATGAGATGTGAAGTGTCCATGTGGAACTTTCCTGAACTTATTCTTTACTAACTAACCATATTAAAAACTCCAATAACTTATTTTTTGTACCAGAAAAAATCCTACCTATATAAAAATGAATCGAAAAAATCCTTATACACCTCTTTTTTGATCGGTCGTACTGCGGACACCATCAATGCAAGATGGGGAGAATGTGATGTTCCAGCATAATATATGATACAAATACGTATATTATATTGCCACGTCACTAGTGCATGTCGACTATGACGATATGTACACGGCGATTTAGAACCCATTATATTGCACATGTTATGCAACATGTGAATATATCCTATATTGCCATGTGGCAATACCCCATATGAGCCATATGGCCTATTATCTCCCTGACCCTAAAACGTGTGTTGTTAAGTCGGCTTTGCATAACAGACCTTCCGAATTTAGTCTCCTTCAGCACGAACAGGAGCATGGACGCTTTTCAAGCAGCTGGAGCGAGCCAAGGATTAGGTAAATGGCTATTCTGTTGTGCAATGCCAACTTCCAGTCCGACAATGAGCTGGATTAGCATGTTGGTTTAGCCTTAGAGACCTTATAGATTCGTAGATCACAGGCTCTAACAAAGGAACCTAACCATATATGTTTAGGTAGATAGATTAGATGTTATTCTATGTTTCAATTCTATGGATGATGGTGCTCTATTCTATGTGCACTCGTGTGTATTGGAAAGGGGGGTAGAGACCCTGAAACCCTTAGTAGTTGATGTACCTAGATAGCCTCATTAATTCCCAATTAATGCGGTCTGTGCATAAGAGCCTGCCTAGCTATGAGTGGCAGGATTAGACCGACAGATAAGGAGGACTTGTCCCATTGCAGATTGATCCCTCTGGTGTGTAAAGCCCGATCTTAACAGGGCATGGGCTTAACACCTCTGGGGTGATGTGTCACCTTCCATGGGGTTCAAGTCGTAGACGGGCAGTGGCCCTCTAGCCGCATGGGCATGCATGCCTCTGGAGAGAGTGATCTCCTCCTGCCTCATCGGGACTGGGGAGATACAACCCAGGAGTAGCCCCCTTGGCTATGCACCCGGCAGGCTACGGTCGAGTCCCAAGACTTATCAGTCTATTCTGCAAAGTATGCATAGGAGGGGCGGATGGAACGGACTATCCAACGGCCATGTTCTTATGCCAGCCCAATCCATTTGCCATGAATTATGTCTGCATTGACGTCTGGAGACACAAGCCGTCAGTCGATCCCCATGAGTTGAGCCTTAGGTAGGATTCTCCTTACGTTGATGTTACTGATGGGTGTTGCGGGCTTGGGATCATATGTGAGTGTGCTCTTCCAGCTACTTTATGCCTTAGTTTATCACCACTCTTCTCCTTTCTTGTGGGTTCCTCTACCCTCGCTAAGACTTGCCCTTGGTCACATCGCATGCATGCTGACACGGGCAGTTGGAGTTGAAGCTGTTGTGCTCCTGGAGGATTGGTATTGGGGTGGTCAGCTAGCCCCTTGGGAGTTCTTTCGAGCTCACTTTCACCTGAGGGGCGTGTAGGGGCTATCCGGGGAACAAGTGGCGGGGAGTATTCCGCTACACATACCTATAGTCCCTCAGGATGATGTGGTGGTGCAGGTTTGGAAGGTTCATTCGGATGTTGTGTCTCCTTGTTTTGTGCGGTCTTGTTACAGGGTCTTTGGCTATTCATGACACTCTGCCTCTTGGGAAAGTGGTCTGCGGCTTCGGGTTTCGATGGCGCTTCGGTTTGGGCGTGGACATGGAGCTCACTTCCCCACCGAAGGTTAGGGTGTGCTCCGTGGCGGTGGTCCACCGTTATATCGGGGTGAATGCCCTTGTGAGAGGGATTTAGGCCCGGTGTGAGCCCTCTCTACCCTTGTTGTGGCCTTCATCGTGAGGCGTGGCACTTTCTGCCCTTGCCAGGAAAGTGGTCTGCGGCTTAGGGTTCTCGATGGGCTTCGGTTTGGGCGTGGACATGGAGCTCACTTCCCCACCGAAGGTTAGGGTGCTTCGCGGGGGTGGTCCACCGCTATATCGTGGTGAATGCCCTTGTGAGTCAGTTTAGGCCCGGGTGTGAGCCCTCTCTACCCTTGTTGTGGCCTTCATCGAGATTGGTGTGGGTTCCTCTACCCCCTGCAAGACTTGCCCTTGGTCGCCCATGTGTGCATGCAGGACCACAGGCCGTTGGAGGCTGGTTGTTGTGCTCACCTTGGAGGATTGGTATTGGGGTGGTCGGCTAGCCCGTGGGAGTTCTTTCGAGCTCACTTTCACCGAGGGATGGCAAGGGCTATCTGGGAACAAGTGGCGGGGAGTATTCCGCTACACATACCTATAGTCCCTCAGGATGATGTGGTGGTGCAGGTTTGGAAGGTTCATTCGGATGTTGTGTCTCCTTGTTTTGTGCGGTCTTGTTACCGGGTGCTGGCTATTCATGACACTCTGCCCCCTTCAGGAAAGTGGTCTCTGCAGCTTCCGGGTTCTCGATGGCGCTCGGTTTGGACGTGGACATGGAGCTCACTTCCCCCACCGAAGGTTAGGGTGCTTCTGTGGCAGGTGGTCCACCGTTATATCAGGGTGAATGCCCTTGTGAGTCAGTTTAGGCCCGGGTGTGAGCCCTCTCTACCCTTGTCGTGGCCTTCATTGAGGCGGTTTTATGCCGGTTTTTGCCCCCACTTTTTGCTGGGGATTGGGTCGGGGCTCATGTTTCGTGAGATTGACTAGCCAGTGATTCTTTGCTTCATGTGTATCGGTGCTTGGCCGCTACGGCAAAGAAGCCTTGCATCTGTGCGTGGCTTGGTTGGTGTGGCTGATTTGGAAGCGGCGACGGTTGTGGATCTTTCAGGGGATTCAGCAGCCTGTAGCCTCTCTGATTCCTCGACTCAGGTACAAGCTATTTCAAAGCTTTTTGGTGTTCCCGGGATTAGTAGAGCGGAAGTTTGCCATTTGGCGGGACTTCTTGGGTGTTGTAGATGGTGATGGTCGGTTTGTACAGCAGTAGAGTTGTAGTTTTTCTGTGAGTTTGTTGTGGAGTGTCGAGGTATCGCTGTCTCTTTGGGGCAGTTCTCCTTCCTCCTCACTTGCTTTGTAACATTACCATTCTTTTAATATATTGATGACACAATTCTTCAAAAAAAAAAAAAATTTATTACAGATGTTATGTTATGGTGAGCCACCCTTCTGAGGTGGATATATATATGTAGACTCATAATCTATTGCTATATTATGCAATGCAATTTATTTTAATATGTAGAAGATATAAGGTTGTAGCAAGACAGTTTTACTTTGTGTAAACATGAAGCTTTTAGTACTTGATCCCCTCGAGTTTGCTAGAGCATAACTCACAAGAATGGGGCTGATACATTTTTGTGTACTTTTTATGTAAAGCATGACTGTCATATATGAACTCTTAAGACACGGTTTGGCTAGTTTTTGTGCCCAGTAATGGACCATCATATGACAGATCTCGTGCTATGCTACAAACATTCCAAGCGGCGCACTTAAGGAGCATGTTTGAAAATTTAGAACAGAAATCCTAATTGCCTGAGGAGTGGGTAACATAAATTTCCTAAAGGGCCTGCAGCTAAGAAGAGATAACATTAAAAAAAATAAAAAAAAATAAAAAATAAAAATCTAAAAGGACCCACACTAAGCAAAAATGGTATTTTTGAAGAGCCTAAGATCTACTGGATCCAACCAAGTAACTTAGAACAACATGCAATAGATTTCCAAAAGGACCCGCACTAAGCAAAAATGGTATTTTTGAAGAGCCTAAGATCCACTGGACCCAACCAAGAAACTTAGAATAGAATAGAATAGAATAGAATATGATTTTATCGTCCACGGAGACCAACTGGCCTATGGGATCAAGTACAAAGAGAGAGCAACAGGCGTATTACTACCAGGATTAAAAAACCCCCGCCCCGAAGGGTTTTCGGGGGAAAAACCTTAGTAGCAATAAGGATCTTGTCATCATCGCATGATTATATACATAATCACAAATACAATTTGAGGTTAATGCCGGACGGGGGCATAAGGAGTCCCACAGATCCATTACCTCCGGGAGGTCTGATTCCAACAAGCCTACAGAGGCGTGCTCATTAGCTCATGCAAGGCGATGGGGCACAACTAAGCGAGCATACCGAGCAGGATATGCTTGTCTGTCAGGGACGGGGCACGGAGGGCGTGACTTTCATCCTCAATGGCGCCTGGATAAAGATCGACGGACTCGTCCTCTCGGCTCCGAATCCATCTCCCTGTCTCAATGCGGAGGTGGTGTGCACCTGTGCGAATGGAAGCAATCACCCTGCGCTTTTTCATGGGTAGATGAGTGCGCAGGTAGTGGTGTGGGCCCCTCGTGAGCATGGGATTAACCTGCTGTCGATAATTTGCCACCTTGACAACATGCAATTCAACCTACTAAAGTTATGATCGCAAGAAATATCCCAGCCACACATTCAATAATTTGAATTTTTATATAAAAAATCAGGATTATACTTTACTGAGTCCACATTAAGAGGAGAGTTTTTTGTAAAAATCTTTCTGTCCATGCCTTCGCAATAGGTGTATTTGAGCTTGCGAGAGAGTTGTCAACCTGATTTTTCTAATGATATAAGAATGTGGTTGATTTGACATTCCTACATAAAGTTATGTCCTAAAGATCTCTTGTGACAATGCACTCAGAATAAAAATATGGAAATTTCATTTTGCTTGAGTGGGATGGTAAGGGTCATTTAGGCCAATAGAGAAATTTTGAACACAAATTTATGTCCCTATAGTGGTTTTGGTATGGGCATAATTGATAGTATGCAACAGAATAATTGTACCATTTGCATGTATAGCAAACAAACAAACAAACAAACAAACAAACAAACAATGAACAAAGTGTTCCACTATACTTTGGCACGTCTTTCAAATATAAGAAGGTTATAGTTTGAGTGAATGTAGTAATCAATAACATGGAGTAATTTATCTTCACCATACATATGTACATAAAATACAATATATAAAGGTAATCATGTAGCCAATTTGGAATGACGACACAAGAATCAACCAAACATTTGTGTTCAAAAGATGTAAGCCCATAGAAGCTAAATAGCATCAAATCCCCAAGCCTATACCATTTAGAAGGGGGGAAAACAACCTTGCAGGTATTAAACCTTTGTTGCTAAGGCGAGTCAACTTATTAGGATTTTATCACCTAGTATTATGCAAATTGAGACCTTTTAGACAACTTTCCATTATAGAAAAGAATTAGATCCGACTCAACTTATTAGGATTTTATCACCTAGTATTATGCAAATTGAGACCTTTTAGACAACTTTCCATTATAGAAAAAAAGAATTAGATCCATGACAGCAGGATCATTGGGTTAAGATCCCAATACAGTCTTTGAGAAACGGAGGGAACAACCGTACACATAATCGTACGATGCGAGTCATGAAGTTGATTCATCGAATTAACCTAGGAAAGAACTGCAATCATAAACCTATAATAATCTTAAGGGGGAAAACGTTCTAGTGAATTGGGCCAAAACATGAAACCCCCAATCAAAAGCTTGAGCAACTCAATTGTTTAAAACTCGCACTCCTTTCCCAACAAATGCCAAATCGGAATATTTGGGGCATGAAGTCTCGATTGGGCTGTACGGCCACCAAGGTGATGACGTGGCAGGCCCTGTGGCCAAGAGGGGAGGGGCCTGTTCACGTGCAGGCCAATAATAATGGCACATATTATTGAATGAGGCCATGGCCCACGCTAGGGCCTCGTAAATTAATATTAGGGCTCACATGAAAAAGCATATGTCTGCTCGATAAAGATTGGTTGGTACTGCATTTATTCCATACCCCCCTTTATTCTAACGTAGTTGCATATTACACAAGTGCCTCATACCTGGCCTTCTGTTGCGCATTCCTTTTGGGTCGTGCTACAAGGGAACAGTTATGCATTAGCTCCTTATTCCAAAGCTGCCTCCTTCAACAGCAACCTTTAAGAGTAGCATACCAATTATGCATAGTCAAACTTCAACTTATGGTATTGTAGCCATGATCCATATAGTATGATCCATATAGTTTTCAACACCATAATTAGATGTGACAATCTACACTTTAACCCATTGCCCCACCTGGCTTGAATTTTACTTGGCTATGGTTGTCATAGATTGAAATGTGTGCCAACACCTGGTTTTGATTGACCAAAAGCAAGACATAGTCCTCAAGAACAAGGGAAAATGCAGGTAGGTGCCTATGCTTCAGTTTTCAAACAAGTAGCCTAGCTTTGTTGCCATCATATTATAACCTTCACTATTTATTGCTAGAATCTGTTAGCATGAGGGCAAATAAAATGATATAATATACTATATTATAATATACCATTAATAACTGCTTCCAACTTTCATATAGAATAGCCGTGATGACTTCTTTACTTTATCAAACAGTTAAACAACTTCGTAGTGATAGATCTCTCAAAACAGGGAGGACTGCATTAAATAGTTTGTAAAGCCATAAAATATGCTTCTCTCTCTACATTACTTCTCTATTGGGGCTGATACAAACACACAGAAAAGCCACCATGAGATGTAGGCCGACAAATCCATTATGAGAAGGGATAATTGATTTATAGGCCAAACACTAGACCATTCTTCAGCCTGAATTTAATAAATCATGTTACCTTACACACCTAGAAGACTCGCATTCTTGAACTTTTGCCTGCAATGCTTTAACATGCTGAACAACTCCTTCTAACAAGAGATCAGTGTTCATATCCATACCTCCAGGTAAGATACTTCTCAATAACTGCATATTCCTTCTTGAATTTTTGGCATATCCAGCAAATTGGCGCTTCAAATTCTGCAATGCAACATATCATCCCAAAATCCAACACAAATGCAACTAATAATCTCCTCAAACACTCACGTTGTCATGGTTGATGGTCGACTTAGTTGAAACATCAGAATGAATATCTTCAAGTTTGGAACTGGGACTATGATCTGTGCTTGTTTCATCATCAGAGCTAAACAAGGCCTCCAAATCTTCACTATCTTCCTCGACAGAACTCATCTTATCAGCATTGCTTTTGGCCTCATCAGAAAGTGATAAAATGAACTGGGTATGTGTATCACTTTTAGACAGAGAAGAAACACGGCTTTGCCTTGTTTTCTGCAACGTAGCACATGCTATGGCCATGATCTCCCTATAAGCTACTAACTGTTTATCCTCATCCCTAGCATCTTCTATTGCATTTCTGAACAAGTATTCCAGATGATCTACTGCTTTAAAATCTGCATCGTTTGCTGGCTTATAATCATCATCAACGCTTACTGTATTTAGATTCAAAGGAGACAGTTCATGTACAACACCTGGATGTAAGAACACTCTTCCTTTCCCGCCTGCCTGATCGAAGACAATAAATTTCTTGCCGGAGCTCATGGTATACGAGGAGCTGTTGCGAGTAAGTGGCGCTTTAGAAGCCTCGGCAGATGAAGAAACGGAGGTCTCCATCTTTTCAATTTAAATGCACAAAAGCGTAGGGTTATAAACAGACTGTGCTTCCTCTACAGGTCATTTATGACATGATCAGAAAACTACTGACAGAATAGTGTTGAATCTCAGATTTTGAATGCTGCCCCTTGTAACTAATTGCATAACCGATAATCCAAACTTATCTCCCATAATGGCTCAGGAATTCAAGTCCCTGCAGCCAATCAAGCAATTGGGCTTTCAATAAAAAGGCAAAAGAAAAACCTGCCTCACTCAAACGGCCCTCAGAAACAGAATGATTAGTGAATCAGGTAAAGGAAATGAATACCTTCAGCCAACATTCTAAAGACTTTATACCATGAAATGTTATAGATTGCAAGAAAAGACAGATTTGCAGTCGATCCTCGCCTAAGAAAGGAAACAATCCAAAAAATTGCAGGGAAGAAGAAAAATTTGTGAATCAAAAATATAACCTTTCGCTGGTCGATAAATTAGCCTTGAAAATGGCAACGAAACAAGGAAATAAGCTTAAATAACGGCTCGAAATAACGTGTTGAATACGACGGCAGGAAAGCAGATCATTCAACAAAAGGCCCTAAAATACTCAGCGCAATCCGGCGGGAGCTAGGAAAACGCTGACCTTCAAAAGACTGGCACAGAAAAGAGGGAGCCGATTACGTGAAAACGAGGCTACGAAGCCCGAAATACGTTACGCCATAGCCAGAGCTCCACTTTGCCCTATTCCGGCGAGGATGGCACCACCTCTATCCTTGCCAAGTACAGGCGGCCAGCGGGGGAGCGGTGTAAAGGCGCCCGTACGGCAGTTACAAATCAGAATTGACCGAAAGGTAAATCGCAACGCCATCAGGCTCATCTTTTTACCGCGGTCAAAGTTGAAAGGTAATAAAAAAAAGGGACAAGAAAAGGTCTCTTACTAGTCTTGGGCGAGCGTGGATAAGGAAAGGTCTTTTATGTGTCCCCTTCATACCCCCAATTTTGTTGGCACATTTGAACCTTGTCTCCACACATTCATCCATTGTCCCAGCATTTAGGAACCCAACCCCATACCCCCCACCACCTCTGCTTCTAGAAGCCTTCCCTCCGCCCGCCCCGATCCCCCCAACCTTATCCATCTAAACCCCCACTCAGCCCCCCTCTGGCGACCCCTCGCTACAATTGCCGTCTTATTCTCACTCAGCCCCTGCCATGTCGTCTAGTGGCGCCATTTACGCAGTTGGTCATCAGTCATGCTCTTCATTAACATCGGAATCAGAACAATGCATGGATTTAGTCGCCTTCTGTCTCCTCTGCTATTGTACACCTCCTGGCCTTTTGTCACATGCATTTTGCAACCCTCCTGCAGCTTTCCCATTATTATATTGCTATTGTTTAGTATCTGCTTCTTCTCTGTCCATCAACTGTTGGGGAAAATGAGACCACAGTGGAGGAAATGAGACCACACTATCCACACTTAACTTGAATCGATCTAGACCCAATACTTGTCATTGCATTGTTAATCTACCTCATATAAATTTATCAACTTTCCATCTATCGTGTTTGTTTCACTTATCTTTAGGTCAATGCTTTATTAAAGGTTCATCAAACCCCATATAAATTGATGTGGTGTTCCTTAGATTAAAGAAAGGACCATGTCAATTTCCCTATAATTGGCCTTTTGGCTATTGATCGCTTTCAGTCAATTGGTTATTAACTTCTCATGCATCTTGAAATTTGATAAAGAAGTCAAGTTTACATTTATGCAAGAGTTATATTAAGAGGCATTTTTGAATGAATTGAATTCACGCTAGTCAACCATAATAAGTGCACAGTAGCAAAAACTAGAATACGAGCTTGAAACGTTGAACATATGCATTGGCAATGCTTATATTTTTCACCGGCAAAGAATCATGTTAAGCAAAGTTCATCGTAGACGTACCAAATAAGAATTTTGGACCCCGCAAAAGTGCAATCCTCAAAAATCTCAATCCTTTTGCAAAGCTCAAAATTGAACGAATTACTGTGTATGGGACTTATGAATTGCTTTGATGATGCGATTGTTTATATGTTATCTTGTTTTGATATTATCTTTGTTAAATCAAATGAAGCCTATGCCTAACTTTGTGCAAGTTCCACATGAGTCCCCCATCTACCAAATATAGAATTTGATGACCACTTTACCATGTATTCATGTATTCGTAGTCTTCATTATGTTAAGAATGCAAGAATATTAGCAAATTCTAGCCTCCTACTTTTGATAGGTGGCCATCAACTAAGAAGAAGGCATTTCATCTTGGTTTTGGATGGCTCTTGTAGTCCATTTGAGAATGATGTAGACTTCAGATTTCCTAAGGCATTTATTCTTCTCCTCATGATCTTATGCCTTGTACCCAGACCAAAATAATAGTGGCTTATAAGTGCTCTCCGATTCATGGATAGGTTCAATACTGCATATGTTTTATACTCAATACTTATGATATGGCACAGTCTGAAGTATAATACGTCAAAAATATGGCATAAAAAAGAAAACAACACGGGAAAATTTTTGCGTGCATAAAATCAATTGAGGACATTTAGAAACGCATATGCGAGCCGAGTTATGAATTGCGCATTACGCGTCATTTCAAACTTGATCACCTTGAACATGACAACTTTTGTATGACTTATAATTTCGCGTTACCTCTTTAGGGTGGGCAGACTTGATGTTGAGGACAGCATCACTTTCAAGGTGGGGAGAATGTGACGTTCCACATATTTATACGCCAACAATACCATTTGCAACTATGACACATGAAGACTAAAACAATATGGTCGAATAGAAAATTGACAAACACATAAGTGTTCAAAATGTGATTCAGCTCAATTCTTAGAAGCCTATATGAAAAAATATGGGGATCTAAGTAATATATATAATTACATATATATTATGATATATATTGGTATATAGGTTTATTGAGTTAAGATTGTTGTAACCATGTTGGGTAGCTTGGTGCTTTCGAATTAGATTTTTTTCTATTTGATGGGCTTCCGTTTGCGAGGTTGTGGTATGGAGGATGTCAATTTCGAAGTAGTAGTCGAACGATTTGTATTTGCAAACATCTGGAGCCATTTTTTTGTTTGGATTGTTTTTGTATTGGTAAATCCTTTGCTTTAAGTTTCTCGTTTGGCCTATATACTTCTTCATAGTCGGTCTACATGTTATCAAGTATATTGTAATTTGTTTTTGTTCCTTTTGGCTTGTACCTAATTGGATATTTGGAATTTTGTTTCAATTGTTTGTTTCGCGTACGCGAAATATTTTAAATTTCGTGTAAGCGTTTTCTTCAGTTTGCATACGCAAAAAAATCTTCGTATAGGCAATTTAGTTGGTTTCGTGTACGCGAACATATGTAAGTCGCATTTTTACATTTTATTTAGCAAAGAAATGTTTGCGCACCTGTTTAGTCTATTTTGCTTAAATGTATTATCAATCCTTTATTATAAAGTTTTAGTGTATGTCGTGCATAAAACCCTAACCCTAATCTGGACGGCCTAAATCCTCTCCATCGCATCCAAAGGCCTAGATTAAAGCCGAGATATCGGGCCATGGCTGTCCGTCTAGAGGAGGTCGTTCTTTCATGGAACCTGGAATAGGTCTGGTGGTGGTGGTGGTCTCTTCATTCACAGCGATTGCAGTTTATCGCTGTCTACTCAATAACATCCGAGGTTGCCATGCCTCTGTTTTTACAAGCACATCCACTCAAAGGTGCAGGGAGGTCTGATCAACTGGATGAAATAGCTCAAGGAACCATAATATTCTTTCCCGACCATCAGCGCTTGCCCTAAATTTTTTGAAGGTCGTTTAAGCAGGACTGGTGGTGGAGCTCTTGGCCATGGCAGTCTGGGTTCTTTGGAGGTTGGCTTTTTCATTTGGAGCTCTTGGATATGGCTGTCTTTCCCCTGCATTGAGCTATGGTTTTCCCCTAATCTTCTCTTTCACTTGGCAAGTGATGTTGGGGACCCCATCTTCGGGACATGGTCCCAATTTCTCAAATATGAAATAATCCATTGCCATGGCCGACCTTGAAGTCATCCCCCCATGCAGCAGCTACAGAAGTGTGCCAGATCCGTGCACAGATTTGGAGCGAGAACTAGAAGGGTTGAAATGGATTTTTGTGCTATGAATAGGTTGGCTTCCGATCAAGCTGCAATTTCAGGTAAGCCGGCACCTTATACTCCATTTGTAAAAACGAAAGTAATTTATGTGTCACAAAGTTCATAGTTTCCCATCGCTAAGCAAAGGGGTTTTACATGGTTAAGACAAGTCGGGTTGCTTCGACTTCTAAATGAATGCTTCGTTTGACTTAAAAATGATGTTGATTGTTTGAAGCTTTTTAAGATATACCAAAGATCTTAGGTTATCTAGATCTCATAAATTGTTCATAAGTCGAAGTCAGATCAAACCCAATTCTGCCGTTTCCTTATGAGAGTCCAACTGCAAGATGATCAGGATTTTTGAGTTGAATCATCCAAATGAATTACACTGGCAAGAGCAAAGATAGATTGATATGCTCTGGGACTTGACGAAGACGAAGGAAGTTTCTAGAGCTGAAGAGAAAACATGCTATATAGCACGCATAAATCCATCTAAACGCATGATGAAATGATGGTTGATCACATCTGAGATGGATGACCTAGACAATTCTGTTACTGTCTTCATTATTGTATCTTAATGTTCTCAGGTCAGGAGACATGCAAATTTATTTGAAGAAAATACTAACTAAGCTACTTGAATGAAAAAGTTATATTGAAGATATTTGCCATGTATTGAATAAATAAGCTACATGTTGGAAAAATAAAATAAAATACTGCGGGCTATCCAGGGCATACTAATTATGACATGCCAACCTATTGTTTCTGTGCCACCTTATTAACATGGCACTTTTTATCGTGGTCGTTTGTTCTTCACCGTGCTTCGAAAGTGGGCTTACCTTCCTCAAAATGGTGATCATAGAAAAACCTATTTGAAGGAGCATGTTGGGGGGAGAACACATAGGAAAATGGCCCCACACAAAGGCAGATTAGATCAGTGTTTTCTTCATGAAGTCAGGCCCTTTACATGGGCCATCTAATCCTGTTCTGAGAAGGGCAACCATGAATGTGCCAAAGGCGAAAAATAAAGAAAAGACATAGGCAGTCTTTTAAAATAGAAAGCAAGTCTTTGCATTTTGTTCTAACTTATTTGCATAATTTTATGTAATGAAACCGAAAAGTTTTGCATGACAAGATGATTTGCTTGGAAGAAGCGTGCCAAAGGCGGTTTCCACCAAACAAGTTTTATTCCGACAGAACGGTGTTTACATCTTATCATCCTTGTGTTTACAGCAGCAGCGGCAGCTGGATCATGACATGGATCATGACAAATAGTTTCTTATGATGCCTCTTATGGACTACATTTGTGACATTTACCGTGCTTTGCATGTAACTATATAGAACCAACAATAAGGCTGTTGTAACCTTTTGGGTATTGAGATTCTGAGATTGGATAAATGTTGAACGCAGGCAAGTAGATTGAGATTCTGAGATTGTGTAAGTGTAAAAGGCAAGATTCCAGGTGCAGTTCTCACCTAACGGATTTGGCAAGTAATTATAGATGCAGGGGTGGCAAGTGTAATGCTCACTTAATGGATTTGGCAGTAAGTCTAGATGCAATGGTGCTACAATAATGTTGCTATGATAATTTTGAAGAACAAATCTTATCTCATTTCAAATGCGAAGAAACTCTTCCATGTTATTTCTACCAATGTTTGTGCATTTATTTTTGTGTCAAATGCTATCTTCATATTGGAATATAAAAAGCAATCCAATTGTTGCTCTTAAAGATGACAAACTATTATACATTGTCTTACCTAGATGTATTATGATTTGTTGCACTATAATACTCACTAACTCTTTATCATCTCAATTAGATTAAACATAGCCACACCAATATAGTACAAAGTCGCAAGTCATGTGTACTATAGTCGAAGTCATGAGAAATAAAGAACTGGAAGGAAATTTGAAGAAACTTTGCAATTCAGAATTACAATGTTGGAATAATTATGGCATTCAAGAAAGAATATCAGCGTCGTAAAGTTAATAAAGCAAGTTGCCAATGGTTATCAAATCCTTCATAAAATCCAACATAATACTTAGGCCAAGAGGCTTGAGTCTATGCATTAGTGTAAACGTCAACATTTACAGGTTTTCAACACTGGAGCAAAAGAAAAGAGCTTTAAAATAGACTATGTTTTTAAAAACTATTCCAGCATGATGCTTCACATGAGTGCTAAAGATGCTTATTGATCAAGGAAGGAATACTGAGGTAAAACCATCCATTATATGGCATCTTACATTCTCTTAAACATTATTTACACGTTCTTAACTTATGCCAGCAACGCTGGGCACCATTACTAGTACCTATATAAAGTAGTGAAGTTTATGTTCATAAAAGATATGACTCTAATATTTTGGACTGAGGATAGCCATGGGATTGACAGGTATGTCTTTCTAACCCTTATCCAAAATTGTTAAGAAGAAAAAACATAAATTAGGCACATAACAGGTGATTACTTTGCTTCGAAGCAAAGCCCAGATTCTTCAGCGAATATATAAGCCTAAGACTTCTTGGTTTTCTTTCTTTGAATCTAAGTTTGCCATTCCTCAGTGCCTCTTCATCAGCGTAAGGTATGTTCGTAATCTCATTGTGGCGCTAAAAATTAGTCGGATGCAATCAGTTTCTTTATACGAAGGCATGCATCTGATTCAAAAATTTCTGCACTCATTTTGTGTTGCGAATCACAATGCAGATGCAAAGCTATTTAGGGTTCTTGATGCTACAAATATGGTTCAGCTTTGTAAATTTTGTATCGCGGCGTTCGGCTCCAGTGCTGGGTTTCGGATTTCGCCAGTATTTTGGTCCGGAGTGTAAATATTGCTACCTTCTAGCCAAAATAATGATTCTTTCTCATAACCATTGCTAGCTTTGTGGATTGGGTATGGTTTCTACCTGCAAGCTTCATGGTTTGACCCCAAGCTCTATTATGCCCAGCCTTGCTTCCGACAATAATTTGTGTGCTCCAAATTATCTAGTTCTTTGAACTTTCTACTAAAGGGCAAATTGGGAGCCCAGCAATGGAGGCCCAGTTAAGCTCTGAACTTCCCCTTTTTCTTATTTATTTTAGACTGCCTAACAAGCTCTGAACTTTTCCCTTTGCTTATTTATTTTAGGCTGCCTAAAGGGGAATCTTAGCTCATAAAAAAGGGGCCATAGGAAGCATGTATTGGATATGGAGGCTGAGTTCCGGCATAGCTCCAAGTTAACCAAATGGCAAAATGGGAGCTGAACTATAGAGGTCCAGTTCCGGCATAGCTCCAGGTTAAACTCTGAACTTCCCCCCTTCTATCATTTAGTTTAGACAATCTGATAAGCTCTAAAGTTTTCCCTTTTCTTATTTATTTTAGATTGCCCTAATAGGGAAACTTGGCTCATAAATAGGTGCTACAAGAAGCTTGTATTCGATATTTGTATGGAAAAATCTTTTGTTGATATGGATAAAAAAGATATCAAGTTGTTGTGCATAATGATAAGCTTTTCTCTTATAAAGAGCCTTATAAGAGGTTCTTGGTATATACTGCTCTGGCGACTGCTGATAAGCTAGATTGTGATCGGCTAGTTGTGTCCCATGGTACAACCATTTATGGTCGGCGCCTCAGACATATGTTCCTCAAACAGGTGGAAACAATGGAGATGGCAATAGTGTTCCACCTTTGGGTTTTGGTTGATTTCTATTATCCACACAAGATTGATGGGCATTTGGGTGCAGTTGGGGTGGTAGATATTCCGGCACTGTGTCTCAATGAGTTCTATAGAAGATTCATCAATACATGTTAAATGCTCAATTGATGTTCCCAGAGGACTTTAAATACTAGAGCAGAACATAATTTCATTTTTAGGGAATTTATACACATGGATAATATTGCTACATATGACTCTAGGTTGTCCTCCTGAAAAATCTCATTATGAAAGTCTACAAGGACATGAAATTAATGCAAAAAACAAGCTTGTGAAAATAATAAAAGACATGGTTAAAAAAAATAAAAAATAAAAAACAAAAAACAAAAAATGATTATTGGCCCATTATTGCTCCATGGTCTATTTAAAAAATCAATAATATCTTTATGGTCTATCTATCTATCTATCTATCTATCTATCTATCTATCTATCTATCTATCTATCTATCTATCTATCTATCTATCTATCTATCTATCTATCTATCTATCTATCTATCTATCTATCTATCTATCTATCTATCTATCTTAATCCATCTCAAGTTGAGTCTAGTTGTAGTTGTAGACCATTATCAGTCCAAATGATTTAAAAGCAATAATGGCATCATCTTAAATAATTTCCATCTCAACTTTCGCATATAGTTTATTCGTATGATTCTTTGTGTGATAAAATTAGTTGATTAGGTGTGCTTGCATAATCTAAGGATAAGGTTGAAGCACAAAGAATTGAGAATTTATAGGGTACTTATGACCATTGAACCTACATGGACTTCCACTTATACCTTTAAAAAATCATGTGATCGACGGTAAAAAGCCATAGTATCATTGATATGGTCCGAAATAGATAAGGCTAGTGAGACATATATGCTATACACAATTGGTCTAATGGACCGTAAATAGTAATGCATGCTTATATAAATTAGATATTTATATAAGCATGAAATTAGAGATTTATATTGCTAAGAAAGGTTTGCATCCATGAAATATATAATACATGAAAAATGACCCAAATATAATATTATTCTACTTAGACAACAATGCTTTCTAGTAGCAACACATATATGAACTTTATCAGCTTTCTTTGTGTTTTTTCTAATAAGATCATACAGCCTATATAACAAATCTCTATATATGTCCTTTCTCACATTTTCAAGTATTTTAAAGGCTTATTTGGGGAGAGGTAGTGTCTCTTTTAAGAACCAAAGAAGCAGACATGAAAGGTCATAGGGTTTAATAATATATTATCATAGCTTAACTTCACGACATTCACTCGCATTCATCAACAAGCATCTCTAGCCATAATCAATATGGAGTTTTGGACCTATAACTATAGAGTTAACTCAACTTTTATGCTCTAATGTGTGAATCCTGTTGCTATACATCATGTTTTAATCTCAAAAATTGCATGGCCACTCCCTAGTTACGCTATATGTAAGTTGATGAGAGTTATATTCTATGTAAATAAAGGTAGAATACATCATTCATTACCCTAATGGTCTTTGTTTCTCCTGCTGCTCCCTCCTCTTCTAAAACCTTAGGCGCCATGTAGCGCAACTTTTTGCCAGTAACATAGTTTCTAGCATAACTTTTGATCCAGGACTCCGTTTCAGGTGAGCCTTATTGCGTTGGAAAGCTCTCTCTGAGATCTTTTCGATGATGTGTAATATGCCTATGTTTGGTTACATTTTCTATGTCAAAACAGTCATATTCCGGCCGGCTTTGGTAGGGTTTGCAGTATTGGATATTGTGTTGCAGATCTTTTAGATTAAGGCTTCACAAATTGATTTGCTTTGCTCTAGATTGTGTCCACTTTTATTTAACTTTTGTATATACCCCCTTTGATTTCATTTAGAGAGCTTCACCATGACAGAAAGGGCTAGTAATAAGGAGAGATTTGGTGTAAGGATGGCCAGGGAAAAGAAAAAGCCTCCCTCGTCCAACAAGTGTTCGGTTTAGCATACAGCTCCATGGTTAGGGGCAAGCTAATTCCAGTGTAATAATGGATTTGCCATCTTCTCTTTTTGGTCCCCAGCAGCCTCTTCATATCAGCACAAGCAGGTCTGGTACATTTACCTTCCAAGATCGGGAGGATCTTCAAAGTGCTCTAGACCTGCAAGTTTAGTGTTTCCCGCCTACACTACCTACACTTTGTGACCAGACCCTAAAGCCCAGTATGT
This sequence comes from Isoetes taiwanensis, assembly GCA_021234155.1. Classification (NCBI taxonomy): domain Eukaryota; kingdom Viridiplantae; phylum Streptophyta; class Lycopodiopsida; order Isoetales; family Isoetaceae; genus Isoetes; species Isoetes taiwanensis. Next base: position 162,755 of record JAJEKV010000509.1, read on the forward strand.
GGGTTGCACAAGTCGTTATGCACAACATGCATATCAATGCTATAGTATATGAAGTTATCTTGGCAAGCATTCTTGATGTTTGCACACAGGAAGCATCCTTTTCCAAGATACAAAGGTGCACAATTATGTACAGGAGCATGGCTTGCAAGAGCATCAATCGTGAATGTCTTAATTAATATGTTTGCAAATTGTGGCATCATAGAGGAAGCACTTGCATTGTTTTACCATAATTGCAGCATGTGCTCAAAGGGATATTGCAACGAGGCACTTCAAACCCAAACAGGCTAAATTTTACATATTGAGCCAAATAGATCAAATATCCGCCATATCAGCCCCATACCATACCTCGATCTACTCAGCCACCATCATGTGAAAGACAATCTGCAATGCCCATTGCTTTTTTTTTTACTTAGGCTTTACTAAGGCCCAAAAGGTTCTTTATAGTCCCTCAATATAAAGCAGCTGAAATCAATGAAACTCTTGTAGTCTACATAAAATTGAATGCTAACAAGTAATAATACCATTTTGATTTGAATATATGTCGAAGTCCTCTTGCTTAGAAACTTCGACAAGCTGCCATATTACGCTGGAGGCCTATTACGCTGTTGTCTGTAGCGTATAAAATCATTGCTAAGGCTTTGGCGGAGAGGCTTAAGCCAGTACTAGTTCACGCCATTAGCCCAGAGCAGTCTGGTTTTCTCCCTCAGCAGAATATTCTTCATAATGTGGCTGCTGCTTTTGAAGGAGTGCATTGGGCTCGTAGGATGAGGTAGCCCCTTTGGGTGTGGACCTCGTTTCAGGGAAACGGTTATGAAGCTGCACGTGTCTGCTAGGGCGACAGTGTGGTGTCAGGGCGAGACCTCTTCAATCTTCTCTGTGGGCCGAGGCATTAGGCAGGGATGTCCGTTGGCCCCCTTTCTGTTCACTATAGTGGGCGTAAGCTCTTTAAATTAACTTTTTGGTGGCGATTGTCGCGACAATGTGGTGCAAGGTCTCCGCATGGAAAATGGGTCGCGGCAGGTTTGCAGTCAATTTGCGGATGATACATTCCTCTTTCTTCATGCAGATGAGTCCAATCTCCAGGCAACCAAGAATATTTTGGATGCCTTTTCTTTAGCTTCAGGGTTCTTGCTTAACTGGTCGAAGTGCTCGGCCATGTGGGTGCTTGGAGGAACCTCCTCCTAGCGTGGTTGAGTCGGTTTCCACAGGCTCTTACTTCGCCACACCACCGCCAAAGCGTTAGGGCATACCATTTGGCTTGGACATTAAAGCTAGGGGAATTTGGGGAAGTGTGTGCGTCCCAGAAAGGCAGGGGGCTTAGGTATGCTTGATGTATCGTTGCACACGAAGGTTCTGATGTCTAAATTCATCTGGCAGTTGTTGCAGGAGCAACAATCCCCAGGTTTGGCTCTGTTGGCACAGTCGCTTCGCCACTCTATTATGTTTAGGAAGCCAGCAATTAAAACTCGCTTGCCGTGGGCTCTGTTTGAGGATTTGCGGCCATTCCCTCATAAGCCGCCTTTTTCAAGGGCCTCTGAGCGCTGGAAGGTGGTCAAGGTTCTCTTTTCATTGGACCTTAGCAAGTGTATGGTAGCCTCATCGCCCTTTCTCTTGGTACCCTTGGATTCTGCATCTTCCTTGGACTCTTCCCTACACCCAAGTACTCAGCGCCGATGGATTGCTGCAGGGGTAACATCCATCCATTACTGGTATTGGGAGGGTCATCTGGCACCGTGGGAGTTTTTTAGGGAACGATTTGGCCTTCGGCGGTGGGACATATGGACTTGGGCCAGAATTGCTAATGCTATTCCATTGCAGTTGTCTTCTCAAGTCAATCGCGTTTGGAAGTCGCATAGTGGACTTGATGCATCTCAGTTTGTAGCATCGGCTTATGGGCTTCTAGCGCTTCAGGA
>JAJEKV010000510.1:0-164453 GCA_021234155.1 Isoetes taiwanensis
AATGATCTAATTTAATCCCTTTTAGGTCAACCCCTAGGTTACAATACCCCATGGTGGCCATTACCTTTCTTGGGTGGCGATGTCGAGCTTATATTTATCATTATCACAGGTATAAATACTTGAAGCGTCACATTCTCTATCCCCTTAAAAATAATCTTTGTCCTCATTTGGGGTTAGATACAACAATAGGAAGTTACATTATGAAGGAAGGTAGTTGCTTATTTCGAAGGTAATACATTAAAAACTTTAAAGTTTGAAGCAGGTTTAAACAGAAGTGCATTTCACATGATTATGACAAACAAAAAAGTTCAAGGACGAAGTCAATATCAACATCGAGGTAACAAAAGGACAAGGCGTGTAGAGAAAAAAACCCGGTCGGGGCCATGGACAACCCTCTATACATGGCAGTCCCTGGCCCTTCTTTAGTGCGCACATGTCAATATATCGGTATATATAATAATCTAAATAGATTGTAGTTGAAGGGACCACCCTATAATAAATAAAAAGAAAATCCTATCTACAAGGGAACCTATCATGTCTATAGTATGCAATTCATTGCGGCATAAGAATAGTCAAGTTCCCATTATAGCGAATGATGAGCGGTCTATCAACTACATGCTACGCAAGCAATTCGTGGTCATGTCAACATCGGTGATTACACCCGTCCTAGAGAACTACAAAGGTGATCTCATCATCGGTAACTATTATTTACTTCACGATGCATCTACTCCTCTAGATCGTTACTCGGGCAATCAACTTCCAAGCTTACGCCCGGTGCGGGGTTGATAGCATCGTTGATGGTGCGGTACGAGAGTTTCCTTGAAGTCATCGGATGGTGCTTCTCAAGGTCTATCTTCATCACCCGGGTAGCATCCTCAGCGGTGGTAAGTGTTTCCCTTAACCAAGTATTGCAACATTTGAGTCCTTACGGTTTGTTTATAAGCTCGATCAAGAAAAGAGCCGGGCACTATTTCCATTTGCTCCTCTGTCATTTCTAGGAGGGTTGGGGTATCCAAAACCTCCCTACGGATCGGGGTGTATTGTTTTCAGAAGACTCGTGAAAGACCACGTGGAACTTCAAGCGGTGTAAATCCAAAGCGATATGCGTTCTCCAACCGCGTTCAATGATTTTTGAGCATTGATATCGGGTGCCGACTTCTTGCAGTTACCAATCTTAAGTTTGGCCTGTTTTTACCTTAATCTTAAGCCAAAGGCGAGTCGTTGACCTGGAAGACTCGTAGGGTTACGTGTTTTATCTGCTACACTCTTCTGCTTGAAATTTGCGTGCGTGGTAGGTAACCGCGAACTTTCCTCAACCAAAGCTTGCATTTCTAGAGAGTTGTTGAAACCTCCACTTTAGAAAGTGGGTTTATGCCATGTGCAGGTAAGGCGTGATAACCATAATTTATCATGAAGGGAGACGTGCGGAAGATTCTGTTTCACCATCTTGTTATAGGCAAACTCGACCAAATAAATATAATCGACCCATTCGCGTTTGCTTACTCCACATAACTAGTGGCATATCCTCTATAATAACGATTAGTACGCTCTACAATGGCGAACTCGCTCCGTCGAGGATGATATGCATTACTCATAGCAAGCTTAGTGCGGATGGTGGCAAAAAATCTTTCGAATGCATACAATTTGGGATCACAATGGGATGCAATAGCTTCGGCATTCATGCAATCGAAGATCTCCTTTCGCGAATAGCAAAGCGGTATCAGTGATATCGTGGTATGACATAGTTTTGACAATTTATCGACCACTACCATCAATCACATCATATCCCGGCGAATCGTGGAAGGCCCTAATGAAATCCATGGTTATCACTTCCCACTTGGCGTTGGGCACATCAGGATGTTGCAACTCTCACGGAGTCCTTAAGCTTGCTTTCCTTGGTTTTCTTGACACAACTAAAGCGCTTAATGTACCTAGCAATGTCCTTCTTCATAGAGGGCGAGAAATAACGGGGGCGGATCTTGAAGTAGGTCTTCATAAAACCTCCATGTCCGGCTATAGGACTGTTTGCGTGTCATGGAGAATTGAGCGCACTCACGAGAGTCTCAATTTACACACAACTTATCCTTGTAATATAACAAGTTGCCGTCTTTCTTATAGGGGCGGAAGCTTTCCGTTCTTTTATCGGTGCATGCCTCCTTATTCAAACTATCCCAAACATCACGAACTTCGGGATCGTGGCTAAGGTCTGCTCTATCGCTTCCCAAACTCGGTGGCGTGGAAATTCGTTACAATGGGTTCGGGGATGGCGTGACAGCAGCGTCGGCAACCACATTGTGTTTCGAGCTTATACATAATCTCAAAATCATGCTCCTCTAAAAATTCCATCCATCTTCTCGGAGGTTGAGATTTGACTGGATAGATAGATAAGGAGACTCATGATGATCAGTATCAAGGTGGAATCTTCTACCAAGAAGGTAGTGTCTCCATAGAGTAGCCTTGACGGCTGACCAACAATTCTTGATCATGGGTAGGGTAAGCGTTGTTACTGTCTCATTCATCTTCTTAGAATCATAGGCTATAACCCTTTAGGTCTTGCATGAGAACTCCTTTGTAGCAATCTTATGACATCACATTTGCTTCTATCTTGTCCTTTTAGGGTTGGCAAATGTGAGGCGAAGATGTGATGTCAAGGCATCCTTAAGTTTTCACGAAAAGCGTTACGGACCTTTTGCTTTCAATGTTCCATCAATCCTTGACTTTCTCATGCTTTGTAAAGATTAGGTAAGAGGTGCTGCAATTTTTTGCAAAATCCTTAACAAATTTACGGTAATATCCCAAAACTTCGGACCTCGAGGGGGATTCTGCCGTATAAACCTAAGAAAACGTGCGTATACTAGAAGGGATCCCCCTCGACACATTACTCTATGGAAGGGGGTTTTCCAATCCTTGGGTGTTTCTTCTATTTTTCATGTGATGGATCAGATACCGGGAATGGGCAATTCCTTCTACCGAAAATAACATGGCCTAAATAGTCCACCTTTGGGTGGCAAACTTGCACTTAGAGAACTTGGCAAAGCTGATGGCGTCTTAACTTTTTGTAGGGACCAGCGAAGATGGGCCTCATGTTCCTCTAGAGTTTTACTATAGATGAGAATGTCATCAAAGAAAATAACAACAAAGTCATCCAAGTATTGGCCGGAAGACATCATTCATTAACGCATAAAAGTTGGGGGGGCATTAGTTAATCAAAAGGCATAACGGTAAACTCATAATGCCCTTATCTCTCGTCAAAGCAGTTATGGATGTCCTCCTCCTTAATCCTTATTTGATGATATCGGGCGTAAATCAATCTTTGAAATACTTGGCCTCTTGCATTTGGTCCATTAGATCATCACGCCCTAGGCAAAAGCATAGCGATTTTTATGATATGCTTATTGAGCTGCCGATAATCAATACACATCCTCAAGAGCCATCCTTCTTCTTAACAAAAGGATAGGAAGGCCAAAAGGCAGCTAGGGCGAATGAAACCTAGGTTTAATAACTCACGAAGTTGCTTTTAAGCTCTGCGCCAATGAGGGGGACTCATACGATCTGCAGGGGCCTTCTTGGTAGGCTTAGTACACGGTTCTAAAGGCTATTTCACATTCTACTCCTCTAAAGGAGGAAGTTTACGGATCTCATACGGAAAAAGATGCAGCTAAATTCTCGGGAAGTTTAGCAATGCCCTCACGGCAAGGTATCAATTACCTTACGTTTTGGCATCGACTCAATGGATGCAAAGTCGATGTAATCTGAGAGCAACTTATCCTTATGTATAGCCTTATTTAGCGCACGATGGTCATAGAGCGCATAATGGGGTTTAAGGAGTCACCTTTTTATAGTGATCGCGGGCTCCATTAGGTTGCGTTGAAGGTAACCTCTGTTTTCGCGGTCTATATTGGCCTTTCGCCGGATGCCAAGAATTCCATACCAACAATCGGATCATATTTGCCTATATCCATTAATTCGGCACCCAATGCAAGTTGGTTTTGGCGGTACATTTTAAAAGGTTAATGCAAGCGACCCATGGTATGCGATCTTACCAGCAGCTAAAATGGCGAGGCTTGATCGGGGATCTCAAGGTTTCAACCGCCCAATACACAGGCCATTCTAGGAGAAGCAAAATTATGTGTACTACGGTATCCATCAGAATTATGAAAGGTTTCTTTGTCTACTTGACCTATGGTGGAAATAATAATGGCGGGTTGACTTTCGGCATTGCGGGTTTCAATGGCTTCAAGGATATGGGACTCGCGAGTGAATGTATTCGCCAAGCCTCCTGCGTCGGCCGGTGGTGTGGACTCGAGGTCATCCCAATCGAGGGCGGCCATGGCAAGCCAGGCGTCTGGCGTGACATAAGGACAATTCTGCATGAAGTGCGGGCGCTACACGTAGCATGCCTTATCTCGTCGGGAGCTGTTCTCGAGCCTCTTTGGGAATGGGCTGTAAGAGGTTCGAACTTTCTTCACCCAGGCATTGTTGGGTTTATGGGCGTCTTTGAAGGTGACTTTCTTTTCTGGCGGTAGTTAGGGTTACAGCGAAGGGCCGGACTGGGTGAGCGGCCCTTATAAAGATTATTAATGCAGTGCTTTGGGGTAGGATCTTTGGGCGTTGTCTTGGCCATGGCGGTATCTTCTTCAAGGCTCAATGCCTTAGCCTCGACCCTACGCAAGCCGACTTGGGGTCTATGGCCTTAACCATTCGTTTAATTGAGGGGGCCAACCCTTCAATATAACCCTCCACCGCCCTCTTTTCATTCATGCCCGGCACATATAGCCTCGAGCATGAATTCATCTGTGTAGGCTTGGGCCTGACATACCCTTTTGCTCCAGCAGGTAAAAAGTTTGAATACGTTGGCATTTGTCGCCACGAGGTGCGTAATCGACTTAAAAGGCTTTGGCAAACTTTTGAACTTGCACTGCTTATGTCGGATGCTTGGCTCGGGCATAGCCCTTCCACCAAATCACCGGGCAGCTCTGCAAGGTTTGTGGTGGCAACCTTTCTGTATCCTTTTACACGTCATACCATAATTTTCCCAAACTCCTTCATCTCGTCCAACTAAGACTCGCATTCGGTCACGCCTCTAGATTTCCCATCAAACTGGGCGGTTCCTATTTTCCATATACTAGTTATGGTAGTATCAGCCGTCTTCACGGTACTCCTTGTCGGCGCTTTGCATGGTCACCCGGATGTCTGAGCGATTCGGAGGATCTGAGAGGTGGCACTATCCCTTGAGGAACCGATGGCGTTTGGAGCGGTGCCTCCTTTGTCTTGGTCACGGGGGCGGTTCGGTGCAAGTAGGCTTTGGGGTGGTGGACTTGGTGGTAGCGGAGGTAACTCGGTCCATCTTCTGCACATCTTTGTGGGGGATTGGCGTTTAACACATAAGTCAGTAACTTCGACTAATTGCCTCTTCATCAACATAAGTTCTTGCTCGGTGTTAGCCCTCTTTGGCATTCGAGGGTGTTTGCGGAATTCGTTAAATACCGCGATCTATATTGTTCATAAAAAAATATAAGCGAAATTACGGTGACATCAAGTCCATAAACAAGATCATTTCCAATAATATTAAGGCGAGTAAATCCAAAATCCAAAGTACAATAGAAAAGATCTTTATTATAAGTGAGAACAATCGTTACATTAGAGATCATTACATTGGTAGTTACAAAACTTAAAAGTGATATCATCTGAGAGATAGATATTATACATTGGACAATCCTTACACTCACACATAAACATAGCAAAATTTGAGGGGATCGGGCCTAGAGGCGACATAAAAAGGGTACAAGATAGAGTAGCGAGCGGCTCTCTCGTCACGATACGACTACCTTGTAGCGAGCCAGGGCACGGATAATGGCGGGTTGGTAGTCTGGCGTGGGGCTAATGATAAGGAGATTAAAAAGCCTTCTTGGCGCATAGAAAATCTGCCACAAGTGATCGTTGGCGTCGGCAAAAGCTTCATGCCTTGTCATGTCCCGGTAATCCCATGTTGACCGAAGAGTTTCTTTTGTAAGTCCTCAAAGGCCCGTTCTCGGAGAATGTTGACTACTTCCAATCCTTTAGCTGGATCATAGGGCTCTCCTTGTTCTGCAGGTTCCCCTACCTCGTAATCATCATCATCCCGCTCCGGGTACTCCGTACCGTTGGCCATAATCACAGTGCGGAGGTCTGGATCGTCTCTTAAGTATTTCATTGGTGATTCTTTCCTCATATCTGCGAGTTCCTAGAAATGCAAGACGGTAGGAATGAATATATAACATTGAACAATTTCTTATGTTCCAACTCTAAGGAAGAAAGATAAGCAATGAAGGGAAAAGACAATTCAATGGTTTCCAACAGTACAAGCAAGTATAAGAAGATGGTACATAGATTATGTGATGGCCCATTAAAGGAAATGCCAATCAAAATTATATAAGCCCTGAATACAATTGTCTAATAAAATCTAGAACTAAAGAATTCGACTCTTGAACATCTTGCTTGTGTGTATCAAACTCGAGGGCTACGGTCGGTCTTTTTGAAGTAATACACTAGGGTTAATTGATGAAAGCTGACTGATGAAACTATCTACGGAGGAACATTTGTAGCTAATGGCGCAACCAGCGGACTCAAGTTCATCCAAGAGCCGATATCGATGGTCAAACACTGCAATGGCGGATCCACGATTTACGGGATAATCTGCTCAAGGTTAGGGGCCAACTTCTTATGGCGGTTTGTGGTCGAAAAGTGCCCTAAGTGCCCATATAGCGCCTCTGCTTGCAATGTCGCTTTGGGCAAAAAGAGGACTTGCACCTTGTAAAAGCCAACAAGAAGAATCGGGTAATATGGCATTTCAACCCCTCAACGGTCGGATGGGTTGAAGCCAATTGATTCAAGTTACGGGGGAGTTCCTCTTCCTTAGCAAAATCCCTTCTCCTCGAGCATCTTGGCCTTCATCACATAGATCCTCCATAGTTGGGTGGCGTCTTGATCTTGACTTCGACATCGTTGATATTGGGAACATGTGGGGCGTGGCGTGGAAACCCGATTCAAAAATTGAGGGCCGGGTACCACGAATCGTGCTGCCGTAGCGATAGCGAGTGTTGATAGGCTCAACATCAAGAGGATGATAGTTGGCGGTTGGTGTATCTACGGCACATAGGCAGATTGAGAATAATTTTGATCGACAATACTCGATTGGGCTCATAAAGGGAGATGAGCCGTCTTTTGCTTGCCCTTATTAGCGATATGCTGATATGCCCATTGAATATCACTTTCGGTGACAAGTAATCTTGATCCCCAACCTTTATAGTAGGAGCGAGCTTAAGCCGACAAGTGTTTGGCCCTTACTCGAGAGGTAAAAGGCTTCTCGTGGCCAATTTCTTCCATCTTACAAAGTCGGCGCCAAAGCTTATCTCTGTTCATCCTCCTCGGGATCTGGGGAAGTGGGGACTTGGCTCGCTCAAGGCGATGTCGATCACCCGTCAACATACCTATCCATGATAAGGGCAAGGGCAAACTGGGCCTCAAAGTACAGCTCGTTAGAGCCGAGGTCAATAATGGGGGCGTGCCTAGCACGTCTGACAATGTCCCTAAGAATATCATTGCCGTGACAGTCATCCCCAAACATCCGAGAAACTCTGCTTGGGGTAGGATTTCCTCATCATAAAACTCTAGAAAAAGGTTATAATGAGGATGTGCACGCATATTGTCGATAAGGTCGACTCTACTTTGCAACATGGGGTCTAGAAGAGGGTATGGGACACAGGGGATCCCTTTGCTCACCCCCATGTACCATGCTAAATACTGGCGTAGTCCATTCTTTGAAGGAGGAAAATAGGAGGAGGAAGAAAACGGAAGGAATAAGAAATGAACGAAAACCCTAAAGTAAATGTCACTTTTAAATTTCCGGGCACGTCGTTCGAGGCGCCATCTAATTATTATTATTATATTATTATTATTATTATTTTTTTAATATACATATATAAAAGAAAGAAAATCACACTCTGAATAAGAAGTCAAAACATGATTCATATTAATATATCGGGTTACATATATACAAAAATGTTATTTTACATAGTCCGCGGTAGCCCCGGATCCGTGCTATTTGAAGGTCCTTTGTCATAATCGTCACTTTCGCTTAGCATGGATAGCACATAAATTGGCATCGCCAAGGAGACCACCAAATAGGCTTCGGCCGCTTCCTGGAGTGCTAAAATTGCATAAGTCTGGAATCGGAGATCCGTCTTATACTCTTGAGCAATCTCTCGGACCAAACGCTGAAAGGGAAGTTTCCGTAGCAAGAATTCGGTAGATTTCTGATACTTCCTTATCTCCCTAAGTGCCACGGTGCCAGGTTTGTAACGATGCTTCCTCTTAGGCTGGGGTGGGGCTCCGGGAATAGTTTTCCCCGCTGTATTCGGATGCCGGGCCTTCCGGATGATTTCGTCCCGCTGGTTGTCCCCGGCAGCCTTGATGACACCACCAGAGCCTTGGCTGATCCACATCTTGAGCACCCGGCTTACGGGCCGTACTCTTTCGCTTCGGCGATGAAAAGGATCGACCGGAGGTGGGGGATCTTGGCGGTTCCGTTCGATCTTGTTTCCTAAAGCGGCTCCTTAAGCGCATACATTTGCTTCCACGGCTATCGCTCGCATTATCTTGCATTCTTTTGGGGCTTGCTCTGTTCCACTTCTTGTGCATGGAGGGGTATCTTCCGCGAGTACCATGACCTCCTACGTCAAGTGGGCTACAACCATTGCTTGTGCACGAAGTGTAGCTGCTGCTCCTCTGCTCGTTTTCGGGCTATCAGAACATCGTTACAGCGTTTGAGCTCAAAAATACAGGTGGGGGATTGGCTGCATGTCTGCTCAGCGGACCATTTGGGGCGGTCGGTGAAAAATGGGGGGTGTTCGGCTTCCCCAAATGATACGATTGGTTTCCTCCTCATACGAAAAAAGATGGGATGGTGTAGGATCCACCATTAAAGAGACACATCCCATTTCAAGGTAGCGGTACCCTAGAGATTGCTTGGGCGGATCATCGGTACCAAGCCATTGTAGATCATTTGCTTGTGCCATTTGAAGGATGTTATGGGCACGCATCGTATGGCCTCGGCTTCCACACTTGCTCATCCCCTACGGTGGACAAAACCGGTGTGTGTAATCTTTGGGCGCCATCGCTTCCTCAATCCGCGGTGTAGGATTCCCGCATGGCGTTAAGCTTGTATCTGGAAAGCTCATTATAGAAGAAGCCGGGTATGGTATCTAGCCCCTTCATAAAAGCGGCTTAGCAAAAGTGTTCCAACAACTCCTCGGTTTTGGCTTACGCCGGCCCGTGCCGGGTTTTGGGCGTGGCAAAGTTGACCCATCGGGGAAGCTATGGTGCATCTAGAATAAGCGAGGAAGCGCTTGTACACTGCTTGGCTTCCTCCATCCTTAATAATAGGTGGGTGAGTGGGTGCTTGGGGAAGGCAAGGGATGAGGTTTGGCTATGGCGGAGGAAGCTTAGTCCGTGGCTATGGCGGCTAGGCCGAGCACAAGGGACCAACAAACGTCAAGGAAATAAAGGGAAAAATGTTTCCCTTAACTAAAATTTAAATTTTTGCCCTAAAATAATTTTTTTAAGAAAAAGTGGCGGAATCGCGTTTTAGAGCGGCGGGCATGCCCTACCCGAGCCCTTCGGCCCGGGGGTATCGGGTACCCCCCTTGCCCGTTTAGGGTTAGGGTTTTTTTTTTTTAAAATCTTAAAACACCTGTATAAGAGTAAAATAATAAGGTGGGCCTAAGGGAAGACCTCCATCAGCCAATGCATGTCTATATGCCAATGGTGATTGCAAGTTTTAAAATAACAATTGGTGTAACAAAAATTTAGGCTAATAGGCCATATCTAAATTGCTTCCTCCTCTAATCTTTGCATCACGGTACATAATGACTCTACGTAAGACCTATTCCTTGAGATTAAAAGATGAAACTTCATTTTTCTAAGCTAGACCTATTCCTTGAGGTTAAAAGATGAAACTTCATTTTTCTAAGCTGTATGCCTCCATACATTAGCTATAACTGACAGCCAGACCTCTAGACATGCAAAAGGTAAAGACACTTGGAAAATGAGATGATATAGTTGATTTAACTGTTGGGTCAATTGAAAATAAAGGTCTACCTTGAGAAAATTCAATTGCTATAGTATGACAAACATGTTGGCTTTAAGCGCCTGGGGTTTAAACCCTTTGTGGAGCCAAATACCCTTTGCCAAGGCAGTAATGGAAATTTCGGCCAGTACAGGTATATTTACATGTTGAGAAATACTATGTGTTTTTTTTAGGTTTTTTCCTCAAGGTATACATGGCATGAAAGCAGCAATAAATGGCATTAAACCTTAGAAACGGTTCTAAAAGCATTGAGGGTCCATTGTGTAGATACAATGGCAAAGAAATAAATACATAATTTGAAGGTGGAACATGGCTCAGCAATGGACTTGTGGCTTAGCAAAGGACTTGGTTACAATACAAGACCCTTAAATATGGTGGGCGCTACTTATATGTTTTATCAAAATGCAAGGTATTTACTTTAGCAGATAATGGACCATGGTTTGATTTAGGTTAGAGCTTCCCTTTTTCCAGACCAGACACGGGTCGATGGCTACAGCAACCTAACATCGTCAGTGGCAGTGCAGCTCCTACAAGAATCGAAAGATCTTAATCTCACGCTTGTGGGTCTTTATCAGCTCCAAATGCAAGGTAAGGATATTCCATTCCTAGATCTGCGATTCCCCTTTTTTTAGTCAAAACCTAGTATACTGCTCCGGAACCGAACAGGAAATCCTATTGCAATATCAATTTAGCACATGTGGAAGATCCACAGGAATCTACAAGGATATGCATAGCTGTTAATGTATGAAAGCCATGGAATACTGGCGGGAATTTGATTCCGATGGCATTCCCTTCAGTTCAGACTCAGATGAAGAAACATTAAGCGATATTTGGCTGGAGAACGAATTCTTGGATCACGGAGTTTAAAGAGGGAAGCAGGTTTCTCAAAAATGTATGTGGGAAACAAAAGAAGCAATAATGGAGGCAAGAATCTACACAATAGTGGAACTGGCAACAAAGACAATGAGGATGTGACTATTCCTGAGACACAGCAGTCTGATGGCTTTGCATCAGACCAAGACGAGATTCAGGTAGTTTTTAAAGGATGGTTTGAGTCCATAACATGTTGCAAAGGTCTAGCAAGGTTGAGCAGATTTAATGAAAGGGTAATAGTGCACCATATAACTGTGCAAGTGCAATTTACTGTATCAGAATATGACATTCAAGTTTACATTGCTTTAATTTCTATACTTCCATTCTAGCAGATGTACTAACTTGGCAAAAGGTTACAAGGGCTGATCGTCTATAAACCGAGAGGCTCCATTGTACCTTTTGGCCCTTCATGCATTACCAAAATTTTGCTAATGTCATGATGTTTGGCTGCAGGTACTAGACCTCTCCTGCCCTTGTCATTTTTTTGCTTGCAGTTTTGTGGATTTGCTAGGATATGAATGGAGTCACAAATTGGAAGACCGTTTTTTGAAAAAAACTGGAGGCAAGGCTGCATTTATGACAGGCTTCTACATGACTCTTCTTGAATCTGCTTTACAAATGCACTGGTTGTATCTACCTTAGCTATAAAATGTTTTTGAAGTGGTCTTTTTTTCGATAAAAAAACTATGGGCAGTCTAGGTGGATCTATGGATTAAAGTACTTTATCATAACATATTTCTGAAGCTGCTAAAGCAATACTTTCACTTTTATCTATATTCTCAAGCTGGTTTTAAGTCTTGTTGAAATGTTGCTATGTATGCATGCTTTCCTTTTTTAGGAAATGAAATAGTGAGCCAAAGGCTGTAGAATGTGCAAGGCATTGTACTCTGCCAGTTCAGTGTAGATGCGTAGTTCCAAATCTATGTACACATCATTTTATCTCAGACTGCTGCACATATTTCTTCCTTAGGCATAATCCATATTGATCTTCTTATTTGAACGTAGAAAGATACACTGCTAGAGATCCAGCTATCATCCTCCTTTTTATAAAAACGGGTCAGCTTATGGTATCAGTTTTACAAAAATGTGCCCCTTTCCTTTATCCTTCCATTGAGCAAAATATAGGTCTGATAATGTAGCTATGAAATGAGGTAAAAGTGATAGATTCTGATTTAGATAAGCTCCACTTGTAAGTGTTGATGAATGGGATGCATTGGATAGTTTAGGTATCCGATAAATATTAACCAATGGCCAGCTTATCACATTGGCCTGATTTACAGAAGCATTGCTGGACCACAAATGGTGTAGGCTTAAATCTGCTATTTAAAAAGACCATGCTAGCTAAAGATAAGGAAATAAAAAGCTAATATGGGTTAAACGAAAATGCTATAAACTGTAACGAACATGTGGATATAAAACTTGACCAGTATAGTGCATGCTTGACATTGCATAGAAAATAAAGGATTTGAATCGTAGTACTTGCATGACATTTGTTTATTAGAAGGAAAATATGGATTTGTGTGAAAATAGTCTGACGCGTATTTCAAACTGATTAAGGAAGAACCTACATTTGGTAGTAATAAATTTCCCCCCTTGTTTTAAAGAGCAAGAAATAGTTTAGACGGCTTTTTGATTGCATTTGTTTCTTGTGCTTGGCACCATTAATTTTCTAGACAAAAGGGCAGATTGAATTTATAAGACCATTGTATGCTATCTACATATGAAATTGGAACTCGAGACTAAAGGATAATAAGCACCGGACTTTTACTTTGGTTAAAGTTTGGATTGATAATATCTGATCTTGGGATTGACCAAAGCTGATGTTTAACCCTAGTATTCTAGGTTGGTGAGTTTTTTTTAGACAGTTCAATTCCTTGGTATAACCAGGGTTGCTCATGTCCTTTAGTCTCTTCCCTTCTAAGTAGTACTAATAACATAAAAACTAAGTGGTACTCACTTGGTTTTAATACATTTGGGGAGGATCAAAATTTATTGGTGAAGTGGATTTTGAGGTAGTCCCTCCCACATGGAATAGTGAGCTGATAACATGGGGTTATGCTGCAAGTAAAATGGAATGCCCCAATAGAGCAGGACAAACAATTCTGAGCTGCATCAAAAACCCTGAGGTTCATGAGTTAATACATGAAAAAGAAACTTAGAAAACACGGAACTACTCTGGCTGTGCACATCTCGGGTGTAGTGAGTGGATTAAAGATGCTTGCCATACCTCAACAAAGCTAAAAGACAGCGATATCAGCTTGATAATCAATAGTATGTATGAGTCTCTTCCTGAAAAAAATTATGAATGGACAATGGAGGAAGATAAAGCCAAAGCCCAATTCTTTGCTGGAGTTGCTGCTCTAAAGGCTGAAAATAATTTAACCGAGAATGGCGAGGAGGAAAATGCTATGCAATTTGTACAAGAAAGCAAGGAAGATGACCCCTTTGGTGATGCCCTTCTATCGGATCAGGGATAAAGAGCTGATTAAAACAAATCTGGAACAATTGAATCAATGAGGAGGACTTCGGTTTACTATGAACAACAATTTGATTTTCCCTATAATCGGAAAGGTTGGTGGGCGCCAAGGCATTTTATGCAACCAAGGCATCTGGCGCACAAAGAATTTTGGGGCACTAGCGCCTTTGAGCAAAGATGTCTGGATGATGCTTGGGGACATCACCCCTGCCCAATTGATTGCAGCTAAAAATGCAGCAGAAAAGATGGAAAAAATTGTCAAAAGGACGAGAATCAAGATTATGATAAAACTGCCGGATTCTTTGACAAAGCGCGTCGACAAAGAGTCATTTATCTATAGCAGCCAAAAGAGTCATATGGCTTACCCTACTGAAACACGTGATGACTTTTACCTCAAAAAAATTTGGAGGACTATGTGCCCTTACCTTAAGTGCGCATGTGAAAATCCTAGAGGCAACAAGGCAAACAAGGCAAAAAGACAACATATGCAAGGAAAATATGACTGGTGGATCCGCCATATGGTATATGTTCAATAACCTTGACTCCTTTACCCTAACATGTCTTGTGCTCTGCAAATGTATTCTTTTCAGGAAATATGTTGAAAACTTCCTTCAAGAAAAGCATCATGGCATTATCTATCTTATTTGGAGATCGGAAAAGACTACGATCGATATAATGGTTGCATTCTTGTGGCAGATCCATGGGCAGATTTCATGATAAGTAAACCCAAAAACAAGATGAATGAAATATGCGAAAAGACCATCAAGAGAGTCTCCTTTATGAAGACTCTAAAGGCATCCAGCAGCACCTATAGCAGAAGGACTAGAAACTCTAATGTCAGCATTGGGAGCAGCTCAAGAAAAGTGACTCGACCACCTCATTATCATGGTGGCACCTAGCAAGTGACATCAAAGACAAGAAAGTGGGTATATGTTAGAGCCTCAACACACCAGATCCTGCTGGACATTCAGTCATAAAAGATGCAGCAAGTACATGCAAAACAGGATATATTGGTCCCGGACAAACCCTCAACTTCTAAAAGGTATGCACATACTCAAAACTGCAATATGTTTTTCTCTATTTAAATGCTATATATGTTTTCCTCTATTTAAATGCTATAAAGCTAGGTAATTTGTGGAAAGAAAACCCAAAAATATACTAGAAAACAAAGAGGGCAAGTACCTCACCGGTCAATTTGACCATATAACGTCAAAATGCCATTCAAATGGCAAATACTCCAGGACCTATCGTTGGTTAATACCAGTAGAGATGGTCACATAATTAGGGTGCTGATTTTTTTACAGATCAGAAAACACATTAGCAAGGACTGTCTTGGACGAGCGTACATAAGGTTTAGTGGAAAGAAAGATAAAAAGAAAATTATTCATAGCACATTCTTGTCCAAAATCCTAGACAAGATTTGTCTTCCCAAAATTATCAATGGAGCTATGATTGCAGTTCTTGGTGACATTGGCAAAAGGATGATGGATGATACCATGTTTAGCTGGAGGTATACCGAAAATCTGCGTGATATCTTCTACAAACCATTTCGATTTTTGCCCCGCAGGCCAGGAGGTATCTTTGTCCTTGCAAAAATCCATCAGCTCAACAAATATCTTGACAAGGACTTTCGCATATTTTTGCGACGAGAACTTAATCTAGTTCACAATACAACCTTGAGAGGTATGTTGGGGAAGGCCTAAACCATATTCCTAACGGAATCTTTGGATTTTTATTTGTTTTCAAAAGGTGAAATAAACAACTCATGTGATGCTTTATTTGAGGCACACAAGTTTACCTTTATGATACGATGATGATAGAAGCATCATCAAAAACAAAAAGTTATTGGCGAGCTCTTATGGAAGTCAAACTAGCTTTTGCAAGAATGATATCACCACAAAGTTTGCCCTCAATGACAACTCTGTCATTAGTAATATTGATTGGCTTTTTGCGAAACTTTTACATTTCTGGTATAGACAAGGCCTCCAATAATCGGCATTTATCTGCCCGGCTTCATCGGAGGTAAGGCTCTCAAAAGATTAGCGACAAGGACTTCAAATACAAAGAGGAAAAATTTGAAATCAAATGGGGATTAAGGATCAAATACAAGACCTTATTGGTAGCTTGAATTTGAATTTGATAGCCTTCCATATTTGCTAGGCATATTCAAGGCTCACAAAAAGATTTTAGGTGGATCCTGCTTAGCATAACTTACGGTTTCGTGAAATCTCCCATATTATCCGCGGTGTCCTCAATAACATATTGAACATGTGGCTGGCGTCTCCAAAAGCTTTGTGCAAAGATCTGCACACTTTTTCCTGGAAAAATTATCCCATGTTGGGTAGTTAATTCAATCTATGGCGTGACTCTAAATCTGCCACCCAAAATTGATCAAGTTTTCATAGCAGATATCACTAGATGCTATACATGGCAATAATGGAATTTGTCAAATCATGAGACATGTAGGTATGGGCTGCGTGGGGAGTATATGAAAGGAAAAATTACCACAGAGTGAATTATACATTAAAAAAGACAAAGACAACACCTATTCAGCCAAGTGGTTTAAGTATGAGCCTCAATGAAAATGTTGGAGTAAAATGGACCTAAATAGGTTCACCGTTATAAATGACTGGTTGCTCACTAATTGTTTCATCCTTATGGGTAACTGTACATGGCAGCAAATATGTGGCATACCTATGGGTTTTTCATGTAGTCCGTCTTTGGTGTAATACGTATTTAACTTGGTTTGAAATGTCTTTTCATAAAAAACCTAGCAAGACAAGGAAGATTTGGAGACATTGAGGTATTCAAGTATACATTCCGCTACATGGATGATCTTCTTGCAGTCAACTGCCCTGTTATAAAGGAATTTCTTCAGTGCATAGAGGAGCCTGATTAATACTGTGCAAATATATGACATGCACTCTTTGGGAATTAAAGAGGAGACTATGTTCAAATACATGGATGATACTGCTAGATGTTTTGGATACAAGGCCAATTTCCTTAACATGACAATTGAGGGTGATTGGTGAGAGAGATGGGTTTATATAGGACCTACAAATATGACAAAAGGGATAAATTACCCTTCAAGGTTCTAAAATACATTACATCTGGGACGGCTGTAGTCCATATTTCCAAGCCAGAAACGTAATCCTTTCTCAAGTTATGCCATATTTATACATTAGCACATGCCCTATCTTGGCTGCAAAAGACATCATAAGCATCATCAACAAATTTGTAGAAAATGACTTCGATAGCTACGGGCTTAAGAAGAAGGTGTTGCAGTACATACGAAACAATGATTTTCTGGGACTTAAATATGACATACAAGTACTTATACAAGTGATCAGCTCTCAATACTAAAAAGGTAATGGGTGTAAAATCGCTAGTGGGGTACAACTTTTTTGGTGGCGTTTAAGCATTTTAAGTCTTGCGAAACTTGGGGCGTCGAAGCCCTTCCGCCCTTCTCCCTCCTTTTCCTGGTAGCGCGAAAACTCAGATCGGTGTTTCCTTTGTTGATGATGGAGGCATGGGCGGCGGATTTTCCACGACATCGGAGGTGCATTGCAATTCGGGGTGAAGCCCACGAGGAAGAAGCTTGGTTGAAAAATAATGTCGCGGATCGAGATTGGGATTCTGTTTGGACAAAGAAGTTGAACAAGGGAAAGATAAAATGGCGTGCAAAGGAGCATCTTCAAAGAAGTTGGAAACACTCTGTAGAAAAATCTACAAAATTGTCACAACAAAAAGTAAAAAAAGCCCGACCCTTGCTTTTGCGTTTGAAAATTACACTAGATCAATACTTTTTGAAGAACACAAAGTAAAGCTGGGCTGCATTTAGCTGTGCAATGCCAAAAGATACCACAACAATAGACAAGTAAAAAGCAGGCGGATGTTGTAGCACATGTTAGGAAAAGCTGAAATGAAGGCAAAGCCAAAGGTGTATTTGGATTAAATGATATCGGTGCATATGATGAAAACATAAAAAGAGAATCACGATCTGACAGGAGATTGGAAAATCAGGTTTACTTATCACAAAGAATCTGGAGGCAGTAGGAAGTGAGCTGAAAGGCAATGAGAGGCCCTGAATTCTGAGAAAATGATGTTGGAAGAGGCTGAGAAACGGTTTAAGACATGCCACAAATGATTTGGCTACAAAGCGAGGGAGGAGTTCAAGCTTAATCAAAGCTGTGAGTTGGAGGCGAAATTAAAGATTTGGAGCGGCATGTCGGATGGAAACAGCACGGGAACAAGGTACAAAAGCAATGAACCCTACATGCGTTAATGGCAGGTCAAATGTAAACTCAAACTTGAGGAGGAGTTAAAAGTTTCGAAGAAGAGCAGAGACTTACGCAATTCTACATAAACAATTTGTGGAAGCTGAAAATGGATACTCACGCAACATTTAGCATCTCTACTATTATCACGAGATAAGTTGTTAGTGGAAGATCCATTTTATACATGTTCGACATGTGGTGCGGAATTCACTAAAGCTTACGAGGTTAAGTTTGCTTTGAATTGCCAACATGAGTATCATATAGCTTGTTGTTCATTGTTGAGAGGAGGGGCCCCGGTGTATTCATGGTTGCCACGGAAAGGTGCGGAGGGGTGTATTTGACGAGCTAGGTTTTGGCCATGTTGCGAGGTCCTTCAAATAGTACACCAAAAAGGATGTGTTAATCCATCCACGCAATTGAGGTCTCACCCTTGGGGTTCAAGAAGGACAATGGTGCCATTTGAAGATGCACAACACACGCAAAGTCCTATAGAATCTGATCAATTGTGGCCTGATTTGAATACAACAAGCGAGAACCACCACCACCGGTCAAGAAAGCTGTCGAAGAAGCTATAGAAGAAGGCTGTAAACACGGACACCGGTTGTAAGCTCACGGCACCGGTTGTGGAAAAAGCAGGAACCGATTGTACCTGCTTGAAGCACCTAAGGAAGTTGAGGGGTAATTCCATCGGATGAGGGGCAACAGGTGAATATTTGCGAAAAGGAAAGAGGCCGAGGAAGAACAAAGAGGGGTAATTTGGAGGATAGCAAAGAAGTTGTTGGGGCTACAAGAAAGAGAACAAGTAGCTATGCAAAAGATCGAGGAAGCGGTCTCAATCATGACACCACACCTATCAATGTGTTGTTACGAAGAAAATGAGGAGAATCGAGGCCCTCGAGGTTTCAGGTGAGCGATGTTCAACAAGTGATTCTTTGCCCTTAACAATGGGTCGGTGTGGGCATTCTTTGGGCAAGCCAGGAAATAAACAATGAATATTATTGATTTTCTTTTGTTGCATTCTTTGTAGGATTACCGGTTGAATCTGTTAGGTCGGAAGAATCTGGCTGTTGTCTGAGAAAGGTTTCCACATTCAACCCATTTTTCATTTTCATCTTCATCTATTTATTCATGTAGTAATTCTGTTGTGTAGGTATTGAGGATGTTCCAGCATTACTAAATATTGATTTGGCGGCGAAATGGTATGTTGGTAAAACATTTGGTGCAAATGAACATATCGCGGCAGGCGGGGATTGACAATGACATACACTAGCGAAAAGAAAGTGATATTGAGACCAGAGCGGTGTTCTTCTTGAAGACTTTATTCTGAAGTGTTGTGTTGGTATATGGTCATCAATGCAACTCTCTAATGTGGAAGATGTCTTTGCAAGTACTATGTCATTTGAGGGGCCAGATTTCAATTTGTATGGGGGCGGGGGAAAAATGTGTGCGAACCAGTTTTCACCACCCTAACAAACACTGGCTGTCGATCATGATGAAACCACTTGGGAAAATATATGAGTCATACCCAAGATTCAAAGGTAAGACTTTGCTTCTTGATGATTCATTATACAAGACTTACCTTAGGAGTCCACGGAAATTTCTGCGGAATTTTGCATTCAAGATGGATGTCTATGATGAAGTGCTACTTGATACTCACCCCAAAGATAGAAGAAATCTTGCGAGGCCAAGGCCGAGGAAAAAATGAAGTTCTTGGTGAAGAACACACGAGATACAAGCCTTGGCCTAAGGCGGATAGAAAGATTATGAAGCTATGCTTGGAAAGACTTTACGGAAAACAATTGCGATTCTGAGGTTTTGTGAAGGAGGAATTGGAGAAGGTTTATGGTGATGGCGATTGTCATTCTCCATGATTATTAACTTTGTTTGTCATTTATTTAGGCCAAGGAATCCTACACTTTTCATGTACCATCTTTATCTTAATTTAAGAATGTTTTTGCTATATATTTTATGTAGTTCAATGAGACTTGTCTATAAGTTTTGATATATTGTTTATATCTACTTCAATCTTTTTGCAAGGGATGCTTAAAACTTATCAAGTGCTTAAAAAAAATTTGCACGCAAGTGCTAGTGCGGTATGAGTCTTAATGGCGGAATCTTGCTTATTGTCATCGATGTGTGATTACTTTTATGTAGTTTTAGCAGCTAGCGAAGTGTTAATGTCATCATGTTCTTGTCATGCGGTTAAGGTCGGTCTTATTGTTAAGCTATATAAGCTGTTTAAAGCTAGCTTTTTATTGCATAAGTGCTTTCGTGTGTTCGGTGCTTACTCAGCGCTTCTTTGAAAGCCCGATTAAAAGCGCTTAGTGTTTGAAACTAATTATAAGAGCTGAAACCTTTGTTACATTCAAGCGGAATGCGAATGGATTATCTGAGAATTGAACCTCATAAATTTGATAGATAGACAAAAATAACATTTGATAGAGAAACAAAAAACTTTGATAGAGACAACAAAAAAGTTTGATAGAAACAAGATTTTTATAAAAAAGGCCCTCAGGCCATTGTATACAAAATGTTATATACAAAATTTTTACAAAAAATTACCCACGAGGCGGTGTCTTCTTCAGGGGCGGGGGGTGTCTTCTTCAAGGGGGTGTCTTCAAGGGGTGTCTTCAAGAGGGGTGTCTTCGAGGGTGTCTTCTTCGAGGGTGTCTTCTTCATGAATCTTCATACGCATGCATGCATCTTCATCTTCTTCATGCATGCATACGCAACAAATGAAAATGAAAAGATTAAACAAATGAAAAATTGATTCTGAGAAAACAAATGAAACATGCATACCTTTAAGGACCGCCCTGAACTCCTCCAAGCCATTTCGTCTTCAATTTCGTCTTCCTCTTCTTCTTCTTCTTCTTGCCGGACTTCTTCTTTCTCGGACTCGTCTTCTTCTTCTGATTCCCCTATCCATCCTTGAGCAGCAGTGACATATTCTGCGAGGACATTTCCGATTCCTCATTTTACGATTCCTCATAGGGGGAAGATGAAATGTCGAAGCTCAAAATCCTCTTCAAAGCGAGGAGGCTGATGGGAGTGGGGGAGAGGAGGCAAGTACTTGAGGCAAAGGTGGGAAGAGTGGAGGGAACACCTCTTGGCGCAGTAGGCGCCTCTTAGAGGTGACCTCAGGCTCCTAAGCTATGTGCTCACTTCATCTTGGGAGGATTGGGAGGAATCGCGGATTGGGGTAGTCTTGGAGGAGGAATTGGGAGTCTTGGAGGAATTGGCGGGAATGGGGGGCGCGTGAGCTTGTGAGAAGAGCTTACGGCAGGCGTCTAGTGCTTAAATCTGTGCTTAAGAAGTGGCGTTAGTGTCTGAAAAACCTCACCGCGCGGAGGAACAATTAATTAAGTAACCGGACTTAAATATTTCGTATGACCAGTCAAATTGACACATGTCACATCGAGGAAATGCCATGACAATATAATTTTGCCAAGAATGTTGGGATAGTGATGGTATCAAAATAAATAATTGAATGTTATTCCAATGTCACAAATGTACATTCTTAAACAACAATTCAATCTTCATTTAGAAATGCGTGTCCATGCACACCACCCTTGTGCATCCTCACTATTATTAATATATATACAAATGTGTGCTTCGTGCTTAGGTCTTTGGAACAACAAATCACTTGACAAGAATGACATCAATTTGGTTGTGTAAAAGAATTACAATATTATTGGGAGACTGGCCCATAATTTTTTCATGGGTCTCCTGTGAAATTTTGTACATATGCATTGCCTTCTATTTTATCCATATCAATTTTAGGATATCTTACCACATGGCTGTGCCGCGAGGAGGCTTCGGGTTGTTTAGTGAGCAACATATACTTGAAATTACCCAAGAATTGATAATACAATCCACTTAAGATAACCTCATTCACTCCAAATTTTTGCCCCCCATCCATCTTTGTATGAATCTTCAAGTGTGCATTTGGGTTACGTGCGCGGGGATGTAGAAATCCACACCCTGCGAATTGTCTACCTCGGCATTCAACGCAAAATTGTCACCTACCTCTACCAAATTCTTGATCCATTCATTGGCTTGTTCAAGAGTCTCCTTTTTCTTCTCAACTCGGTTTTAAGTCGGTTACCTCCCACTTTCCAAATCTACTGTATTGATGCGAGGAGTCCCAATTATGATCCATGCAAAACAAGCGAGAAACATGACGGGCATCTATGAGCAAGCCTGTTTGGTCTACTCTGAAATTTTACAATATCTTTAGCATGTCTCAGTTGCACACCATTGGGTTTGAGTTGTTCCTTACTTAGCGACCTTTTGATAGCTTTTGCACCATCATGTTCACCTTTACCATGGCGTTGGCAAAGTAGTTCCACACTATTTCCTTGTCATTCATTGTGAAAGTACACGCCTAAAAAAAAAGGTTTTCGACTTGAATTGTGATGGGCGACCATCACTCAAACCAATGCTTCTCATACTCTATTTCTGTTCCTTAAGCCATGCAACATGCTTTTGTGGCTGATGTTCCACAAATAATGAGTCATGCACTTTATCATCAAAAATGTAAAAGTGAGTCTCCTTTATGATCTTCCTACCATTGTTGAGTCTATTCTGATCTGCTCAATCTTTTGTTCTTTTTTTTTCTTCTTTGGGCCGGTCTTCTTACATGCTTGCGAGGAGCGGGAATATCGGCACTTTTGTCATGTCTATATGTTATGTGAACAAGTATAGAAACTTGAGTGCGTATGCGGTGCATTGACTGGGGCTCGTACGGATCTTGATCTTTGTAATTTTACGCAAAGTCAATACGCGGATACAATTGTATCTTCGGAAATGATGACACCTGCTTGTTTAAAAGTGATTGGCACTGCCAATGTGCTATGTAATTGTGTGGAACAAAATCGATATTACCTTCTTCACATCCTCTTGAAACTCTTTGGGACTTCTCTCATACGTACTAATCTCAATACGGGTTTGTACCTCAAAGCCTTTCTTGGATCCACAGATTCTACGTCTGGTCCACATGTTGCTTTTCAAATGTCTTCCAAGTAACTAATCTTGAACGGGTGCCATCCATTTCTGTGGACATTTTCTAATTCTATCAACCCACATTTTTTACCGCCAACATCAGCGGTTATGATCAAACCACTCCTCATCATCACCTTTTGCTGCCGGACCACTTGTCTCCATAAATCAACTGGTGCGCTTGATTGTATGCTCCTTGGCTGCACATTACGGGCGAGCCACAAATCTCCGGTGGCGGGTTGCAATTCTCATGAACTCCACCCGATTTTCTCCGGTATTTCAATCCACATGATGTATTCAAATTTCAAGTGGTAGATGCAGCGGCATGTATGCCTCTCCGCGTATCCTCCTTACAAAACTTCGGTTTCAACCTCTCAAAAACGCAATGCAATTTTGATATGAGGATTCTCCTCTCTAAACACGAGATAAATTGCAAGCTTGCGGAAATCGTGTGAATGCCAAATAAATGCTACATATAATGAACCCTACAATATAGAATGAATACTTACTTGGCTGACTTCAAGAAGGTGAATTGGATGTTCCATCTTTATTCTGTCTCACGATACATACCTCCCTCCGTCTTTCTTGTATGGAGAAACTCTTGTATTTTACGTCGAACTTGATACTTGACTTCTCTATTGTAATCTAACATGCTATCCATCCGCTTCCTCCTCACGAACATTGACCAAGGTCCTTCCCTTTGTTAGCTTGCACCCTTCTTTGAAAAGCATTTGAAATTGTTTTTACGGGGATCTTGAGCAATCTGGCCCTTACGCTTGATTCAATGGCTTGACACCATTTGCCATTATCGAGGTGGACTTCCTTACCTGCGAAGCATGTCATGATTCCTCAAACTTATGTTCTTGCATTGTTTCCTTCAAATTCTTCACCATTTGCTTTCGGCCATAGTAACACCTTAGATTTCTTTATAGAAGCAATTGGTAAATCCCCTTGCCCTCAAAGAAGGCTGTCAAGGATCGGCCTTTGTCATTGTCATCAACATTTGTACTAATTTGGTTGAATACTTCATAAATTTCTCTGAAATTTCTCTTATTCTAGCGGTCTTTCGGTCTCAATTTCTTATTCTTCTTTGGGCGAATCTTTAGAAGGGAATTCTTCTTCATTGCTACCTTCTTTGCATACAATCTCGCCTCGATCTCTCTTCTTCTTTGCATCAATGGCTCGTAAATTGAGCGGGGAGAGGAATTGGGTTTCATCTATCCGGATTTTACGTGTATTGCAAAATTGGTGAGGGCAAATTGTTGAATTCGGTTCGGGCAATTCTTGGAAACAATTAGTCCCTCCATTTTGCTTGAATTCAAGATGGGTTAGCCCGCCATCCACGAATATGGCGAGACTCTGAGGGGCTCAAACAAGCTCATGATTTTCTCGATTTTGTCATTGATGGGCGCAGACCATGTCAATTGATCAATCCGCATGCGTCGTGTTTAAAAAACGCCGATTTTAAGCACTTGCGGCGTCCGGGGCGGTGATTTACGCTACCCGACCGATTTTGCACCCTAATCTCCTAACTGTCTTACAGCAGGTTAATATAGGGTTACATTTTGCACATGGGGTTGGGTTTGACCTTTCTTGTATAGCGAGGGCGCGCCCAAGTAATTACGACCTATGCATAAATTAGGCAAACCAGGTCCACGGATGGAGGTAGGCTTTTTTTTATTTTTATCTTAAAACACCTGTATAAAGTAAAATAATAAGGTGGGCCTAAGGGAAGACCTCCACCAGCCAATGCATGTCTATATGCCAATGGTGATTGCAAGTTTTAAAATAACAATTGGTGTAACAAAAATTTAGGCTAATAGGCCATATCTAAATTGCTTCCTCCTCTAGTACTGCATCACCCGTACATAATGACTCTACGTAAGACCTATTCCTTGAGATTAAAAGATGAAACTTCATTTTTCTAAGCTAGACCTATTCCTTGAGGTTAAAAGACGAAACTTCATTTTTATAAGCTGTATGCCTCCATTGGCATACATTAGCTATAACTGACAGCCAGACCTAGACATGCAAAAGGTAAAGACACTTGGAAAATGAGATGATATAGTTGATTTAACTGTTGGGTCAATTGAAAATTGTTAAAATTGTTATAGTCCCAATGTGCTTAGCATAGATCTCAAATTTACACCATTAATACTTAGTAAACCATTGCTTTAAACATATAACCTTATTGCACCTTTCCTGGTTAATCAATTTAGAAAATATCAATGCAATAGTCTACTAGACCAAATGAACAGTAACTCGAGCCTTATGTCTTTCAAAATATCAACTGTGTACAGAGTTTTTACACGGCTACAACCTCCGGCACCACTGTTACATCATCAATTATCTACAATCTTATTTACAGTATTTTTCACGGCCGATCCGACGACGGTTAAGCAGAATATGTTCAATTATAGTTCGTCAACTTTCCTTCCATTTTTTCTGCCTTCACCTCTTGCTAGCTCGTAGACATATTTATCCTTTTAATATCCTGCTGAAATAATAATAAGCCTTAATAAAACACTTTCGGCCAACCATTAACCTTTACCCCTTTTTCATTTCTTAACCATATTGGTCTTTTGCAACTTAAAGCACTTGGTCTGCACTTGATCTCTTTCCCTAATTATGCACTGTAATGTTTCCTGTATTAATCTGTGAATCCATGCAGTATCAACTTCTCACTTATTATATGAACCTCCAGGAATATGTGATGATCAACAATATTTCTAACAAAAATAAAGGTCTACCTTGAGAAAATTCAATTGCTATAGTGTGACAAACATGTTGGCTTTAAGCAGCCTGGGGTTTAAACCCTTTGTGGAGCCAAATCAAAACCCTTTGCCAAGGTAGAAATGGAAATTTCGGCCAGTACAGGTATATTTACATGTTGAGAAATACTATGTGTTTTTTTTAGGTTTTTTCCTCAAGGTATACATGGCATGAAAGCAGCAATAAATGGCATTAAACCTTAGAAACGGTTCTAAAAGCATTGAGGGTCCATTGTGTAGATACAATGGCAAAGGAATAAATACATAATTTGAAGGTGGAACATGGCTCAGCAATGGACTTGTGGCTCAGCAAAGGACTTGGTTACAATACAAGACCCTTAAATATGGTGGGCGCTACCTATATGTTTTATCAAAATGCAAGGTATTTACTTTAGCAGATAATGGACCATGGTTTGATTTAGGTTAGAGCTTCCCTTTTTCGGACCGGACAGAGATTGATGGCTCTGACAACCTAACATCGTTCGGTGGCGGTCGCGGCTCCTACAAGAATCTTAAGATCTTAATCTCACGCTTGTGGGTCTTTATCAGCTCCAAATGCAAGGTAAGGATATTCCATTCCTAGATCTGCGATTCCCCTTTTTTTAGTCAAAACCTAGTATACTGCTCCAGAACCGAACAGGAAATCCTATTGCAATATCAATTTAGCACATGTGGAAGATCCACGGGGAATCTACAAGGATATGCATAATTTGTTAATGTATGAAAGCAGCTTGGCGGGGAATTTGATTCCGATGGCATTCCCTTCAGTTCAGACTCAGATGAAGAAACATTAAGCGATATTTGGCTGGAGAACGAATTCTTGGATTGCCTGTCTTTGGCTGATACGATACTGATTACTATCATATCATGGGAGACCCAAAAGACAGCATGAGTTTAAAGAGGGAAGCAGGTTTCTCAAAAATGTATGTGGGAAACAAAAGAAGCAATAATGGAGGCAGAATGTGCACAATAGTGGGCGGCAACAAAGACAATGAGGATGTGACTATTCACGAGACACAACGGTCGATGGCTTTGCATCGGACCAAGAGCGAGATCGGGTAGTTTTTAAAGGATGTTTTGAGTCCATAACATGTTGCAAAGGTCTAGCAAGGTTGAGCAGATTTAATGAAAGGGTAATAGTGCACCATATAACTGTGCAAGTGCAATTTACTGTATCAGAATATGACATTCAAGTTTACATTGCTTTAATTTCTATACTTCCATTCTAGCAGATGTACTAACTTGGCAAAAGGTTACAAGGGCTGATCGGCTATAAACCGAGAGGCTCCATTGTACCTTTTGGCCCTTCATGCATTACCAAAATTTTGCTAATGTCATGATGTTTGGCTGCAGGTACCGGACCTCTCCTGCCCTTGTCATTTTTTTTGCTTGCAGTTTTGTGGATTTGCTAGGATATGAATGGAGTCACAAATTGGAAGACCGTTTTTTGAAAAAAACTGGAGGCAAGGCTGCATTTATGACAGGCTTCTACATGACTCTTCTTGAATCTGCTTTACAAATGCACTGGTTGTATCTACCTTAGCTATAAGATGTTTTTGAAGTGGTCTTTTTTTCGATAAAAAAACTATGGGCAGTCTAGGTGGATCTATGGATTAAAGTACTTTATCATAACATATTTCTGAAGCTGCTAAAGCAATACTTTCACTTTTATCTATATTCTCAAAATTTGGTTTTAAGTCTTGTTGAAATGTTGCTATGTATGCATGCTTTCCCTTTTTAGGAAATGAAATAGTGAGCCAAAGGCTGTAGAATGTGCAAGGCATTGTACTCTGCCGATTCGGTGTAGATCGTGGTTCAAATCTATGTACACATCATTTTATCTCATTTGCTTTGCACATATTTCTTCCTTAGGCATAATCCATATTGATCTTCTTATTTGAACATAGAAAGATACAACTTTGCTAGAATCCGGCTATCATCCTCCTTTTTATAAAAGCGAGTCAGCTTATGGTATCAGTTTTACAAAATGTGCCCCTTTCCTTTATCAGGGGGATTTTCAAAAGCGTTTTTTTTTTCATGGTTTTAGGTTTTGTTAAAAATAAGTTACTTAACATTGATAGCATGGAATTTTTCGAATTAGGTACTGTGTAATACTCATAGTTCTTGTATTACATTATAATAGTTATCAAAGTAAATTTAAAAAATTAAGCCACTTACTTTAAATAAGAATGAAGCCACTTACTTTAATGTACAGAAGATGTAATTTAGCAGAATACAATTGTTAACAAAGTAAATTTAAATAACAATGACATTTGCAAAAGGAATAACACTTTCGAAAAAAAAAAGAGAAATTCATGAAGAACAACTTTAACGAAGATGTAATGAAACAGAATTCAAAATTACTAATAAGAAGTTAGGAAGTGGATATGTAATAGAAGGATGCATAGTTTATCTTCAATGTATTTCTAATAAAGAAAAGTAAGTTGTGTATTGTTTACTCTTCAACACACTCATCATCCACATAAATAGAAGTCTTCCTCTTGCCATATTCCTTCATTTATGGGGAAGATTCTAAGGCCATTGCTATAGCCACTCTCTCCGCATAGATAGGCAATGAACTATAAGGAAAACAGAATTATGTGAGTGATGGCAATGGAGGCAAAAAACCAATATAATAAAAGTTAGATAGACACTATCAACCTTACTATTCGGGTTCTTCCAATTCAGCTCCCAAGGTAGAGATGAGTCCACTAGAATTTTTAATCGGTTCCGCCTGTACTTCTATATTTTCATTCTGCACGAAAATTCTAGATAGTCTTTTGTTCTTAACAAAATCAACAAGTGTGTCCTCCTTCTCAATACCAAAGTAGTGAGAACCAAATTTAGCACATGCCTCTACAAATGATCCTGTCCCTGCAAGAAGGTCAACCACAATGCCTTCCTTTGGACACAACATATCCAATAAAAATTCAAATGTTATGACAGAGCGTTCACAATGGTACAATGATTTATCACCTGTCAGCAATCCCCGGCTTGTGCAATCATAAATCTTTTGCTTCAATACAGTCCTGTTATGCTCCATCTTACCCACAATAAACCCTTTTGTGCAATGAAAAGTAGGGGACTTACCATCTCGTGCCATGATATAAATATCCAGGTTATTTGCCTCAAAAACCCCCAATCTATCTTCTTTATAACCAAAGGGCTTATCATAGATCAAAGTGTACTTGCGAGAGATGACAAGATTATTTTTAATAGCCAAAGACCTCACCATCATAGACTCATCATCCGCACATATAATAACTAACCAGCTTGAGTCATTGAGGCACAAGTTCCCAATAGTCAGACATGCATCAACCAAATCTTCATTACAGGAGTTCCATTCCGGCACACTCATTCCTGGCAAGGGCATATCATTGGTTGGTAAATCAATTACAACCAAATCTGCACCCCAATCCCTGGACTTACCATTTCTCTGCAATTTTATTTTATTGAACAACCTGCAATGGTTCTTTGCAAACTCTCTCATGTTACTGAATAATTGGCTTTCCTTTCTTGATTTAAGTAAAGAGCACATCTCAACCACATCTCCTACTTCCATTTCCAAATCAACATTACACACAAAAGTAGAATGCTTGTATGAATGTTCACCTTCTGATTGTGCACTTGTAAGAATGTCCTCATGTTCATCCTGCAATACCAATTTTCGTTTCCTTTTTGCAGCTCTTCGTTTTTATATTGGCATTTTGGTATTGGATTTTGATATTGGTATTTGTTCTCCAAAAGATTCATGGTTGGCATTCAAGCTTTCCCTTCGGACTTGTTACCAACTTTGTTGATTTCTCCATTCTTCCTCCTCTTCTTTAGGATATTTTCCATCACGGGAAATCAATCCACCAAAGGCGTTAGCATATTCATAGCTAGATAAACCCCTTTTCTATCTAGATTGTACTTAGAAAACATTTTTGGGGCTTCTTTTTTATTCCAAAGTCATCTCCTTGGTAAGAAAGCTGCGTAGCCCTAGCGACAATGTGCTTGTAATATCTGAATTAAAAATCAAAGTTATAAATTCTAGACAAAAAAGCATGTAAAAATATTGAATAGCAGTACCTGAAACAAACTCGCATAGCACATTTCTCCAAGTCATAGGCCTCGGTGAAGGGCAAGGTTGAACTCATATGCTTCTCAATAGTACTAAACATTTCCTTTCGATAATCTAGCTTGAAATTTCGGAACCAACCTTCTATGTCTTCCCCTCTTGGCACATCCAAGGTCAAGTCAAAGTCTATTTTTGTGCTCTCATAAAAGCCCAAGCTCCTCTTTAGCACATGCTCAAGCCAAGTTTCCTTTTTCACCCATTCCCTGAACTGCTTATCATTATTAGGAATCATGTATGTACTTGTCAAGGCAGACTCGATGTCGACCAATGAATCCATCTGTCTCTAACATTGTTTGGGACTTTGGCCTTCACCATTTTCAACAGTTTTCAAGCTGTTATTTTTTAATAATGCGGATTGTGTTTCCATAGTTGTCCACAGCGGTTAACCAACTTAGCCCCAAAATTTTGGATTTAC
Source organism: Isoetes taiwanensis (assembly GCA_021234155.1). Taxonomy (NCBI): domain Eukaryota; kingdom Viridiplantae; phylum Streptophyta; class Lycopodiopsida; order Isoetales; family Isoetaceae; genus Isoetes; species Isoetes taiwanensis. The sequence continues at coordinate 30,057 of JAJEKV010000510.1, forward strand.
AATAGCCAAATACTTTCCTAATTTTTGTTGCCATCTTTCATACACTTTCCTTTTACAAATGTTTTCAATCTCTTCAGGGCTTTCCTTGATTGATGGATAACTCTTAACTTCCAATTCAATATCTCTGTTTATGTTTTGCTATATGAATTATTCATAGTCAGTAGGAATCCAAGTGTGTGGTAAATTAAAAACTTGAAAGACTACAAAGAAAGGAAATACCTGGTATAATATCTTGGCATATGCAAGTCGCGTCAATGGATACCATGCTTCAGTTGCACTGCCACTTGAGGTAGAAATACTCTCCTTGGACCTCAAGGACTTTAAAAATTCAGCACCTAGGCGTTCAGCATACTTCTATGGATTTGAATTTGCAACTCGATGCACGCTGAACAATGTGTCTTTCAGCGTAGTACGAACTACACCCACTTCATTCAACCTATAGAACTACAAACTTAGTATGGAAAAAAACACTGCGAATTAGCAAAAAAGTATATTAAATGAAAAACTTACTCATTTATTCGATTCAAGGCAGCTAGAAGAGGTGTTTCTTGAGAGTGATCTATGTCAATGAAAGTTGCATGAACAGAAACATGCTTGTCTGCGTTCCACTGATAGTGACACTTAATCTCTTGCATCCAAGCAGCTGCTCTATGATTGCCATCCCAACACAGAAACATTTGACCTGATAGATCTTTCCAATCTTCAGACTGTAAAATGCTTTCCTCAAAGGCATCATTTACTTGTCTCCACCAACTTGCTAGAATCCCATCATCCACTGGTATGCTTTCCTGACGTGGAGTTAGTATTGATAGAATGAAAGACCCTTTTTCCATAATGTATCCATCCTTTCTAAAAGTTTCTTTCATGTTGGACGTATTTGATGCAACAGTTCTAACTGCCTCATGCTTCAATATCCTACACAAAGGTATAAGAGGTGGTGGAGTAGCCCTGCTAATTCTTACCTGTTGCAATAAATCAGACACAATTTCAGCAGTAAATGCAGCATCAACTACATCTAGGGTCTGATCATCAAGTGCATCTACTTGCTTTTTCTTGTCCTTGTTTTTTTTAGAAATCTGTGAAATTGGTAAAGGAGTCTGTGTTTCCGCAGACGCCTCTAATGCGCTAGGATCAACATCAGATTTGTCAGTCATGCTTGTCTCTTGTGTCTCTTCTACATTTCTCTCGATACTGACTTCCATCTCAGACATCTTTTCCTGACAACTCACAAGGTAATTTTTTTAATCTCTTTCTTCTTTTTGGTGGTGTCCAAACTGCTTGCTTATAGTTTGGATCAGTACGGGTTGACACCATACCAAGATGTTGACATCCACAAATATAGCAGCATCTGCAGTGACTGTTGAGAAGAGAAAACAATATCAGTTAAATAAGCACAAAATTGAAAAATAATAAGTATATCCATAATCTTTCTTATTTTAATATCAAATAGTTTTATAATCTTTCTTTCTAATCCTATTTGTAAGCATATTTAGGGGCTATGGCGCCGCAACCCCAAAAATAAAGCATTTAAAAATTCAAAAAATAGGGGCATAAATTAGGGGCTATATAGCAGCCCTAGTTTCATCATTAGAAATTAGGGGCTATAAGCGCAACCACAAAAAGTAAGCATTTAAAAATTCAAAAAATAGGGGCATAAATTAGGGGCTATGGCGCCGCAGCCCCTAGTAGGGGCATAAATTAGGGGCATAAAATAGGGGCTATGGCGCCGCAACCCCTATTTTCGCCATTAAAACTAAAAACTTAAACATTCATAAGTTTATAAATTTATAAATTTAATTAATAAATACTTTGTTTTTTTATTTTAAAATTCTTATTTTTCAAGCATAATTAGGGGCTATGGCGCCGCAGCCCCTATTTTCGCCATCAAAACTAAAAACTTAAAAATTCATAAGTTTATAAATTTATAAATTTAATTAATAAATACTTTGTTTTTTATTTTAAAATTCTTATTTTTCAAGCATAATTAGGGGCTATGGCGCCGCAGCCCCTATTTTCACCATCAAAACTAAAAACTTAAACATTCATAAGTTTATAAATTTATAAATTTAATTAATAAATACTTTGTTTTTTTATTTTAAAATTCTTATTTTTCAAGCATAATTAGGGGCTATGGCGCCGCAGCCCCTATAAATATTCATAAGTTTATAAATTTATAATATTGAAACTTTGAAACGTTTAAAAGAACTATTGAAAGAAAAACTGGAAACACTAGGAAAAAAAAATTGAAAGAACATTTACAAAAGAATTATAATAATCCAGTAATTGAGGGATTACAAATGATCAACAATCTATATTGATCTACCAAACTAATCTACAGCTACTTGAGTTAGTGGACAAATTCACCTACTTGAGTTACTGGACATTCGTGGTGTTAATATGAATGGCATGCCTAACATAGACATGCCATCAACTCAGGCAACACAAGAAACTGCTAGCAGTGTCATGCTTAGATTTGGAAAAAGGATGTACAAGCGAAAGCAACTAGCACATGATGTCATGGCCAGATTAGATGATGCCCTGCATATGTAAGTTGATGTGGAGATGATTGAGGTGGTCATACCTTCACAACATGTGGATTTCCATCTTAAAAGACCTACTGCAACTTATAGAGTTTCTATCAATCGCATGCCTTCTTGCACATGTGCTGATTATATGGGACATGAGAAAAAAAAGAAGTACGTGCCATGCAAGCACCTCCTCTATGTCATCTGTCACGTCTTAGGAGTTGATCCCAGAAATGACATTTCCCCCACCCAACCAGTACTTTCAAAAGAGTATTTAAATATGCTGTTAGGTGCTCCTATGAAGACCCGTGTTTAAGGATGCATATTAGATATGAACTTTTCAGTTCATAATAGTATGGTTTAGGGCTATCTATTTTGATTTCTGCTCTACGAAGCTTTCTATTTTGATTTTTGCTCTACGAAGCTATGGATTTTCATAATCGGATCAGGCAATATTATTTCATTTCAGCAATATTCATACGAGGTTAAGCAATGTTTTTTCAGCAATATATGTCATTTATAGTAATGCACAAAGTTCAGCTCACATTCATAAAAGGACAAGCTATCTAGCTTCAAAGCTTCCATTTTCAGGTTTATCACAACATTAAAAATTGAGACCAAACAACATGTTATAAAAGATATAGGCGTGTGAACCTACCTTGAAGAATATAATCTTCTGTGGTCGTACTTCGTGATATTCAACTAGCAGTGACAATAATTCTGATCCACATTGACTGGTTCAAGATGTCCTTTGACCTGTAATGTTAAAATGTCTCTGGATTATGAAGTTAAATAGAAAACGATATAATGATGATATGTCTTTGACAAGGGGTTGGAAAGACTGTGTCAGAATGGAAAGATATGCATCAATAGGCGTAAGCTTCACAGCCTAGGAGCAGAAATCTTGTTTTAAGCTTGTTTCCCATGCGACCCGTAAACCCTGTTTTAAGCTCTCCATCCTTGTCCTTGAAAGTGGTATTAATAAAGTGGTATTAATAAGAATTAAATAATTATCTGTAGTAGCAAGAACCCACTTCCCATCAAATGTAGTATCAATAGGCTGTGATGGTGATCAAGTCCGAAATCTGGTCTTGCCCTTGGCGCATAGGCGAGTTTGCAGTATAATCGATCTTTCCGTCTTTAGAACCAACGACAATGCATCCATCTCCGGTAGAAGCAAAAAACGAAAATTAGTCCCTCTAGAAAGCGATGACCTTGGTCAGTCTTAAAGCGAGGCTACGCAAGGTCCTGCACAATTCCTTGCTTATGGGTTCACCCTGTTCCTTCTCCTATCCGTTTCCATATATTTCATATCTCTTTTATTTAGACGGTGTGTTAGAGTAACAGAAGAAGCTAAACTTGTCTCGTATTTGTAATCAAGCGACAATGGTGGCTCACCTTTGATTGATGCTCATTTTTATAGGTGTACCGTCTTTCTTAAATTTCCATTCTGACACAGTCTTTCCAACTTCCTCAAGTCCAATTCTGAACCAATCTTAAAAATAGTGATTTATAACAACGAATTTACAACAACAATTTAACCTTACCTCAGATCCGAACATTCAATCCGGTGGGCTTAAGGATGACAGGATGTCTGGAGCTCTGGAAAGCTCTGGAAAATTTGAGTTCGATGCAACTGAAATTTGAGCTCACAAGCACCTGCAACAAGGATTCGCAAATGGAAATCAAAACCAGAGATAGTGATAGTGATCGACCCTACGAATCTGCGAAAATAGAGATAGTCCAGGAAACTACCACACCTGCACAAAATCGGAAGCAAGGATCGCCTTGCTGGATCGCAGGTCCAGGCCGAAATACCAGTACCGGGTTTAGGGTGAGTTCAGGGTTTATGTTACAGGAAAAAATTTTACAATAGGCAAATGTTCAAAGCTTAATCTCGATGGTAACATTCTTTGCAAATAATTTTTTTCCCCTTTCTTTACTTACAAATTGTTATTGAAGAAAGCATCAATGTTGGTTGTTGGCATCAATGTAAGCATAAATGTAGGCATCAATGTTGCGTTCGCATGATTGAGGAATTGCAGAAGAGAAAATGTTGCATCCAGATCATATAAGTGCATGGCTACATTGCCCCTTATTCGCGATCTTATGGCGCAAAGATTTTTATCCTCATATCTAGCCATGCACTTATTTTTTGTTTTATTGCGAACATGTTCTCTTGATTTCCTAGTTAATATGTAGATCACATGGTTAAACCTTTCTCGTTAGTTAGCCTTTTGGTCAGCACTAGTGTTGTGGGGGCTACGATAATGCCGCTAAATTGCTGGTTAACTTGAATTCGCAAAAAAAGGAAAAAAAGACCATAAAACCCTAAGGAAATAAACCTTCCAAAAATTTACACCCCCTTTATCCTTCCATTGAGCAAAATATAGGTCTGATAATGCAGCTGTGAAATGAGGTAAAAGTGATAGATTCTGATTTAGATAAGCTCCACTTGTAAGTGTTGATGAATGGGATGCATTGGATAGTTTAGGTATCCGATAAATATTAACCAATGGCCAGCTTATCACATTGGCCTGATTTACAGAAGCATTGCTGGACCACAAATGGTGTAGGCTTAAATCTGCTATTTAAAAAGACCATGCTAGCTAAAGATAAGGAAATAAAAAGCTAATATGGGTTAAACGAAAATGCTATAAACTGTAACGAACATGTGGATATAAAATTTGACCAGTATAGTGCATGCTTGACATTGCATAGAAAATAAAGGATTTGAATCGTAGTACTTGCATGACATTTGTTTACTAGAAGGAAAATATGGATTTGTGTGAAAATGGTCTGACGCGTATTTCAAACTGATTAAGGAAGAACCTACATTTGGTAGTAATAAATTTCCCCCCTTGTTTTATTTAAAGAGCAAGAAATAGTTTAGACGGCTTTTTGATTGCATTTGTTTCTTGTGCTTGGCACCATTAATTTTCTAGACAAAAAGGAAGATTGAATTTATAAGACCATTGTATGCTATCTACATATGAAATTGGGGCTCGAGAGACTAAAGGATACTAAGCACCAGACTTTTACTTTGGTTAAAGTTTGGATTGATAATACAGTCTTGGGATTGACCAAGGCTGATGTTTAGCCTAGTATTCTAGGTTGGACTGGTTTTTTTTTTTTTTTTTTTTTAGGCGTGGGCAGACCCTATCTCGACCTTACCCACCGTTTAGGGTTAGGGTTTTTCGCCCGCCCGTTTAGGGTTAGGGTTTTCTTGTAGGGTACACATACCAATATTATACTTAAACCACGTTAAATTAATCATGGCGGCATCTACTACACCACAGAATCTTATACTACTCCAAAATCCTCACTCACTAGCTAACGATCTAACGAGTTAGTATGTGGCGTCTTGCGATAACTTGGCTTCCCAAAACCATGCTCGATACCTTTGTGGCGGCTCACGAATATATCTGACCCGGCCGTGTACATCTGAGGACTTTCCCCTCCCATGGCAACCATCCCGCCATGGCGGGGCCCTCCGTCTATCAGGGCCATCGTAAGAGGGGCAGTGAAGGACTGCGGAGGTGTCATTAAATTACGCCTTTAGTGGGACTCTAAGTCGGAGCGTGAATACATGTCGGCCCACGGCATAAATCATATATAAATAACCACCCACGAAGGGTGGCACATCCATCAAATACTAGCGGCAAAGAATATGCATCTAATCCTAAGGAAAACACCCCCAAACCCGGGTTCTACCGGTTCGGACTCACGTGAGGATGGGTGACAAAGCTCAGTCTCAAAGAGATCAGCAGACGGTATAACTGGCGTTGGCTGGCATAGAACATCGGCTAGGGTTGTCCACTCCATCCGCCCCTCTGTCTGACCTTAGGAGCCTTGGACTCAAGGCATCACCCGCCGAGCCTACTCCGGGGTTCATGAAGCCCCGTCCGTCAGGGCAGTCGGGGAAGCGTCCCCTTCCGGGATCCGCGGTGGTTCCATGGGTGAGCTAGAGAATACGTGCGCATCGGCTGACCCGCATCCGTGCAGAGCTTACTCACCCTAAATCTACTCAAAGTGCATGGTGCCCCATCACGGGTCACACCTCTACACCAGTGTCGGACCCATACCCGGCCCTCGTGACCGGCTATCAGGCCTAGCCCTTTGTGGGAGTGTCGGGAGCCTTTTATATTCATGCAAGACCCCACCCCCACTTCACCTGCTGCGTCCCTTCTGCGGTGTTAAGCCATTCCATAGCATCTACAACCCGGTGGTCTCGGGTACGCAGGCCGCATGTAATGGGAAATCTGGGGGATCAACCTAGGAGTATACTACTAACATGGCTCGAGGAGGTCTCTACCCCCTTAATTCCCCATTTCAGTATGTCGATGCAAAGAACTATCAATCCATCCTTTAAGAGCAAGACCCGAATCGGAGATAAAGAGAACTCACCTTTGCAATCAAGGATTAGTTCCTACAAGTAAAGCCGCAGAGAGAAGCGGAAGAAATAAACACAACAAGTGCCCAGCGAGCTACCCTAGAACATCAAGCTATACTAACCACCCCACGAGTTCTGCTAGATCCATTATCGTTGGTATCTCCATCTTCCTTCGACTTGGTGCTTTCGATCTTGGACACCGCAAGGTAAGTTGGGAAACAGCAAGGGTGGCCGCTCATTTCTTTGCTCCTCTTGGTGGATTAGGGGGTCAATTAGGGATAGGGGTCAAGTTGATGACCCAAATTGGAATTCCCCATGCTATGTCGATTTAGGCGGATGGCGCCTTCCCAAAGCATTATTTAACTTAATTAACCCACTTAGACATTAATTCCCTACCCTTTTAGGTCAACCCCCTAGGTTACAATACCCCATGGTGGCGTACCTTTCTTGGGTGGCGATGTCGATTATATTTATCATTATCTGGTATAAATACTTGGAGCGTCTAGCGAGGGGACAAGAACTTTCCTCTTGAAGCTCTTTGATAGCGGAATAGTAGAAGGCGGTGGTATTTTGGAGGCTTGAGAGGCTGCATCAAGATTGGTGGGAGTAGGGAGACAGTGGTTGATAATGGCTTGCAGATGTGCACCCATTGCAGATTCTAAGCCAGATCCTAGAGAGTGACAAATGCGATCGACTTCATGAAGCAGCATTTGGAACATGATTTGAGGCCAATCAATAGGATTACGGGAATGGATGGCAACAATGGCATAATAAAAGAAGCATTTTGTTAATGTGGGTGTTCTTTATGGGTAACCATAGAACTTTAGCCACAAAAACTTGACAAATCCTCTATGGGGCTTGGCAATATTGGTCAGCTTATGAGTGGTGGCCGCATAGGGAGTTCGGCCATAAACAGTGACATCACTCAACAGGATTAAGTTTCCGGCTAGCATAGCAAATAGGTTTATCTGTATGCTCATCATATGCTTGAGAGAGAACAACACCGATAGCGAAAGCCGAGACATCAACATGGACATGAAAGGGCTTGTCCCATTGAGGGGGGGGACAAGAACCAGGAGCTTGAGTAAGTAAGATCTTCAGACTACGGAATCTTTGCCTCCCACAGGGATTCCAAGCCCAAGGCGGTTCATCACCCGTGAGTTTGTGAATGGGATCAGCCCACGCTTGCTCACGCAAAACCTATATCATTCTTAGATATTTTATGCATATAAAACCAAAGGAGAAACTGTTTTAAACCCCTGTAGGCTTAGGAATACTGCTGCCTTGTGCATCCATGTCACCCTGTCTTCTTTATTCAAGAACTCCCTCTTCCATATAGCAGCAACCAACATATAAATGAGAAGAAAATCCCGTACCTGCAGCCAATCAATACCCTGTTAGCATAAAAAATGGTAGTAGGGCAGGGGCCAAAACCTACATTGGGATTTTCAGTTTATCATTGATTATCCATTGTGCCCTTTGCCCTATTAGTTAGTCCTGGCTATATGAACACGGAGATATTACAAAGCACATGCTACTACAGATGCCAATGTCTAGATAATCATTCTGATATATATTATATTAACCTATTATGTTTAGTCCTTTGATAATGCTAGTTCAGATGTCCTGTGTTAGTCCTGCTATTATATATAACTCAATACTACATTAATCTTCATATATTCTATCATTAGCTTCATCTTCTGCTTCATGAATAAAAAAAAAAGGTCGCTGTCGTGACATTATATGCCATGTATTCTAAAACCTATATTATGGCTAGCTTAGACAAAGCCTTTATCATTCTTTAGGTAGAAAGCTTACACTTGGAGGTTCTTGGAGCTAAATAAGCTGATGCAGGGGAGCTTTCTTTATTTTTCAGCATTTCTTTAAATGGAGATGTTGGAATTTGATAGTTGGGCAACTCTTCAAAGAATCGTCAGCATTCAACGGGAGCCTTCTTCATATTTTGGCATCACTTTCAGTGGGGATATTGGAATTTATGAGAATTTATTGCCCATTCTATTTTTGGAGCTAACCCAAGGACATATACTGATGGAGTGAAGATTTTAATTGAACGCGTATTTTTGGAGGCTGCACTATGGAAAGGAAGGACCATTTGAACGCTCCAATTTTGTCTGAGATGCCAAAGGTTGTGACCTTCGAAATTTCAACTCTCCATTCTTTGCAAAATGTTTTTTTACGCTTTTTTGGATATTGTTTTTTTTCTTTGAATATTGAGTAATGAAGTTAGCATGTCACTATGTTTGAATAATGTTGCAATACATGATGAAATTGGAATGTAAATTTGAAAATTCTTGGCATGAGAGCAAGTAATAAGATGATTAAAATCATCCAGATTGAAGATATCAAATTGTGTAGAGTGTCAATGCTAGTGTAAAATTTTGCATGATACCTTTTTGATTACAATGCGGGGAATGGCAGGGGGCCAAGCTTGGACTTCTTGTGTTGAATGTTCTTTTCTATGCGTGGCTAGAGGATCATTCTTTTGTATCTGGATCATGGTGGCAATGCCAAGAATGGCGAGTGGTGGACAATGAAGGTAGTTCCTTATCTGTGCCAAGCTTGGACTGCATAGAGGCGGCTAATGAAATTGCCCAGGGAGAAGCGCCCAATGCTTGACAACTATAAGATAAAATGAGATAAGGAAACTGTCGACTATAAAGGAGGCAATTCTTGGAATTTTATAGCTATAAAAGTGCCCAATGTTGACATTATGTAGAGAGAGGCAATACTGGGAATTTGAGTAGCAAGGGAATGCTTGGAATTTATTGCTGGGCATATATCACGAATGGGTAAAGGAATAGAACAGTGGCAAGAATTTAGTACTTAGAATTTTCTCTGTAGAGAAAGATCTAAATCTCACCACTAAAGGATGTTAATGTGTTTCTCTAAGACCCTCCACCATCATCCCAGCATCCCTATCTTCTCACATCTAAAGGTCGTTAATGTGTTTCTCTAGGCTACTCCACTATCATCCTAGCATCTATATCTTAAGCTTGAGGTGTTTATGTTACTTTCTACTGATAATTGAGGTGTCGCTTGCCAATTGGAGCATGCCATATGCGCCAAAAGCCATCTAATATCAGCAATCCTAATCGCGCAATATTCCAGTACATCTGGTAAAAGTTACTTACCAGTTTAAAATGACAGACAAAACCGACCATTACTTACCAGTTTAAAATAACATGTTTACCAAAACCAACTGTTATGTTGTAGTCAAATCAAAGTAAATGCATCACATTAAGAATCAAGGTTTTTGTAGGCATGAGAAAGAATTTGGAAAAAGAATACCATGTGATCCTCCAAGGCAATTTATTGAACACAAAGTTTCAAGGTTTGATTGTGGCTTATTGGAAAAGCAAAGTTTAGACTGGGAAAAGATTAGCTGCAACTACTGCCCAGATTTACAACCTTTTTAAAGAGATGCCAAACAAGAGCCACTTGATCAAATATTCCAAAATAACAAGTTCTATTGGAAGCACTCACGAGTGGAAAGAAGGGGCCATTAAGCACTACAAAGAGTCAAGTGCTTGATGAGACATTTACAAGATTTTGAAATAAGCCAACATGCTGAACAAAATACTAGTATTCCTTACATGCAGTCAAATAAAAATGTCATTTGCTCAATGAGTCGAATAGAATGTTTAGTGAATGGGTCAAGATATCACTCTTTAGAAGTGACCAAGTCAGCCAGATTAAATCTGCTATTAGAATCTCACATCATAGTGATGGTGGCACCACATTATGGAATAGTAATGTTCAATCAATATGAACACTCTTGGAAAATAGCACGCGATGCTCTTCTCGAGATTTCAATCTCAAATACTCATCATTATCTCTTTCTTTTGTTGGATCAATTTCTATCACCAAAGTTTGATGGCTCCACATTTGATGGAACCCCAATGTATTGGATGTAGAATATGAGACCCCACTAGGTAACGAAATGATTGGTTTGTGGGCACTAAAAGTATTTGCTCCCTTTTGTAATTGCTTTAAGGATACATTCTTTTAACTCTAAAGGCAAGGAAGCCTTTATATGACTTCTGTAGCAACGTAGAAATATCGTTAAGGAAACATACAAGGGTGCATGGAAATATAAATGGCCTTTCAAAGTACATGACACTCACCACACTATCCATTCTATGACACTCACCATACTATCCATTCTATGACACTCACCACACTAACCATTCTTTTCGCAGTACACGACACCGTTCTTTCCCATACTATCCGTTCTTTCATCTGGGTGCATGACACTCACCACACTATCCTTTGTTTTGCAATACACGACACTTATCACACTATCCATTCTTTCATGTAGGTGTTTGTTACTAGGAAAGGACTAACTGCAAGGCAAACGAGAACCACCAAGATGGCCTTCATTGCCACGATACTTTATATTAGTAATATGAAATGGGGGGTTAATTATGCCAGAACAACACATAATATTGGTCTAACAGAATCTTGAAGAAAGTAGATGCTTTGAAATCAGCCATGGAGAACAGCGAGGACTATCAGATAGAATGATATGCGGGGTTGACATTGAGGGGCGGATGTATGCCTGTCGTTGACAAGTAAATCACAATTAACGGTCTTGAAAGGCACTCTACCATGTGGAAAGATGTAGACAAAGGCGGTAAGTCATTGAAAAGAATAAAAAAATCCGGGGACAAAGGTGACGACAGACTAAGAATAAAGTTACCCCGAATGTAGTGTCGTCGCAGAATCACGACCATTGGAGATTCTGCAGAATCACGACAGTTAAGATCATGCCACGTCAGCACATTCATGTGACTTTATTTTCTAAGGCGGCGAAAGGGTCACACTTCTTGCCATGTTCTATGTTGTGATAACATCATATGGGAACAAGGCAAGAAGGTGAAAAACAAAACGTCAAAACAAACCAAAGGAAAAAAGTTTAAATACAACGTACTAAAACAACTAATAACACTATGACACGTGGAAGATTACCTGGCAAAAGAAAGGGGCGAAATCTCCACGTGGGATGGAACAATGGCATATGTGTGACTTCAGATGTGTTTGCCAGCTCGGATATACCCTAGTATTCAATAAAAAAAGCATGACACGTGGCAGATCAACTGGAATAAAATAAGATTTATATTTCCACGTGGGATAAGACGTGGCGTATGTGGGCTTCGTGGGTTTTGCCACGTCAGCGCCGGAGTAAAACGGAGGAGAACGCGTAGCTTTTGGCTATGGCGTTGGCTGGATCCAGCGAAACGGAAAGCGTAGAAGGCACTACTACGACGGGCAGGACCGGTCCGTGTTGGACTGGTCGGCACATTCTATAAAGCCTTTCCACGGGCTTCCTCCAGTCATTTCCCTTTCTCGCCTCTCTTTTGCAGCTCCTACCCGCTTTTCCTTTTCATTCTGGTGCCAGCTTTCTTCTTTTGATCCATCTGGGCAGTTTCGCGCCTAGATTTAATCTGGCTTTTTCTCAAATTTCCCACCTGATTCGCTACTTTTCTCAACTGGGTTTGTGCAATTTGGTTAAATTCTGCTACAAAACCCTCTGGTTGAACGATTCCGATCACTATTTCTGTTTCTGGGTCCGATTCGAATTTGGTTGCAAATTGATGCTAAATCCGCTCCCTCGTTCTGGCATTGCGCTAATTCAAGCTTCGTTCAGCGATCTTTTTTTATAGCATACGTTTTGGGCTATGGCGATTCGCTAAGAAATCTTTTAAATATAAAATTCAGCATTTTGGGTTTCTGATTTAGCGACAAAAAAAATTTGAGCTTAAATACATAATTCTTTACCTACACACTGCATCAGATTCAGACGTTGGCTATGGCGCCAAGACAGAAAAAGAATCTGCTCTGTTTCGGATAATTTATTTCTGTTCTATTCTTCTAACATTCCTTGCCGGAGTACATTCGGCAGATCCGAGCCAATTTTTTGTTTGGAATGTGGCATATAAGACTCTGTCGCCTTTGGGTGTTCCACAGCGAGTAACTAACCTACCCTTTTTCTTGCTCTGATACAAATCATTTTTATTTTTAATGATCTGTCTGTTTTACAGTTTTGATCCCAGAAGATTTCATTATGATTTAGCATTCTTGATCTGCAGGTCATTACAATTAACGACCAGTTTCCGGGCCCCCAAATCGACACCATAACTAACAATGTTCTGGTAATCAATGTGTTCAACAATTTAGACGAGCCTCTTCTTTTCACATGGTAAATCCGGCAACAAATTCAAACTAATGCTTAAGAACAGATTATCTGTTCAAGATTTCTGAGATTTGCCCATTTTTTTTAATTGAAATGCCAGGAACGGGATTCAGCAACGAAAATCGTCATGGCAAGATGGAGTTTTAGGAACGAATTGCCCGATTCTGCCAGGCAAGAACTGGACGTATCAGTTTCAAGCCAAGGATCAAATAGGATCGTTTTTCTATTATCCATCCAATCTGCTCCAGCGAGCAGCAGGAGGATATGGAGGAATTACGATTTATAATCGAGCAGTAATTAAAGTTCCTTACAATACTCCGGCAGCCCAATTCACGATTCTTGCTGGAGATTGGTACACGAAAGATCACACTGTAAGAAATCTTGGGTTCCGGCGAATTTCTGAAGAACAAGGTTCTGAAACCATTTTTTTTTCACAGGTTCTTCGATCTGCGCTTGATGCGGGCTCTGATTTAGGCCTGCCCAACGGAGTTCTGATCAATGGCCGCCCTTCGGGCTCAATCTTTACAGTGGAACAAGGTACTTAATTAAATATAACATCCAAGAACAGAGGTTTTAGTCAGTTTTAAGCTCAAAAAAATTCTTAATCTATACTTTCCAATGCAAGGATCACATATTTAATCAGTCTTTGATGCGAAAAACTGCAAATCATTCCGGATTTATATTTAAATTGTCTGTGGCAGGAAAAACATACCGGATCAAAATTTCCAACGTGGGTGTCTATTTTTCGATCAATTTCAGGATTCAAGGGCACAAGCTGCTCTTGGTTGAAACAGAAGGATCATATACGCTGCAAACATATTACGATTCGTTAGATATTCATATGGGTCAATCATATTCCGTGCTTGTAACAGCTGATCAATCTCCTGGCGATTTCTATATTGTTGCCACTACCAGATTTTATTGGCCGGTTTTAACGGCGTGGGCGTTCTTCGCTACTCAATTCCCGTTCTTCAGTTTCCGGCGCCCTTCCCGCGAGCCCAAACGCTGGCGATGTCAATTTTCCTTCAATCAGGCCCGATCCATCAGGTCTGAACCAAACCCAATTCGGGAAAATCAGTTTAGGGTTCTTCAATTCATAGATCTGCCACATTTTTCTTCTGTTCTTGAATTTTTCCCCCTTTCTTTTTTTTTTCCTTTTGAATCTTTGCAATTTGGCCACAAATTTGTTAGATCTAGGATCTCGCAAGGTTTTTTCTTAATAATTCTTCGGTTTGCAGATGGAATTTGACCACCGGAGCTGCCCGGCCTAACCCACAAGGATCATACCATTACGGCAAGATCAATGTTTCTCGCACAATTATTCTATCAAATTCCGCTCCGTCCATCAATGGCAAACTTAGATATGCAGTAAATGATATTTCTTACGTAAATCCGACAACGCCTCTCAAATTGGCAGATTATTTCAAGATCTCTGGAGTCTTTACTTTGAATTCCATCCCTGATTCCCCGCAAGGAAGAACCCCGGCGCTTGGAACATCTGTTCTATCGATTGATTACCACGCCTTTGTGGAAATTATCTTCCAAAATTCTGAAAATACGGTTCAGTCATGGCATCTAGACGGCTATAATTTCTTCGTTGTCGGGTAAGATTCTTCAATCCGCCATAGCCAGATCCTTCTTCTAAGCTTCAAATCTAATCCGGCGGTGCAATTGTTTACCAGAATGGGTCCTGGGAAGTGGAATACGATTCAAAGGCAGACTTACAACTTGTATGATGCCGTTGCGCGAAGCACAGTGCAGGTTTGAGCTTCAAAATTCGATCTAATTTCTTAAAATTTCTGAGATTGGGCTGAAGATTTTTATGAATTTGGAAGTGCCCAATACGCGAATTGTTTGATTCAATCTGGCAAAAATTTGTTTCAGGTGTATGCGCAATCGTGGACAGCGATCTACGTTTCGTTCGACAATGTGGGGATGTGGAATCTGCGGTCGCAAAATATTGCAAGGCAATACCTTGGGCAGGAGCTCTACATTCGGATTTATGACCCATCAAAGTCTTACAGAAACGAGAACCCTATTCCTGCCAATGTTCTACTGTGTGGCAAAGCTGGATCTTCATAACCATTCCATCTAACAAATATAAGTTGATCAAAATATATATATGATCAACATGCATGTACCAACAACCTTCTCTTGTTAAATCTCTCTTCCTAGCAAATAAGAGATCTTGTGTTAAGTAAGTAGTAGATATTGTGTTAATCTCTCTTCGGATATTTAAGGGACCATTTGTATTTCCCTATGTGTTAATCTCTCTTGAGACATTTACGGGACCAGCCTCTTGCCCCTATGCTGCCATGTGATCAGACGTATCATATACATTCTAATAAATTGTGTCTTGTACTCATAGTCTAAAAAACATATACCAATATATATATGATCATTGTACATGTATATTACTTATCAACCTCTTTATTTCTGTTTTAAAACTCTATTCCTCATCAATATGCTCTTCGATGGAAAAAAAAAAAGAGGGGAGATGGAGCGCCCTAGGGTTTCTGTCGGGGGCTGCTTGACGTTTTTGTTCATCATAGCTTGAGCTACCGACCTCGGATTTAGGTGTTTTTCGGCTTGTTAGAAAGCTGAAAGCTCTTTTCAACGGTATGTGGCATCGTAGGTTTCAGATTCTGACTGATAGCCGTTTCAGATTCTGACTGATTCTTGTTTTGGTCCTAACAGTTTCGGTGGCTGACAGCCCTTTTGGTCGTAACAGTTTCGGCCCCTTTGAAAAGGAATGGCGCCAATGTCCAAATTGCCTGCTAAATCTCCTATACCCATGTTGGTACAGGGGGGGAATATGGCATTGCATGTTAGCCATTTGGATCTTGGCAAGAGTGTCTTTCAAGAAGGTGATTTTCCTGCACTAGCACCTTGTGCTAATGCACCGATTAGTACAAGTGCTTTGAATGGCATTAATGCTTCTGTGGATGGTGCCTCGGCACCCCCTGATGCCAATTCTAATAAAGATCAGCCTCGTGTGCGTCCTTGGAGGTCCTCAACTCCTAGAGTAAATGCTAACAGAAAGCGTCTGGGTACAATGTGGTTGAGATTGATCATGATTTGCAGAAGAAATGTATTGTTAATTTGATGTCATTTAGTGTGGTTGGGCAACATAATGGAGCATTTCTTGATAAGGGAGCTTGGTTATTGGTTGACTGGCCATCTTCGGAAAATAGGGCTACCACCTTATTGCACTTTAAAGATTAGAAAGTTCTTCTTGATTGTTTTTTATGATGCTGCTGCTGTTGAGCAACTAGTGGTACGTGGTGTGGACCCAATGGAGTGATTATATTTTGTATCAGCCCTGCTCGCCTGGATTTGCTCCTGGTATGGCTCATACTCTTAAGTTGCCATGTTGGTTTTCTATTCCTAATCTTCCTCCAGATCTCTTGGTGCCAGAGTTTCTTATCAATATTGCTAATGGTCTAGGTACTCATTTAGCCCATTCTATTGTTGATGGGGCTAAAATTTGTGTCTCTCTTCCTTCTGGTCGTGGTCTTCCTGATTGTGTGGTTGTGAAAAGTGGCCCTATCTTTTTGAAGTATGCCTTGCAATTGCTCAATGGTCCTTAGCTTGCTGACTTGTTTTCTCAACTTGCTCTATTTGCAAATTTTCGTGCTAAGAGAGATTGTCATGCAATAATCCCTTCCTCCTCTGTGCCTCCTACCTCCTTGTGTCCCCTTTACCTTCTGTTGTCCCTTCTGCCAATGCCACTGATACCTCTATTGTTGCTATTCCATCTACTGTTAAAACCTTTATTCCATAGAAGATTGTGCATACTCCCACTTTTGATGAGGATGCTAGGGCCAAATTATAGAAGATCCAGGAGATGCAAGAGCGACAAGAAAATGTTCTGGAGCATCATGAAAATGCCCAAGAGGGATGACAAAATGTGAATTGGAAAAGAGTTGCATAAAATAAGGTTAGTGAACATGCCTCTAATGTCATGAATGAGTCTGATACTTTGCATGGAAGGGTGGAGCAGAGAGGAGGCTCTCTCTTACCAGATTATCCAACAAAATAATAGGGGGGTAGAGCAGAGAGGAGGCTCTCCCTCAAGCCCAAGCCCTGGCGATGTCAATTTTTCCTTCAATCAGGCCCGATCCATCAGTGCGAACCAAACCAATTCGGGAAAATCGGTTTAGGGTTCTTCAATTCATAGATCGCCACATTTTTTTTCTTACGTTCTTGAATTTTTCCCCTTTTTTTTTTCCTTTTTGAATTTTTGCAATTTGGCAACAAATTTGTTAGATCTAGGATCTCATAAGGTTTTTTTTCTTAATAATTCTTGGTTTGCGGATGGAATTTGACCACCCGGAGCTGCGGCCCTAACCCACAAGGATCATACCATTACGGGCAAGATCAATGTTTCTCGACAATTATTCTATCAAATTCCGCTCCGTCCATCAATGGCAAACTTAGATATGCATTAAATGATATTTCTTACATTACTCGCGCTTGGAACATCTGTTCTATCGATTGATTACCCGCGGTTCGGTCATGGCATCTAAGGCGGCTATAATTTCTTCGTTGTCGGGTAAGATTCTTCAATCCGCCATAGCGGATCCTTCTTCTAAGCTTCAAATCTAATCGGTGCAATAGTTTACGAATGGGTCTGGGAAGTGGAATCGATTCAAAGGCAGTCTTACAACTTGTATGATGCTTGGATTCTGCGAAACACGGTCAGAGTTTGAGCTTCAAATTCGATCTAATTTCTTAAAATTTCGAGATTGGGCTGAAGATTTTTATGAATTTGGAAGTGCCCAATACTTGGATTGTTTGATTCAATCGGCAAAAATTTGTTTTGGTGTATGCTTAATCGTGGACAACGATCTCGTTTCGATTCGACAATGTGGGGATGTGGAATCTGCGGTGCAAAATATTGCAAGGCAATACCTTGCAGGCGAGCTCTACATTCGGATTTATGACCGTCAAGGTCTTACGAAAGCGAGAACCCTATTCCGCAAATGTTCTCTTTGTGTGGCAAAATTTGGATCTTCATAACCATTCCATCCAACAAATATAAGTTGATCAATATATATGATCAACATGCATAATACCAACAACCTTCTCTTGTTAAATCTCTCTTCCTAGCAAATAAGAGATCTTGTGTTAAGTAAGTAGTAGATATTGTGTTAATCTCTCTTCGGATATTTAAGGGACCATTTGTATTTCCCTATGTGTTCATCTCTCTTGAGACATTTAAGGGACCAACCTCTTGCCCCTATCTTTGCCATGTGATAAGGCGTATCATATACATTCTAATAAATTGTGTCTTCTACTCATAGTCTAAAAGACATATACCAATATATATATGATCATTGTACATGTATATTACTTTATTTCTGGAATAGGTAATTTTCACCAGCAGAAAATTTCGCCTTGAAATTTCCTGGCGGCCGACAGCGGTGAGCAGTGAGCCGCCTACACATGATTAAAAAAAAAGGGACCTTGAAATTTTTTTCTTTTTTCACTTTTCCGGCTATTTTCTGGCAGAAATCCGGCGGATTCATGGCGGCGCCGCTTAACAGGGGACGATAGAAAACCAACTGAACAGGAGGCAATCATTTGCCGTCGATTTCGAAGTTTCGCGATGAAAGAATCAGGTGTTTGAGGTTGAAATTTCATGGTCCCTTTTTTTTCGTTCTTAAAAGCTCTTCGATGGAAAAAAAGAGGGGAGATGGAGCCCCCTATGGTTTCTGCCGGAGGCTGCTTGACGTTTTTGTTCATATCTTGAGCTACCGACCTCGGATTTAGGTGGTTTTTGGCTCGTTAGAAAGCTGAAAGCTTTTTTCAACGGTATGTGGCATTGTAGGTTTCAAATCCTGATTGATAGCCGTTTTGGCCCTAAATAGGTTCGGTGGCAGATAGCCATTTTGGCCGTAATAGTTTCGGCCCCTTTGAAAAGGAATGGCGCCAACTTCCAAATTGCCTGCAAAATCTCCTATATCCATGTGAGGGGAGTGGCTTCTTCCCCAAGTAAAAGGAGCAGGTTATCTTTTTACCTGTCTAAGTTTTTTACTACCTTTTGCTGCCTTCAAGAGCATAAATGCCGCCAAGATGATGTACAAAAAGTAGCTAATATATTTGGACGTGAGTATAATATTTTGGTGTCTGTTGTTGATGCATCTAAGGCTGGTGTGCTTATTGCATGTAAGTCCTCTGTGGATGTCACTTTACTCAAACAGATAGGTTTGGGCAGTGGATAATAATCAAGTGGAAGGATAAGGGCCAAGAATGGGGTTTGATAAATATCTATGCTCATAATAGACCCTGCCAGCGTCGTGCTTTGTGAGCAACTGTGAGGAGTAATTCATCTTGGGCATAATGTTGCATGGTTGCTGGTTGGTGACTTTAACATGGTTGAATTGGTCGAGGTTCTGAAGTGGTGCAAAGGTTTGAGCACGAACAATGGTTTATGCCTTTTACATGATTGTCAGCTTATAGAGATTGATGGGGTCCTTCACGTGGTGTAATGATTAGGCAGGAGTTGGCAGAGCACATGCAAGACATAATAGAGGGTACTTTAATACTTGTGCAGCTGCTTTGCTAGTAGATTTTTGTCGCTCGAATCTTACGGATAGTTAAAATGTATGCGGTCATAATCCGCAACTCTTATCCAATGATGTGGCTAATTGTTGTAGACCTACTAGAACTTACTTTAAGCTTAGTTGCAAGTACTTGGTGGATGATGAGTTCAAAGTTGATTGTAATCGAGTTTCGTCTCGGTCTTTCTCACCTCGTAGGGGCATATATGGGATTGTTGCAGCATTGTGAAGTCATTTGCAAAAGAATGGGGAATAGTCAGAGCTGCTGAAGCTAGAGGACTCTTAACTGTATTGTACCAGAAATTAGAACAACTCCATGGCGCGTGGCCCTACTAGTGGAGTTAGGGAAAAGGGGTTACTATCTCAGATCAAGGCTATAGAAATTGTAAAAGCCTTGGAAGCCAAAGTGAAGGCAGGGTTGCAATAGTTCAAGGATGGAGATAGATATACCCGGTTCCTTTTTTGCATTTTGCAAAAGAAAGAAACTTGCCACTTCTATACATTCTTTGGTGTTGCTAGATGGCTCTCTTATCTCTGATCCTGTGTATCTTAAGCAGTATCTTCGTCAGCACTTTTTTTTCATTCTTTCTGTGACTTCCATTGCCCTTTCAAGAGAACATGCAATTGGTTGTGTTGACTAAGTTGTGTTGCATAATTTCTGAAGAGCAAAGGTTGCTTCTTGGGTCTAATATTGTGAAGGATGGTTTAAAAGGAGCTGTGGCTCTCTTAGAAAATGACATATGCCCTAGTCTAGATGGCTTCCCTATTGAATTCTTTCAGAAGTGCTGGGACTGGTTGGAGGATGATTGTTGATGGCAAACTTGGCTAAACCACCAACCTCAGGTCAAAGAAGTGATAATCTTGGTCTAGGACCTCCAGATCACTTGAGGTGATCACTCTGTGCTGGAATATCTGTGTTTAGACCTCCAGAAAACAAGATTTCACTAGTTTCCCTAAAGCTAAAAAAGCTAGTCTTGTTCAAACAGGCACAGAAACCAATGCACTCGACATTTTGAGCCCAAATAAGCATAGCATGATACAATGATATGTGTAAAAAGTGTTGTAGAAAGTCTATGCAAAGAATCTCCACGGTTGGTGAGGAATATTGATTCTTGGATGAGTGTGAAACTAGTCAATGGACTGGGCCGATTGCACCAAATTTTGCCAAATGAAAGCGATGATGAATTTTTGATTCAACTATATTACGACGATGAGCACGGGACTGCACAATAAGTGCATGCTATTTTCAAGGTCAAAAAAATCAGTATGTGGTTTAAAAACATGTTTAAGCATCAAATATCTATAAAAAAATGAGGCAGACTTTGAAACATTAGATGATTGCTCTTCCCTCCTTTTTTACTTTTCAACTTTTCCTTTTCCAAATGATTGTACTAGATGCAAGCTGTAGCCTCGGATGCAACAGGATCTGAGATATGTAGTTTTTCTATTTTTCGAGTTAATTTAGATGCAAGCGCAACAAATAATATTTTCCAAGGTCAGATTTTCATTCAACTGGAAGCAGAGTCATCACATTTGATATCATGTTAATGATCAAGATGATCAATTAACAAGTCATCTCTAAAAACACACAAATCATGAATTTTTTGGATACAAATTGATCATAATATGCCTCGGGGATTGATTTCTTAAGGCGGGGAGGATCTCTCAGCATCAATTCCGACTTCACTCTTCAGGTACTTTGTCTTGAATCGCGCAAAAGCCCACGAAATTTTCTGAATCGATTTGCCCCCCTTTTGAAAATGCTCTGTTCTGTTTCCATTCTTGCAAAATCCAACAGATTACTCGTTGTTTTACGGGCTTAGGGTTATTGAGGGTCACTCGGGTTAAATGGGGAGGATATAGTCATGATTAGGTAGTTTCCAGCTGCTAAAAATCCGTTTCTTGGCCTGCAAATTTTAGGGTTCTTGATTTTTCTTGCGAAGAAATATCCCACAGGCAGGAATGAAAAAGTGGGCCAAGGTATAAATATAGATCCATTTCCCTGTTTATTGATTACGTGGTCTCCTCCCACGCCAAGCTCGGCTCGTGTTTCGACTTGGCATGCCAGGGGGGGCGCCACTTGGCGAGAGGATGAGAGGGTAGATAGATGGGGGTAGATGTAGGTAGGTTTTACCATTTTTTTCAATGAGTAGCGTTTCCCAAGGAAGCCATTTAGAAGGTCAATATAAACTCTTTTTCAAAAATGTTTGTGCCGGTGGCATGATTTCATAGGGGCTACGGGTGGTATCATCAAATTTTGAATGAAATACTTTGATTTTTTTTGTGGGAAAAATAAATGAAGTGACTAGGCATGGGACTTGGTGAGGTGGCAAAAATGATGATGATGTGGCACTTAAGGGTTGGTAACCATCTTTTCCCCTAGTCAAAATGATTTTTGGCAATAGGTTAGAATGAGGTGGCAAGGAGGAAGAACAAGGCTAATAGGCTCATTTTCCAAGCATTTCAATTTTATGGTTGACCAACTTTTGGGTTTGGTCAAAACTTGCCTAGTCATCATTTGATGATGTAAAGTGATGTGATGATGTAGAATGATGTAATGATGTTGAGTGATGTAATGGTGTGGAGTGATGTGATGATGTGGACACTTGTTGCTTAGGTGGCAACTTGGTGGATGACATATGGAAGTAGCAAATAATGAGTGGACCAAAGTAGCTTTGTAGGTGATGACATGTGTGTCTAGCCATCATGCCATGTCACCTAGAAGTGGTGACTAGGCAAATTCGTGCTTAGCTTTTTCCTTTTTTTTTTTTTTGGCTAGCAAAAATGCTTTTTTAGCTTTAGCTACTTGGTGTGAAGTGCATGATAATGGAATGGTGTGATGAAGAATAGTAACATGAAACTTGATGCTAGGCAATCTCTTTGGTGTAACAACTTTCTTGGAAATTGTGCCTTAGGTAGTGGTAGGTCAACTATGGAACAAGAGGCTATGTGTGAGATGAATAATGGTATAGGGTATGGAGATGCAAAAAAAAACAAAATAAGGGTAATGGTATATTGGAAATGAGGTCAATGTGAAGGAATAGAGTAGAAATGACAATATGAAGGAGAAAAATACCATTTTCATAGCTTGCAATCTTCATAGGGGTCTTCCAAACTTCTAGATGCTTAGATCCTCTCAATGTGTGACCTTGATTCCAGTTCAATGTCTTCACTTGGTTCTTCAACATAGTATCTTCTCTTTTTTTTTGTAATATGAATAAGATTTGATGGCACCTTGCCATGCCATAGCAGGGCAACATCATGCTAAACAAGGAAAAGAAATGGCTGGTCCCCTCAGCCTTGTGAGCAAAAAATGGAATATGACGAGAAGAGTAATGATGGTAGTGCAAGAGAATGAAAATTAGAGAATATGGGCAGCAAAAGGTGATAAAAGAGATGAAAAAAAATGGGAATGAAGTTGGAGAAAGTCCATGCGAGATGGACATAGTGATGTGAATGATGCTTGAGTGAATGTCTTGGAAGGATGTTTGTATGGAGCTGGAGCGGGGACTTGATTTTGAGGAGTGATTTGTTTCGTGACGACTTGACTTGTTTGACTTCTCTTGAAAGATGTGTGGAGGCGTGAGCGGTGACTTGAGTTGGGAGTATTTTTATCTTTTTCTAAAACTTGAGCCACCTTTATGGAAGGCTTATGGAAGGTAGCGAGGTTGTGTTCTCTCTTTTTTGAAAATGATTTGGGAAGCAAGGGCTAGATGAGAATGGAACAAAAGGCGGATGAAAATGAATAGAATGTATCGGTGGACCTGCCGGTGTGGAAAATATGATGGCGATTACCACGCTCTCGACTAAGCTGTAGTAATGTTTAGTCATTTGTTTGGGATCCTGCATCAATGAAGAATTCTGGCTGATATGAATTGGAGGGCAACTATTTGCTCGGTGGAGATTATTGGATGGTGAACTGTCATGACAAGTTCTACATATGTTAGAAAACAATTCCTCCTATGCTTTCATATTTGTGAACTCAACGCAACATCATAATACACACAAGATATTAAAGTTAAAACCTATTCTCTCTCTTTTCCTTTTTTTTTTTTTTTTTTTTTTTTTTGAAAGTAATTTCAAAATAATGTCAAAAGAGCACAAGCACCCACATCTTTAAGGAACATGCCTATTAATTTTAAAGCTAGTGTCTCTAATAATTCAAGTGGCTAACTATCCAAATGGCTATCCTATTCAAACAAACTCATACAAACATGTTGTTGCCAATATCTTTTTAGATGTAATATGTTTATAGGGTTCATGAGCGGGCCAATCTGTTATGATATCTTCTAGGAAGTAAGAATTTGTACACCTTGTCCACTGATTTTTGTATGGCCCTTCCCATAAACAATCAAATTTTCTTTGTGTTTTCCCTTGCCTTGTCCCATTTGAGAACTAGCTCCCCTTCTTTGAAACTTCCTTGCAATTTGTGAATGGCTTTGAATCTTTCTTTGCATCTTTTGCCTTCTTAAGCAAGATGGCATTCTCTACTTCAAATCTCTCTTCTTCTAGATGGAGCAACCTATCAAACCTATCTTTGTATGCTTCCTCCATCTGCATTTGAATCTTTAGAGCTAACCTTAAGGAAGGCAACTCTAGTTCCACTGGAACAAATGACCTCAACACCATAGACAAGAGCAAAAGGAGTATGATTAGTAGCATTTTTAATTGTAGTTCTATATGCCCAAAGTGCATCATGTAATTTAAGGTGCCAATCCTTTTTATGTACTTCTATTGTCTTCTTGAGAATACCTTTTAGAACTTTGTTGGTGGATTTCGGCTTGGCCATTGCCACGAGGGTAGTATCTTGAGCTTTTCACATGCTTTACTTTCAAGGTTTTAGGAGGTTGCTGATCACATCATTTATGAACTGCGGTGCCTCTCGTCGGAAACTATTTTCAGAGGAATACCAAATCTAGTGCAAATGTTTTCATGGAGGAACCTAGCAGTTGTTAAAGCATTTGCTTGTCCATTTGGTGAAAAAATATGTTGCCACCCGGTATGTATTCATCTTTGAGAGGGAGAATTTGGATGTATAGGCCCTATGAAGTCTAGTCCCCAAGTTTGGAATGGACACGGAGGCGTGATGCTAGTCAAGGCAAAGGCTGAAGAATTCTTTTTTCCATGTATCGGCATTTATGGCATCTCACGATAGTCTCATAACAATCTTTAAACAAGCTGGGCCAAGAATATCCGGACACGAGTATCTTCTTTGCGGTTGTATCACCGTGATAATGGCCTCCACAAATTCCTTCATGGCAAGCTTCTAGAATCAACTCGACCGACCTATCAACACACCTTAGTAGAACACCGGATTGATCAATCTAAAAGCGAGGTGCACCTTGGACTACCACGGTCGTCGGATCTGTCAATCCGACGCGGCCCGGACCGTATGTTGCGACCTCACGGACACCCTCGTTCGATTATGCTCAATTATGATTGGGGGCGCCTATGATTTTAAGATGTCGAATCTGAGTTTGCCCTAAGGTTTTGATGGTATATCGAGCCTCTATACGGTTTAAGCTTAAGCTTTTAGAATATGAAATACGAGGATTCAACCTCTACCAAAATAACTCAATGTCCTAATAAGACTACTTTAACCAATCTAACCAGTGAGCTAATGTGACTATTTTTTATCTTAAATCTATGTTTTTTTTATAATAACCCATTGAATTGTTTTAGGGATATGGTCTATGATTTCAAGAATTATATCTATATCAAATCCCCCTGGAACCCCTGTTATTTTGCTACATATTCTAAGCGAGGTGCACCTTGGACTACCACAATCGTCGGATCATCAATCAGGCGGCCCGCTGTATATGTTGCGACCTACGGACACCTCTCGTTTCGATTATGCTCAATTATGATTGGGCGCCTATGATTTTAAGATGTCGAATCTGAGTTTGCCTAAGGTTTTGATGGTATATCGAGCCTCTATACGGTTTTAAGCTTTTAAGCTTTTAGAATATGAAATACGGGGATTCGAACCTCTACCAAAATAACTCAATGTCCTAATAAGACTACTTTAACCAATCTACCCAGTGAGCTAATGTGACTATTTTTTATCTTAAATCTATGTTTTTTTTTATAATAACCCATTGAATTGTTTTAGGGATATGGTCTATGATTTCAAGAATTATATCTATATCAAATCCCCCTGGAACCCCCTGTTATTTTGCTACATATTCATTCTGTATGTTTTTGCTTTTTCTTTGAATCTTCTCAACTGCCTGCTTGTAAAGTTTTCTGGTGCCTCTTCATGTTTGAGAAACTTGATGATTTCATCCTGCCAGTCCTCTTGCATCTTACTAGATAGCACAAGGTTAGTAGCAATGTCACACACTTCATCAGTACTTAAACCATTAAAATCTTCAAACTCAAACACCTTATTGGTCAAATAATCACTAGGACTCTTAATTGTTTTGTGGTCTAACCTTTAAATTGTAATCTGTATCTTGCATGCCCATCTACATAATTTAGCCTTACTCGAAGTTTCTCGAGCAGCATGGGAATAGGATTTTTGATGTATCATTACTTTCACCTCATTGTGTTGAACTATATGACCAAGCCTTTGCAGAAAAAACATTATTTCAAAAGCTGCACTTTTTTTCCATTCTAGGGTATCTCCGTTCTCAAGATCGGACCAAATTTCTTTGGCAAAAGATATTATTCCATGTTTGATGAGTGCTATGCCTCTGACTTTGCTAGTGACAATCGATATATGCCCCGGAATGGTTGAGCAAGGTCCGTGGTTTGGAATCTCTGATTGGCATATGGAAGTTATC
This sequence comes from Isoetes taiwanensis, assembly GCA_021234155.1. Classification (NCBI taxonomy): domain Eukaryota; kingdom Viridiplantae; phylum Streptophyta; class Lycopodiopsida; order Isoetales; family Isoetaceae; genus Isoetes; species Isoetes taiwanensis. Next base: position 56,540 of record JAJEKV010000510.1, read on the forward strand.
AATAGGTCAAATGCGACTTGGCATTCATCTGTCCCATTCTATTGTAATGAATTTCTTTGTCACTCTTATTATACTTGCCAACGCGTGTCAAAGGCGCCAAAGGACTTATGATATGTGAAAAGTTAGGCACATACATTCTTAAAAAAAACTTGTCAAGCCCATGAAACTCTTCACCTGTTTTAGGGTTTTAGGTGGAGCCAATTTCTTCAAAGCCTCCATTTTTCCTTCAGATACTTTGATCCCTTGAGTAGATACCTCATGGCCTAGCAACTCACCTTTAGAATGGAAAAATACACACTTCTTTGGATTCAAACACACTCCACCATTCTGCACAACTCCATTGTCATTGTCGGCAACTCTATATGTTTGGTTAGAGAAGTTTCCGGGCATAAATCATCCAAAAAACCCTAAAGTTTGACATTGGCATGCTTTGGAATATTTTGTCCATTGCTCTTTGAAAGGTAGCAGATGCATTCATTAAGCCAAATGGCATTTTCATCATGGCAAAAGTGCCCCAAGGGGTTATGAAAGAGGTCTTAGCTTGATCTGTCTCTTTTATCTTGATTTGATTGAAACCTGAAAATCCATCTAAAAAAGAATATATTTCTTTCCCTGCAGTTGCATGCAACACTTCTTCTAGAAATGGTAATGGATAACAATCCTTAATAGTGGCCTTGTTTAGATCCCTTATTTAATCTATGCAAATCCTAATGCTCTTATTCTTTTTTTCTACAGGAACAATGCAAGACAGCCAGTCAGGGTTTGTTATCTCTTTAATAACCTCAGCTTCTTTCATCTTCAACAATTCCTCTCTGATCAGGGTAAGCAGTGATGCATTTATTCTTACGAGTTTTTTTTTTGCATTCTGTGGTTTAGCATTTTCTTTTATCTTTATTTCAAATTCACGGATATCAGTCCTCACTCCTACCAATTCAGTATAATCCCGGGCAAATACATCTTTCCGGGGTTCTCAAAACTTTTTAAGGAAGCCTCATCTTTGCTATCAAAAGATCTCCAAGGAAAAGTGTTCTTACCTGTCCATTTTGTTGATGGTTAACTCTTTTACCTCTTTCTCTGTGCATCTATCACCGAGAATAGGATAAAGTTGTGTTGCATCTTCCTTGTTGAATTCATCTTCATTTATAGCTCCCTCGGCCAAATAGTCAAAGGAGCACGGTTACGCAAAGTGCATCCTGCTTCACAATTTCTCCTCCTAGGTATATGTTTGATCTCCCAAGCCTTGAACTTGCTTAGAAGTTGCAGTACCCTTTCTTTGAGCTCTGACATGTCTTGGTTTTTGGTCTGGTATTCTCCAGTGACCTGTCTGCATATCAATTGAGAATCACCAAAGATAGATATGTTAGTCAAACCTAAAGCTAAAGATTCTTCTAGGCCAGCTATGAGTGCCTTATATTCGGCCATATTTGAAGTGATTCCTTCATGCACTCTACCAACTTTGGATAAGAGTTTATTGGCACAGTTTCTGATCACAGCTGCAGAAGATGCTATATTCAATTTGGTTGAAATTCCACCATCAAACCACAACACACCTTTATTGAGATTTGCTTCCATGCCAAGGTCACCTAAACAGGTAGGTATGATTTCTATTGGTTTGCAAACAGAAACAGGCATTTTTAACACACCTGGCTCATCTTCAATCAACATGTCTTGTTCTATAAAGTTGTCTGATTAGCATCACTGTTTTTGTTGTATAGAGTTACGATTCTTGCTCCATTTGAAATGGTACAACGCCCTTTGGACAGGCAGTCTAGCATCTACAAAGTGGATAACCATCTCCTTCCCAACAACAAGTCATATATGTCGGTCACATCACAATTATCTTCAAAAAGCCACAACTATGGCCGGCCTCAACAATTATACCTTCAATTTCTATTGGCACCTTTGTCACCAGTCCTATGGGTTTTATCTTAGCATTGGAGAATGACCTTAATATGGCCGGTGATGGTTGAGTGACAAACAAGACCACATTTCTTCATTACATCTTTGAGGCATGACATTTAGTGGAGAGCCTCCATCTAGCAAGACCCTAGATAAATGCAAGTTACCTAAACTAGCTGAGCAAGTGAAGGCACACGGATCTTTTTTTCTTCTTGAGTTAATATAACCTTCTCGTCTCATGCACATCAGCAAATGAAATTTGTTCAACATTATTAGACCTCAATATTTTCTCTCTATAGCTAGGTGCAATTCTGAAAAGCGTGAGGAGATCTATGCTTACTTTAGAACTTTTTAGGATCATATCTAGCTCATCTAATCTTTGTCCTTTTATTAAACTTCTCAAAAGGAGGTGGAGCTATCACCTGAACTTCTTTGTTGGTGGGAATGTTCTTGCTCATACCTTTTTATCTGCAGGTGTTCCACTTTCCACCATTTTTCTTGTTTGCACCACCATGATCTCTTCCCGCTCCTCATATTCCTCTACAAACCTAATGGCAGATGTTCCTTCCAATTTTTTGCCTTTGTCCCCGCTTGTCAAAGTATTCTTTAACAAAACATTTGTCCTCAAGATGACCTATTTCCTTGCAGAAATTGCACACGGTTTGAGATCTTTCCAAAATGACCTTTCTTTCCACATTTTAAGCATGCCCTGTAATAGCAAATATCGAAGGATGAGTATCTTTGAAACAATGTGCACAAGGAGGATAAGTTTTTTTTTCTTTGTTCTTCAACTCCAAAAGTTGTTTGGTCAGCTCTGCAATGGTCTCGAACATTTTGGCCATCTCACTCTTGGATTTCGATTTTAGGTGTAGCTTCTTCATCTTTGGATTTTCTTCTTTCTTTTTTTACCTTTGCATAAAGGCGGATGCTCATACTCCCCGCTCATAATCACGGATAAAAGGGTCAGCACAATGGTTTACATGATTATCGGGTAGAAAAAGACATATCATTAGATTTTAGTTGCCTTTTCAAAAGCCTTGTGTATGGTATCAAAACCTTCGATTTTGAATTTTTAGCATCTTTACAGTGCACCTTAGGCCTTGGTGATGAGTCCTTTAATGAAAGCAGCCACGAAATAGAGTGTGGGAGTAGGTACGACTCTTTTGGCATTTTCTCAAGTATGCACTAAACCTTTCCACATAGTGGTTGATACTTTCACCTGCCCTTATGCAAAAAAGTTTGTAGCTTCGTTTGCTAACTCTTGGGGCGGATAGTTTGCCAAACCTAGCCAAAAATTGCTGCACAAGACTCTCATATGTATCGGTACCCATAAGCGAGGTCACATGCTCACACCAAGCATATGCCTCATCAGATTTCATGCATCTCTTAAACTCGGAGAATCTACGACCCTTTTTACAACCATAATCTCTATAATATTCATCAAATACTTTGAGGAAAATGGTTAGCATTCATAGTTGGTTCAAATATGGGTGGAGTAATGGGCAAACTTAGCTCAAAATCTTGTGGGATTGCACAATTTGGCTGCACCACGGTTGCCTGGTACTCCTTGTGGTTCCAATGATTACGGGGCTTCTTGTTGTTCATTTCTTCCTCTAGGAGCCATGAGTTCTTCGAAAACCGGTGGAAATCTCGGTGGGACCTCCAAAATGTTGATGGCAAACCTGGCTAAACCACCAACCTCAGGTCAAAGAAGTGATAATCTTGGTCTAGGACCTCAGATCACTTGAGGTGATCACTCTGTCTTTGGAATATCGTGTTTAGACCTCGAGAAAACAAGATTTCACTAGTTTCCCTAAAGCTAAAAAAGCTAGTCTTGTTCAAACAGCACGAAACCAATGCACTCAACATTTTGAGCCCAAATAAGCATAGCATGATACAATGATATGTGTAAAAGTGTTGTAGAAAGTCTATGCAAAAGAATCTCCACGGTTGGTGAGGAATATTGATTCTTGGTAGTCGAGAAACTAGTCAATGGATCGGGCCGATTGCACCAAATTTTGCCAAATGAAAACGATGATGAATTTTTGATTCAACTATATTACGCGGTGAGCCAATGGGACACTGCACAATAAGTGCATGCTATTTTCAAGGTCAAAAAAATCAGTATGTGGTTTAAAAACATGTTTAAGCATCAAATATCTATAGAAAAAATGAGACAGGACTTTGAAACATTAGATGATTGCTCTTCCCTTTTTTTTACTTTTTCAACTTTTCCTTTTCCAAATGATTGTACTAGATGCAACTGTAGCCTCGGATGCAACCGGATCTGAGATATGTAGTTTTTTTTCTATTTTTCGAGTTAATTTAGATGCAAAGCATAACAAATAATATTTTCAAGGTCAAATTTTCATTCAAGCTGAAGCGAGAGTCATCACATTTGATATCATGTTAATGATCAAGATGATCAATTAACAAGTCATCTCTAAAAACACACAAATCATGAATTTTTTTGGATACAAATTGATCATAATATGCCTCAGGATTGATTTCTTAAAGGCGGGGAGGATCTCGGCATCAATTCGACTTCACTCTTGGTGCCGTCTTCGAATCGGCGCAAAAGCCCACGAAATTTTCTGAATCGATTTGCCCCCTTTTTGAAAAAATGCATTTCTGTTTCCATTCTTGTAAAATCCAACAGATTACTCGTCGTTAGTTTATACGGGCTTAGGGTTCTTGAGGTCACTCAGGTTAAATCGGGAGGATATAGTCATGATTAGGTAGTTTCCAGCTGCTAAAAATCCGTTTCTTGGCCTGCAAATTTTAGGGTTCTTGATTTTTCTTGCGAAGAAATATCCCACGTGGCGAGGAATGAAAAAGTGGGCCAAGGTATAAATATAGATCCATTTCCCTGTTTATTGATTACGTGGTCTCCTCCCCGCCAAGCTTCGGCTCGTGTTTCGACTTGGCATGCCGGGGACGCCACTTCACTGAGAAAGGATGAGAGGGTAGATAGATGGGGGTAGATGTAGGTAGGTTTACCATTTTTTTCAATGGTAGCGTTCCCAAAGGAAGCCATTTAGAAGGTCAATATAAACTCTTTTTTCAAAAATGTTTGTGCCGGGTAGCATGATTTCATGAGGGCTACCGGTGGTATCATCAAATTTTTCGAATGGAATACTTTGATTTTTTGTGGGAAAAATAAATGGTGACTAGGCATGGGACTTGGTGAGGTGGCAAAAATGATGATGATGTGGCACTTAAGGGTTGGTAACCATCTTTTCCCCTAGTCAAAATGATTTTTGGCAATAGGTTAGAATGAGGTGGCAAGGAGGAAGAACAAGGCTAATAGGCTCATTTTCCAAGCATTTCAATTTTATGGTTGACCAACTTTTGGGTTTGGTCAAAACTTGCCTAGTCATCATTTGATGATGTAAAGTGATGTGATGATGTAGAATGATGTAATGATGTTGAGTGATGTAATGGTGTGGAGTGATGTGATGATGTGGACACTTGTTGCTTAGGTGGCAACTTGGTGGATGACATATGGAAGTAGCAAATAATGAGTGGACCAAAGTAGCTTTGTAGGTGATGACATGTGTGTCTAGCCATCATGCCATGTCACCTAGAAGTGGTGACTAGGCAAATTCGTGCTTAGCTTTTTCCTTCTTTTTTTTTTTATTTTGGTTAGCAAAAATGCTTTTTTAGCTTTAGCTACTTGGTGTGAAGTGCATGATAATGGAATGGTGTGATGAAGAATAGTAACATGAAACTTGATGCTAGGCAATCTCTTTGGTGTAACAACTTTCTTGGAAATTGTGCCTTAGGTAGTGGTAGGTCAACTATGGAACAAGAGGCTATGTGTGAGATGAATAATGGTATAGGGTATGGAGATGCAAAAAAAAACAAAATAAGGGTAATGGTATATTGGAAATGAGGTCAATGTGAAGGAATAGAGTAGAAATGACAATATGAAGGAGAAAAATACCATTTTCATAGCTTGCAATCTTCATAGGGGTCTTCCAAACTTCTAGATGCTTAGATCCTCTCAATGTGTGACCTTGATTCCAGTTCAATGTCTTCACTTGGTTCTTCAACATAGTATCTTCTCTTTTTTTTTTTGTAATATGAATAAGATTTGATGGCATCTTGCCATGTTGCCATAGCAGGGCAACATCATGCTAAACAAGGAAAAGAAATGGCTGGTCCCCTCAGCCTTGTGAGCAAAAATGGAATATGGAATATGAGGAAAGAGTAATGATGGTAGTGCAAGAGAATGAAAATTCGAGAATATGGGCAACAAAGGTGATAAAAGAGATGAAAAAATGGGAATGAAGTTGGAGAAAGTCATGCGGATGGACATAGTGATGTGAATGATGCTTGAGTGAATGTCTTGAGAAGGATGTTTGTATGGAGCTGGAGCGGGGACTTGATTTTGAGAGTGATTTGACTCGTGACTGACTTGACTTGTTTGACTTCTCTTGAAAGATGTGTGGAGGCGAGGAGCGGTGACTTGAGTTGGGAGTATTTTTATCTTTTTCTAAAACTTGAGCCACCTTTATGGAAGGCTTATGGAAGGTAGCAGGCTGTGTTCTCTCTTTTTTGAAAATGATTTGGGAAGCAAGGGCTAGATGAGAATGGAACAAAGGCAGATGAAAATGAATGGAATGTATCGGTGGACCACCCGATTGGTGGAAAATATGATGTCGATTACCACGCTCTCGATAAGCGTAGTAATGTTTAGTTTGTTTGGGATCTGCATCAATGAAGAATTCTGGCCGATATGAATTGGAGGGCAACTATTTGCTTTCAGGTGGAGATTATTCAGGTGGTGAACTGTCATGACAAGTTCTACATATGTTAGAAAACAATTCCTCCTATGCTTTCATATTTGTGAACTCAACTGCAACATCATAATACACACAAGATATTAAAGTTAAAACCTATTCTCTCTCTTTTCCTTTTTTTTTTTTTTTTTTTTTTTTTTTTTGAAAGTAATTTCAAAATAATGTCAAAAAAAGCACAAGCACCCACATCTTTAAGGAACATGCCTATTAATTTTAAAGCTAGTGTCTCTAATAATTCAAGTGGCTAACTATCCAAATGGCTATCCTATTCAAACAAACTCATACAAACATGTTGTTGCCAATATCTTTTTAGATGTAATATGTTTATAGGGTTCATGAGCATTTGTCTGTTATGATATCTTCTAGGAAGTAAGAATTTGTACACCTTGTCCACAGATTTTGTATGGCCCTTCCCATAAACGATCAAATTTACCTTTGTGTTTTCCCTTGCCTTGTCCCATTTGAGAACTAGCTCCCTTCTTTGAAACTTCCTTGCAATTTGTGAATGGCTTTGAATCTGCTTTGCATCTTTTGCCTTCTTAAGCAAGATGGCATTCTCTACTTCAAATCTCTCTTCTTCTAGATGGAGCAACCTATCAAACCTATCTTTGTATGCTTCCTCCATGCGCATTTGAATCTTTAGAGCTAACCTTAAGGAAGGCAACTCTAGTTCTTTGGAACAACAACCTCAACACCATAGACAAGAGCAAAAGGAGTATGATTAGTAGCATTTTTAATTGTAGTTCTATATGCCCAAAGTGCATCATGTAATTTAAGGTGCCAATCCTTTTTATGTACTTCTATTGTCTTCTTGAGAATACCTTTTAGAACTTTGTTGGTGGACTCGGCTTGGCCATTGCCACGAGGGTAGTATCTTTGAGCTTTTCACATGCTTTACTTTCAAGGTTTTTAGGAGGTTGCTGATCACATCATTTATGAACCGTGTGCCTGCAGCCGAAACTATTTTCAGGAGGAATACCAAATCTAGTGCAAATGTTTTCATGGAGGAACCTAGCGGTTGTTAAAGCATTTGCTTGTCCATTTGGTGAAAAAATCTGTTGCCACCGGTATGTATTCATCTTTGAGAGGGAGAATTTGGATGTATAGGCCCTATGAAGTCTAGTCCCCAAGTTTGGAATGGACCTGGAGGCGTGATGCTAGTCAAGGCAGCAGGTGAAGAATTCTTTTCCATGTATCGGCATTTATGGCATCTCGATAGTCTCATAACAATCTTTAAACAATTTTGGGCGGTAATATCCGGACCTGAGTATCTTCTTTGCAGTTGTATCAGCTGCATAATGGCCTCCACAAATTCCTTCATGGCAAGCTTCTAGAATCAACTCAGCTTCTGACCTATCAACACACCTTAGTAGAACACCAGATTGATCAATCTTACATAATACCTCTCCAATCATTACGTATGTTTTTGCTTTTCTTTGAATCTTCTCAAGTATTTGCTTGTAAAGTTTTTACGGTGCCTCTTCATGTTTGAGAAACTTGATGATTTCATCCCCGGTCCTCTTGCATCTTACTAGATAGCACAAGGTTAGTAGCAATGTCACACACTTCATCAGTACTTAAACCATTAAAATCTTCAAACTCAAACACCTTATTGGTCAAATAATCACTAGGACTCTTAATTGTTTTGACAGTCCTAACCTTTAAATTGTAATCCTGTATCTTGCATGCCCATCTACATAATTTAGCCTTACTCGAAGTTTTACGTAACAGCATGGGAATAGGATTTTGATGTATCATTACTTTCACCTCATTGTGTTGAACTATATGACCAAGCCTTTGCGAAAAAAAACATTATTCCATTTGCACTTTTTTCCATTCTAGGGTATCGTTCTCGACATCGGACCAAATTTTCTTTGGCAAAAGATATTATTCCATGTTTACGCATGAGTGCTATGCCTCTGACTTTGCTAGTGACAGCGATATATGCCCGGAATGGTTGAGCAAGGTCTGGTGGTTTGAGAATCTCGATTGGCATATGGCGGGGGTGCACCTCTATATATGGACAGATGGCATCTGCGTTCGAGGGGTCATAGAAAAACCCCTGTATACGGCTTTTTGGAGTAGAAAAACCCATACCATACGGTTTTTCGAACTAATATACAATATAGACCCTATCCGTAGATTTACGATTGATTGTGCCAAATTATATAATCCCTTTCCGACTTTGTACCATATGCTTGCATGGACCATATGCTTGCACGGACCACCATGGACCTTGATCACGTTGAGTTGGTCACGTTGCAGGGTAAACATGGCAGATTGATCACGGGGGTGAATAATCGAAATATTTTTCCCATTACACCATTGGACTTGGTTTTCCTATTACACCATTGGACTTGATTTTTCCCATTACACCATTGACTTGGTTTTCCTATTGGTATTATTTGGTTTTCCTATTAGTATTATTTGGTATTGCCAAGGTATTGCAAATTGTAGGTATATGGTATTGCAAATTGGTATTATATGGTTTGTATATGGTTATTGCAAATTATTATTGTAAGGTTTGCAAATTTGTATTATATTGGTATTGCAAATTGTGTGCAATGGTTCGATTTTCCTATTGCATGGCTCGAAAATCGAGCCATGCAAATAATAGGCTTTAATGTAGGCTTTAATTATTTTGATTGGACACATTCTCCTTCATTCTCTCTCACTTTGGTGCAGGTTTGGCCAGCTCCTCTTCATTCCTCTTCTCTTCAATTTGCTCATTTGCTCTTCTCTTAGATTTCCTTTGAAAAATGGCTAGAACTAAATGTCTTTGCCAAGAAGCATGGTGGAATCGACCTCCTCCAACCATCAGGGCATGCAGATGATTTGGTGGCCAAGTTCTCGTGCTTGGAGGTGCAATGCTTGGTGGAGCAGGGGAGCGGTGTTTTACGAGAAGGTGCGGCGATGGATTGGCCAGGGCAGCCCCACTGGATGGCGTGTTTTGCAGTTTAATGTTGAAGCAGATGGGATTCTCCTTCATTTTGATTTCAAGATGCCCCCTCCCGGCCACCCAGTTTTAGCACAAGTGCCACAAGTCTGAGTGCAAAGAAATCTGAAGTTTTTTCTTTAAAATCTGCTTGTTTTTTGTTCTCGGCTGTATCAGATCTTCAAGTTTTTTTCCCTGCTGTAAATCTTCAAACATGCTGGTCCCTGCTGTAAATCTTCAAGTTTTTGGTTCCCTGCTGGAGTTTTAAACATGCAATGCTCATTGCTGTTATGTAAACATAGTTTCTGTAAAGAACTTGTAAGCTTTTTTTGATGTGCTGTGTTTTGGAACCGGCTGGCAAGTCTACACTTGCTGTTTTTGTAAAGCAGGTTTAAATATTTGAATATAAAATGGTTTTTAGAACAAGTTGGCGAGTTTACAATCTTTTGTTTTACAATCCTGTTATTACAATTCCAGTTGCAACAACCTAAAAGAACAATTCAATACAATTCCAGTTGCAACAACCTAAAAGAACAATTCAAAACATGCATACCAAAACATGCATGTGACAAATTTATAAGTAAACAGAACATGCATGTATGAGAAAGAGATAAACAAAAGACACAAAAGGCCCCACTTAGAAACGTGTATTCCAGCTTAACTAAAAGAGTAGTATCTTTTTCTCTGCTCTTTCCATTGCAGACAGTTTAAAGACAACTCCATCAGCCCCACTTAGAAACGTGTATTCCAGCTTGTAATGTACAGATAAACAAAAGATAAAAAGATTTAGCCAGTAACATAAACCCTGTGTTAAAAAAGCCAAGCCTGATGCTTAGAGATTTAGATCCGAGCTGAAACCTGAACTATTAATCCTAACAAAATGCCTTAAGCATGAAAACAATCTGTAGTGTTGGACAGAATCCTTAAGATGACAACAAAATGCTACTGTTTATGATCAAATGCTCACGTTCACGCTTAGGCAATCCTTGAGGCAATCACACCTTCTGCTTCCCTTTGTTTCCTGAAATGCAAGAAAGAGAAACACAAATTATTAGACTACATTATCCAAACACAATGAAATATACAAACATATTAATTAGATGCTAGATGCTAGACACCTTTCATTTGATCATTTAGAAAGCCATTAAATTGTCTTCTATCATTGTCATCAAGAAAGTATCTACCATTTTCAGGCTTATATGTCAAACAAGCCAATGAGATGACAGAATCAAGCGATATTACTTGATTATCCACGTTGTCATAGGTAAACCATGTCCTCCTTCCCGTCTTGTGTTCATTGTACCATGCCAAATTCAACTCCACCAAGTATGAGGGCCTATCAATGAGGTCAATGCTTTCTCTACTTTCCTTCCAAGCTCTTCCAATCTTTTTGAATAGAAAGCACACGCCCCAAGTACCAAACCAAGCTCTTACATTTGCTCTCTTCCACCAAGACGCTTCTTTTTGCTTAACTCCTCATCATTCTCAAAATAAAGCGCACAATCGAGAACCTATTCCAAGTGAAGTTGCTGCATTTACTACCTTCGGAATTTGCATCGGGGAAAATCATGATGTTTAACTTTTGTCAATCTATCTTTTGACAACCAAGGATTGCCATAAAATTTGGCTCACTAAAGTGGCCTTGCATACTACTTTACCGTCTACCTTCACAGTTCTATCTACACGGGAATGCGAAGTTTTCGGTCTCATCAAGCATGGCTTCAAGCGTGTGCCTAAGCTCCATCTCACCACAATGTCATAGGATTCACTTGCACTATTGTCTCTTGTACTTGTATTATCTTCTTCAATCTCAACAACATCGGATTCATCTTCAATTTGTGTAGTGTCTAACTGCTTGAAGTAGTCACGATGAAAATAATCTTCATGTTTCCATGGTGTTTCCCACCATGTTTCTGCGCCTTCTTTATCACATGTAATGCCTACTTGAGCACATAATTCTTGAGCATACTTAAAACCGTCCTTTAAGGCATCCACAATCTTGTCATTGGTACTTACTTCACTTAGATCACATAGATCAGCCCTGATTTCATTTCCTGCACTATCTACCTTTCTTTCCAGCACTTGCCAAATGTTCTCTTGTTTTATATGTGCAGCAGGGAATAACAAGTCACCTAGAGCTTGGAATTCGGCCACCCTATTCAAAGCATTACATGTTTCTAGTAGATCAGCCCCTGTATAGGATCTTTCATTCCTAACCATGCCGCCCACTTTGGAGAAGAAATTCTCACAACAATCTGACCCTGTACAATGCAATGGGACAGCCATACCTGTGCATGTTTCATTGAAGTACCTTACTAGCAAAACTACAAAGTGGCATGAGAGCTGAATATCAAGAAAGGTCTCGCGGGATATGAAGTTCTTGGTCAAAGAATGTGTCTCATGATTGATTATCCATAGTCTCCATAACCTACAATTAGAATATGAGAAGGAAAGACTATTAAGCATAAGTTCAATTGCAGTTCAAACATACCTAAAGAAAAAAGAGACCGTTGAAGCCGCTTTCACGCGTGCGAAGATCAAATGTGGTGATAGAAATATGTCAATGTAGTGGGAAACAACATGCAAGTATATTTCAGTCCCTAAAGTTCTCATAGGTTTAGAAGTACTTGGATCTCTTAATCTTTGCAAACATCCCTGAACCTTTCTTGAAGCTATCCTTTGAGCAGCCCTCCAATTTTGTCTATCTTTCCTTTCGACATCTCCCAATTGGAGTCCATGTTCCCCTTGAAACATGTTGAAGACATGCCATACATCATTCAATGTCACGTACTCATTTCCTAGATACAATCTTCTTGAAGCATTGTCCATCGGATTAATTAGTTTCTTGCCATTATGGATGAAATCTTGATCATGAAGTCCACAAATGCTTCCATCATCTCTTATGGCAGCAGTAAACACCCAACCCTCCCAAGGTATGGCATATCTTCCATTCACTTGCTTGAAGGACGTGTAATCTTCAAGCATACATGCCCTACGACGTGCATCTCCATCAGAGCTATGACCGATTAATGGTCCCAATACATGCCTCAAGTGTGAATCCCAAAAGGCTTGAACCTTTTGCCATTGGATTCTTACCTCATCATGGTTGAACTTATTGCATGTAAGTTGGATAGACAAGACAAGTCTAGGCGGCGTGGATGCAAAGGATTCACAATTAGAACTTCGTGCAAAGTGTGCAATGGTGTTTAACTCAAATGCATCCATTATGGTTGTGTATCCAACCTCTCCACTACCAACATGAACTACAAAATTCATTTCACAAGTATGCCGTTTCTTTCAAACCACAAAATCCAATCAAGGTGTCATCTCTTGCAATCCATTGTACTGCTCTCTTTATAACAGTCTCATCCTCTGCCACAATGGATGGTACTGATCCAAGTGGCAAGCCAATTCGTGTCATATGGCTGGAATACACACCTCCTAGAAAGGCAAAGGTTTCTTCCCTTATGCCACATTTGTAAACAAAATTCTTCCTCGTCGATCGCTAAACATGGTAGACAAACTAGGGCCCTGAAAAGTTAATGGATAAAAGTTATGCATTCTTTGTCCGCCCCATATTTTGATTGTCTCAAATAGGTCTTTTGTGGTCTTCTTGTATCTTCTCTTATGACCTGGCCTAATTATGTTTTGGGCAACATCTGTAAGGAAGTTCCATAGAGCTGTCTTACCTTCAAATTTTCCTCGTGTATGGGCCTCAACAATGTCTCTACAAAACTTTTTTCACATCCGCACGATTCATGGATTCACACAAAGGAATCCCCTAATTGTTCTCACCTTCAGCGATAAAGCCACATTTTTCTTTTACAAAACATCAAATCTTTTCTTAACAATCTATTTTCGGCCCTTGAATCTTTAGCGATATCTTTTAGCTCCGTATTAGTTAGGTAATCCACTCTTATATGCTGATTTGTACGTCTTAGACCTCTACTAACTTTTCCTCGTTCTTCTCTATAAATTCTCATACGAAAATCACTTTCTTTTGGTATTGAAGCACAAAATGAGCATTGGAGATTCGAGAACTGCTGGCCACTCTCACATATTCTACGACAAGAGACGTGCCTAAAGGTGCCAGCAATGCAAATGCGTCTCCCATCATGCTCAAAACTTGCATTTAACATCGGTTCACAGTACCAATTTCTTCCAGCCTTTGATTCATCCAAAAAAGTCCTTAAGTCCCTTGTGTTGGAGCCATATCTATACTTTAATTGCCAAAATCCCCAACATAATGAAGCCAAATAGAGATTTCCTGTTTTCAAGAGGCTAAGACTAGAAATATAGAGGAGATAATGCAAGAATAATGTAGAAAACAACACGTTGGAATGTAGAAGAACATAAATCGGGGCCTTTGCACTTACTTGAAGTACTACATTCGGCCTCGCTTTGTGTTCCCGGCTCTATAAAAAAGTGCAATGATCCAAATTAGTGTCTTTAGATTGGTCAATATAAGCGAAAGAGAGGAACAAACAAAATCCAATAAACCAAAATTATTGTGGGCAAAGCAGGTCTGCTGTAAAACAGAGATTAGTAGACAAATTAGAGCCTCAACTAAATATAAATGGTATAAATAACTAAAAACAAAGCAAGTGCAGACTTACCTCTTCGAAAGAATGCAAGCATGTTTTTTTTTTGTGATCGCCCACCCACGATCTCTCTCCTTGGTCTTCCAATTTGCCTTGGTGCTTGGCATTCATTTTCTTTTCTTTCATTTGCTGCCCATTTCTGAGCATGACGAGTACTTTTGATGTGCTCCTTCATATTTTCAACCACATCCCCTCGATCTGGAAAGAGACGAAGGGGTTTGTTGCAAAGTTTACAAACAATGCAAATATCCTCGTTTCATTGTACAAGTCAAAGTCTACATGTGTCTTCTCCACAAAAGGCCTCACTTTAGTGGCCATACAAGCCTCCACATCAGCCTTGTTTTCAGCTATAATATCTTCCTTACTACTCACTTTCGAGACATTCTCTTGGCTGGCATCAAGGTTACTTTGAAGATTCATCTTATGTTCTTTGGATTGTACGTGACGAGCCGTGTAATTGTACATCATATCCTCTCCTCCCTTTCCATATCGTGCATGGCACTCCACACACCAAATACAAAATACAGCAGCACCATTAAAGTCATAAGACATTAGCTCAAAACGATCTTTCTTGCCTTCAAGCTTCATCTTCATTTTTGCCCTTCGATATGCATACAACCACTTATTAGTTAGAGACTTTGTAGCTATTTTGGATTGTAATCTGCTCATAGACTCTTGACTCTCAAGTGGTTCGATGGGTTCAATGTCATCTTCTTGCTTTATATTGGTACTCACCCCTTCCATAGTGATCACTTCTACATCCTCCTCTTCTTCTACAAGCACCAATTTCCTTCGTTTAGTGGGCTGATTGGGCTGATTATCATTTTGAGACACCCCACGATCTTCACACACACCTCATCCTCATTCACTATAAATCTTGCCTCTTGCTTCTTGGACAAGGCAAGCTTTCTTTCCCCTAAAAACACAAATTCCTTGCCCTCCAAAGCTTCTAGCTCATCTTCTTGAATCTCTCGCCGTAAATCCGAATAATGTGCATTCACATGTACCTTTACAAATCCAACTTCTTGCTTGTTTTCATCTCCCTCGCTAAGGCAAATAACAACATTCCTGTGTGTCGCCATTTATCTGCATGTGAAGCAAGCACGTGAGCTACACAGTATGAAAAGAAATCTAACAAATACTAGCTAGCATGCAAAAGAACATTCCCAACATTCCGAGCATTGCATTGCACAAATGGGGCTGAAATGGGGCAGCAAAAGGGCAGGCCAATTAGGGTCTGTTACAGCCCTGATATAAGCAAGAAGGAGGCTACTTAAAGGCTCCTTTGAGTCTGAAATAACATGTTATGACAGCCCAGAAAGCTAAAGCACTAACCACATTGACAATTCAAACATAAATCAGCCCTAAAATGATAAAAATCTGAATTCTGAGCTTAAGAAGGTTGCAATAATCATACATGTGATCAAATACTAGGCAATGAAGTCGTCTTGGCTAGCTTCTTGATTGCTGCATTAAAAAATGAGAAAGAGTATTAGTGACAATGCTTGAAAGGGAAATTTGTTTATGATCTATAATCAGGTATATGCAATGCAATGATGAGTTAGTGGTATGAATGCGGCTTTAGGAACCCTGAACCCTGATTTTGGGGCATAAACATCATTAAGAAATCATACAAAATTAAGATGGCAAGTATTCAAATAAGTGACAAACCCCTTATTCTCAAACAATGCATTCTTTATGCATAAAGTTGGCAGCAAACTGACCTTCAATAATAAATCAGTCCTAAAGAGACCTGAAACGATTTTTCATCTTAAGAACTTCCAAATAATGCATACCTTTGATCAAATAAGAACAATGAAGTCTTCTTGGCTGCTGCATTAAGAAGATCAAGCCAGAAACTGCCAGAAACCCTGAATTAGTTGTTTTCTTTGAAGAAAGCAATGACTTCCACTTTCACCTTGCAAGGAATTTGCTGCAAATGACTTCAAAATCGAGTAAGAAATTGAGTGGTGGTGAGTAAATGCAATTTGGTGATCAAGTTCTTGAGTTGTTCTTGAGCTCCCTTGTTGCCAAAGAAGAACATGAAGCCGACTACATCAACCACAAATGTGCAAACGGTTAGCTCCTTCTCAAATCCACCACACTAAATACCCAAATCGACCACCTACGGGTTCTCAAATCCACCACTCAAAACCCAAATCGACCACCTACGGGTTCTTGGTTCCCGCCTTTGCTCCCTTACGTCCAAAGCTGGAAATTCAATAGTGGAGGCGTATAACCTCCCGACCGTATACGGTCGAGTGACCCCTTAAAAAACCCCTTTACGTTCACGCAGTTGGCACGTACGTGTACATATGGTGAACCCCCCTTGGCATATGGAAGTTATCAATAGGTCAAATGCAGCTTGGCATTCATCTGTCCATTCTATTGTAATGAATTTGCTGTCACTCTTATTATACTTGCCAACACGTGTCAAAGCTGCCAAAGGACTTATGATATGTGAAAAGTTAGGCACATACATTCTTAAAAAACTTGTCAAGCCCATGAAACTCTTCACCTGTTTTAGGGTTTTAGGTGGAGCCAATTTCTTCAAAGCCTCCATTTTTCCTTCAGATACTTTGATCCCTTGAGTAGATACCTCATGGCCTAGCAACTCACCTTTAGAACAGAAAAATACACACTTCTTTGGATTCAAACACACTCCACCATTCATGCACAACTCCATTGTCATTGTCAGCAACTCTATATGTTTGGTTAGAGAAGTTCCCAGGCATAAATCATCCAAAAAAACCCTAAAGTTTGACATTGGCATGCTTTGGAATATTTTGTCCAGTGCTCTTTGAAAGGTAGCAGATGCATTCATTAAGCCAAATGGCATTTTCATCATGGCAAAAGTGCCCCAAGGGGTTATGAAAGAGGTCTTAGCTTGATCTGTCTCTTTTATCTTGATTTGATTGAAACCTGAAAATCCATCTAAAAAAGAATATATTTCTTTCCCTGCAGTTGCATGCAACACTTCTTCTAGAAATGGTAATGGATAACAATCCTTAATAGTGGCCTTGTTTAGATCCCTGTAATCTATGCAAATCCTAATGCTCTTATTCTTTTTTTTTTCTGAGGGGAACAATGCAAATGACCCGGTCGGGGTTTGTTATCTCTTTAATAACCTCAGCTTCTTTCATCTTCAACAATTCCTCTCTGATCAGGGTAAGCAGTGATGCATTTATTCTTCTGAGTTTTTGCATTACAGGTTTAGCATTTTCTTTTATCTTTATTTCAAATTCACAGATATCAGTCCTCACTCCTACCAATTCTGTATAATCCCAGGCAAATACATCTTTCCAGTTCTCAAAGAAAACTTTTAAGGAAGCCTCATCTTTGCTATCAAAAAGATCTCCAAGGAAAAGTGTTCTTACCTGTCCATTTTTGTTGATGGTTAACTCTTTTACCTCTTTCTCCTGTTGTGCATCTATCACCAGAATAGGATAAAGTTGTGTTGCATCTTCCTTGTTCAATTCATCTTCATTTATAGCTCCCTCACCAAATAGTCAAGGACGCGGTTCGCAAAAGTGCATCCGCTTCACAATTCTCCTCCCTAGGTATATGTTTGATCTCCCAAGCCTTGAACTTGCTTAGAAGTTGCAGTACCCTTTCTTTGAGCTCGACATGTCTTGGTTTTGGTGCGGTATTCTCCGGTGACTTTGTCACGCATATCAATTGAGAATCACCAAAGATAGATATGTTAGTCAAACCTAAAGCTAAAGATTCTTCTAGGCCAGCTATGAGTGCCTTATATTCGCCATATTTGAAGTGATTCCTTCATGCACTCTACCAACTTTGGATAAGAGTTTATTGGCACGAGTTTACGATCACAGTATGCTAGAGAAGATGCTATATTCAATTTGGTTGAAATTCCACCATCAAACCACAACACACCTTTATTGAGATTTGCTTCCATGCCAAGGTCACCTAAACGGTAGGTATGATTTCTATTGGTTTGCAAAAAGCGAAATGAGGCATTTTTAACACACGGCTCATCTTCAATCAACATGTCTTGTTCTATAAAGTTGTGCTTTGATTAGCATCACCTGTTTTGTTGTATAGAGTTACAGTTCTTGCTCCATTTGAAATGGTTTTATCAATTTGCCCTTTGGACGAGACAGGTCTAGCATCTACAGTGGATAACCATCTCCTTCCCAACAACAAGTCATATATGTCAGTCACATCACAATTATCTTCAAAAGCCACAACTATGAAACTGGCCTCAACAATTATACCTTCAATTTCTATTGGCACCTTTGTCACCAGTCCTATGGGTTTTATCTTAGCATTGGAGAATGACCTTAATATGACGGTGATGGTTGTTAGTACAAACAAGACCACATTTCTTCATTACATCTTTGAGGCATGACATTTAGTGGAGAGCCTCCATCTAGCAAGACCCTAGATAAATGCAAGTTACCTAAACTAGCTGAGCAAGTGAAGGCACCTGGATCTTTTTCTTCTTGAGGGGTAACTTTTTTATTGACCTACCCAGTTTTTTGACCATCACAGCACATATAAGCACCTTCACCAAATAATTTATGTCATCATCATTTGCATCACTAATATGCTCATTATATCCTTTATATAATAGAAAACACTCATGATTTTTTGAAGGGCAATGAAGGGCTATGGAAGGGCAATGAAGGGCAGTTTGAAGGGCAATGAAGGGCAGTCGGCACCTCTCAAAGCACATGTGCAAGCCCACATGCTTTTTGAGTATGTGAATTAAAAACCACCTGAGTTAATATAACCTTCTCTGTCTCATGCACATCAGCAAATGAAATTTGTTCAACATTATTAGACCTCAATATTTTCTCTCTATAGCTAGGTGCAATTCTGAGAAGCGTGAGGAGATCTATGCTTACTTTAGAACTTTTTAGGATCATATCTAGCTCATCTAACTCTTTGTCCTTTTTATTAAATTTCTCAAAGGAGGTGGAGCTATCACCTAAACTTCTTTGTTGATGAGGAATGTTCTTGCTCATACCTTTATCAGGGTGTTCCACTTTCCACCATTTTTTCTTGTTTGCACCACCATGATCTCTTCCTGCTCCTCATATTCCTCTACAAACCTAATGGCAGATGTTCCTTCCAATTTCTTGCCTTTGTCCTGCTTGTCAAAGTATTCTTTAACAAAACATTTGTCCTCAAGATGACCTATTTCCTTGCGAGAAATTGCACACAGTGCAGATCTTTCCAAAATGACCTTTCTTTCCACATTTTAAGCATGCCCTGTAATAGCAAATATCAGAAGGATGAGTATCTTTGAAACAATGTGCACAAGGAGGATAAGTTTTTTTGCTGTTCTTCAACTCCAAAAGTTGTTTGGTCAGCTCTGCAATGGTCTCAGACATTTTGGCCATCTCACTCTTGGATTCACCGATTTTAGGTGTAGCTTCTTCATCTTTGGATTTTCTTCTTTCTTTTTTTACTTTGCATACCGCAGAGGCGGATGCTCATACTCCCCTGCTCATAATCTGGATAAAAAGGGTCAAAGCACAATGGTTTACATGATTATCAGGTAGAAAAAGACATATCATTAGATTTTAGTTGCCTTTTCAAAAGCCTTGTGTATGGTATCAAAACCTTCCCGATTTTGAATTTTTAGCATCTTTTCATTGCACCTTAGGCCTTGGTGACAGTCCTTTAATGAAAGCAGCCACGAAATAGAGTGTGGGAGTAGGTACCGACTCTTTTGGCATTTTCTCAAGTATGCACTAAGCCTTTCCACATAGTGGTTGATACTTTCACTGCCCTTATGCAAAAGTTTGTAGCTCGTTTGCTAACTCTTGAGGGGCAGATAGTTTGCCAAACCTAGCCAAAAATTGCTGCACAAGACTCTCATATGTATCAGTACCCATAACTGAGGTCACATGCTCACACCAAGCATATGCCTCATCAGATTTCATGCATCTCTTAAACTCAGAGAATCTACAGCCCTTTTTACAACCATAATCTCTATAATATTCATCAAATACTTTCAGAAAATGGTTAGCATTCATAGTTGGTTCAAATATGGGTGGAGTAATGGGCAAACTTAGCTCAAAATACTGTGGGATTGCACAATTTGGCTGCACCACAGTTGCAACAGGTACTCCTTGTGGTTCCAATGATTCTGGGGCTTCTTGTTGTTCATTTCTTCCTCTAGGAGCCATGAGTTCTTCGAAAACCAGGTGGAAATCTCGGTAGGACCTCCAAAATGTTGATGGCAAACCTGGCTAAACCACCAACCTCAGGTCAAAGAAGTGATAATCTTGGTCTAGGACCTCCAGATCACTTGAGGTGATCACTCGTCTTTGGAATATCTGTGTTTAGACCTCCAGAAAACAAGATTTCACTAGTTTCCCTAAAGCTAAAAAAGCTAGTCTTGTTCAAACAGGCACAGAAACCAATGCACTCAACATTTTGAGCCCAAATAAGCATAGCATGATACAATGATATGTGTAAAAAGTGTTGTAGAAAGTCTATGCAAAGAATCTCCACGGTTGGTGAGGAATATTGATTCTTGATTGAGTCAGAAACTAGTCAATGGACTGGACAGTGCACCAAATTTTGCCAAATGAAAACGATGATGAATTTTTGATTCAACTATATTCTGACAGTGAGCACAGGACCTGCACAATAAGTGCATGCTATTTTCAAGGTCAAAAAATCAGTATGTGATTTAAAAAACATGTTTAAGCATCAAATATCTATAGAAAAAATGAGACAGACTTTGAAATATTAGATGATTGCTCTTCCCCCCTTTTTTTACTTTTTCAACTTTTCCTTTTCCAAATGATTGTACTAGATGCAACTGTAGCCTCGGATGCAACGAGATCTGAGATATGTAGTTTTTTCTATTTTTTTCGAGTTAATTTAGATGCAAAGCGCAACAAATAATATTTTCCAAGGTCAAATTTTCATTCAACTGGAAGCAGAGTCATCACATTTGATATCATGTTAATGATCAAGATGATCAATTAACAAGTCATCTCTAAAAACACACAAATCATGAATTTTTTTGGATACAAATTGATCATAATATGCCTCAGGATTGATTTCTTAAGGCAGGAGGATCTCTCAGCATCAATTCCGACTTCACTCTTGGTGCCGTCTTGAATGCGCAAAAGCCCACGAAATTTTTTGAATCGATTTGCCCCCTTTTTGAAAATGCTACATTACGTTTCCATTCTTGCAAAATCCAACAGATTACTCGTCGTTTAGCACAGGCTTAGGGTTCTTGAGGTCAATCAGGTTAAATCGGGAGGATATAGTCATGATTAGGTAGTTTCCAGCTGCTAAAAATCCGTTTCTTGGCCTGCAAATTTTAGGGTTCTTGATTTTTCTTGCGAAGAAATATCCCACAGGCAGGAATGAAAAAGTGGGCCAAGGTATAAATATAGATCCATTTCCACTTTTTTTATTGATTACGTGGTCTCCTCCCACGCCAAGCTCGGCTCGTGTTTCGACTTGGCATGCCAGGGGGGACGCCACTTGGCAGAGGATGAGAGGGTAGATAGATGGGGGGTAGATGTAGGTAGGTTTTACCATTTTTTTCAATGAGGCGCGTTTTCCAAGGAAGCCATTTAGAAGGTCAATATAAACTCTTTTTTCAAAAATGTTTGTGCCAGGTGGCATGATTTCATGAGGGCTACCAGGTGGTATCATCAAATTTTCGAATGGAATACTTTGATTTTTTTTTGTGGGAAAAATAAATGAAGTGACTAGGCATGGGACTTGGTGAGGT
Organism: Isoetes taiwanensis; assembly: GCA_021234155.1. Taxonomy (NCBI): domain Eukaryota; kingdom Viridiplantae; phylum Streptophyta; class Lycopodiopsida; order Isoetales; family Isoetaceae; genus Isoetes; species Isoetes taiwanensis. The sequence continues at coordinate 78,515 of JAJEKV010000510.1, forward strand.
GGCAAAAATGATGATGATGTGGCACTTAAGGGTTGGTAACCATCTTTTCCCCTAGTCAAAATGATTTTTGGCAATAGGTTAGAATGAGGTGGCAAGGAGGAAGAACAAGGCTAATAGGCTCATTTTCCAAGCATTTCAATTTTATGGTTGACCAACTTTTGGGTTTGGTCAAAACTTGCCTAGTCATCATTTGATGATGTAAAGTGATGTGATGATGTAGAATGATGTAATGATGTTGAGTGATATAATGGTGTGGAGTGATGTGATGATGTGGACACTTGTTGCTTAGGTGGCAACTTGGTGGATGACATATGGAAGTAACAAATAATGAGTGGACCAAAGTAGCTTTGTAGGTGATGACATGTGTGTCTAGCCATCATGCCATGTCACCTAGAAGTGGTGACTAGGCAAATTCGTGCTTAGCTTTTTCCTTCTTTTTTTTTTTTATTTTGGCTAGCAAAAAATGCTTTTTTAGCTTTAGCTACTTGGTGTGAAGTGCATGATAATGGAATGGTGTGATGAAGAATAGTAACATGAAACTTGATGCTAGGCAATCTCTTTGGTGTAACAACTTTCTTGGAAATTGTGCCTTAGGTAGTGGTAGGTCAACTATGGAACAAGAGGCTATGTGTGAGATGAATAATGGTATAGGGTATGGAGATGCAAAAAAAAACAAAATAAGGGTAATGGTATATTGGAAATGAGGTCAATGTGAAGGAATAGAGTAGAAATGACAATATGAAGGAGAAAAATACCATTTTCATAGCTTGCAATCTTCATAGGGGTCTTCCAAACTTCTAGATGCTTAGATCCTCTCAATGTGTGACCTTGATTCCAGTTCAATGTCTTCACTTGGTTCTTCAACATAGTATCTTCTCTTTTTTTTTTGTAATATGAATAAGATTTGATGGCACCTTGCCATGTTGCCATAGCAGGGCAACATCATGCTAAACAAGGAAAAGAAATGGCTGGTCCCCTCAGCCTTGTGAGCAAAAAATGGAATATGACAAAAGAGTAATGATGGTAGTGCAAGAGAATGAAAATTCTGAGAATATGGGCAGCAAAGGTGATAAAAAGAGATGAAAAAAATGGGAATGAAGTTGGAGAAAGTCTGTGCAGATGGACATAGTGATGTGAATGATGCTTGAGTGAATGTCTTCAGAAGGATGTTTGTATGGAGCTGGAACAGGGACTTGATTTTGAGAGTGATTTGACTCGTGACCTGACTTGACTTGTTTGACTTCTCTTGAAAGATGTGTGGAGCAGGAACAGTGACTTGAGTTGGGAGTATTTTTATCTTTTTCTAAAACTTGAGCCACCTTTATGGAAGGCTTATGGAAGGTAGCAGGCTGTGTTCTCTCTTTTTTGAAAATGATTTGGGAAGCAAGGGCTAGATGAGAATGGAACAAAGGCAGATGAAAATGAATGGAATGTATCAGGTGGACCTGCCAGTGTGGAAAATATGATGTCAGTACCACGCTCTCCGATAAAGCGTAGTAATGTTTAGCTGTTTGGGATCTGCATCAATGAAGAATTCGCTGATATGAATTGGAGGGCAACTATTTATTTTCGGTGGAGATTATTGATTTGGTGAACTGTCATGACAAGTTCTACATATGTTAGAAAATAACTCCTTCTGTGCTTTCATGACTGTGAACTCAACCTGCAACATCATAATACACACAAGATATTAAAGTTAAAACCTATTCTCTCTCTTTTCCTTTTTCTTTTTTTTTGAAAGTAATTTCAAAATAATGTCAAAAGAGCACAAGCACCCACATCTTTAAGGAACATGCCTGTTAATTTTAAAGCTAGTGTCTCTAATAATTCAAGTGGCTAACTATCCAAATGGCTATCCTATTCAAACAAACTCATACAAACATGTTGTTGCCAATATCTTTTAGATGTAATATGTTTATAGGGTTCATGAGCATTTGTCTGTTATGATATCTTCTAGGAAGTAAGAATTTGTACCGCTTGTCCTGATTTTGTATGGCCCTTCCCATAAACAGTCAAATTTTGCTTTGTGTTTTCCCTTGCCTTGTCCCATTTGAGAACTAGCTCCCTTCTTTGAAACTTCCTTGCAATTTGTGAATGGCTTTGAATCTTTCTTTGCATCTTTTGCCTTCTTAAGCAAGATGGCATTCTCTACTTCAAATCTCTCTTCTTCTAGATGGAGCAACCTATCAAACCTATCTTTGTATGCTTCCTCCATCTGCATTTGAATCTTTAGAGCTAACCTTAAGGAAGGCAACTCTAGTTCCTTTGGAACAACATGACCTCAACACCATAGACAAGAGCAAAAGGAGTATGATTAGTAGCATTTTTAATTGTAGTTCTATATGCCCAAAGTGCATCATGTAATTTAAGGTGCCAATCCTTTTTATGTACTTCTATTGTCTTCTTGAGAATACCTTTTAGAACTTTGTTGGTGGACTCAGCTTGGCCATTGCCCTGAGGGTAGTATGCTGAGCTTTTCACATGCTTTACTTTCAAGGTTTTTAGGAGGTTGCTGATCACATCATTTATGAACTGTGTGCCTCTGTCAGAAACTATTTTTAGAGGAATACCAAATCTAGTGCAAATGTTTTCATGGAGGAACCTAGCAGTTGTTAAAGCATTTGCTTGTCCATTTGGTGAAAAAATATGTTGCCACCAGTATGTATTCATGCTGAGAGGGAGAATTTGGATGTATAGGCCCTATGAAGTCTAGTCCCCAAGTTTGGAATGGACCTGGAGACGTGATGCTAGTCAAGGCAGCAGGCTGAAGAATTCTTTTTCCATGTATCTGGCATTTATGGCATCTCCTGATAGTCTCATAACAATCTTTAAACAAGCTGGGCCAGTAATATCCAGACTTGAGTATCTTCTTTGCAGTTGTATCAGCTGCATAATGGCCTCCACAAATTCCTTCATGGCAAGCTTCTAGAATCAACTCAGCTTCTGACCTATCAACACACCTTAGTAGAACACCAGATTGATCAATCTTACATAATACCTCTCCAATCATTCTGTATGTTTTTGCTTTTTCTTTGAATCTTCTCAACTGACTGCTTGTAAAGTTTTCTGGTGCCTCTTCATGTTTGAGAAACTTGATGATTTCATCCTGCCAGTCCTCTTGCATCTTACTAGATAGCACAAGGTTAGTAGCAATGTCACACACTTCATCAGTACTTAAACCATTAAAATCTTCAAACTCAAACACCTTATTGGTCAAATAATCACTAGGACTCTTAATTGTTTTGACAGTCCTAACCTTTAAATTGTAATCCTGTATCTTGCATGCCCATCTACATAATTTAGCCTTACTCTGAGTTTTCTGGAACAGCATGGGAATAGGATTTTGATGTATCATTACTTTCACCTCATTGTGTTGAACTATATGACCAAGCCTTTGCAGAAAAAACATTATTCCAGCTGCACTTTTTCCATTCTAGGGTATCGTTCTCGGCATCGGACCAAATTTCTTTGGCAAAAGATATTATTCCATGTTTACGCATGAGTGCTATGCCCTCTGACTTTGCTAGTGACACTGATATATGCCTGGAATGGTTGAGCAAGGTCTGGTGGTTTCAGAATCTCTGATTGGCATATGGAAGTTATCAATAGGTCAAATGCAGCTTGGCATTCATCTGTCCATTCTATTGTAATGAATTTGCTGTCACTCTTATTATACTTGCCAACACGTGTCAAAGCTGCCAAAGGACTTATGATATGTGAAAAGTTAGGCACATACATTCTTAAAAAACTTGTCAAGCCCATGAAACTCTTCACCTGTTTTAGGGTTTTAGGTGGAGCCAATTTCTTCAAAGCCTCCATTTTTCCTTCAGATACTTTGATCCCTTGAGTAGATACCTCATGGCCTAGCAACTCACCTTTAGAACAGAAAAATACACACTTCTTTGGATTCAAACACACTCCACCATTCCTGCACAACTCCATTGTCATTGTCAGCAACTCTATATGTTTGGTTAGAGAAGTTCCCAGGCATAGATCATCCAAAAAAACCCTAAAGTTTGACATTGGCATGCTTTGGAATATTTTGTCCATTGCTCTTTGAAAGGTAGCAGATGCATTCATTAAGCCAAATGGCATTTTCATCATGGCAAAAGTGCCCCAAGGGGTTATGAAAGAGGTCTTAGCTTGATCTGTCTCTTTTATCTTGATTTGATTGAAACCTGAAAATCCATCTAAAAAAGAATATATTTCTTTCCCGCAGGTTGCATGCAACACTTCTTCTAGAAATGGTAATGGATAACAATCCTTAATAGTGGCCTTGTTTAGATCCACCGTAATCTATGCAAATCCTAATGCTCTTATTCTTTTTTTTTCTCTGGGGAACAATGCAAGATGACCCGGTCGGGGTTTGTTATCTCTTTAATAACCTCAGCTTCTTTCATCTTCAACAATTCCTCTCTGATCAGGGTAAGCAGTGATGCATTTATTCTTCTGAGTTTTTGCATTACAGGTTTAGCATTTTCTTTTATCTTTATTTCAAATTCCACGGATATATCAGTCCTCACTCCTACCAATTCTGTATAATCCCAGGCAAATACATCTTTCCAGTTCTCAAAGAAAACTTTTTAAGGAAGCCTCATCTTTGCTATCAAAAAGATCTCCAAGGAAAAGTGTTCTTACCTGTCCATTTTGTTGATGGTTAACTCTTTTACCTCTTTCTCCCTTTGTGCATCTATCACGAGAATAGGATAAAGTTGTGTTGCATCTTCCTTGTTCAATTCATCTTCATTTATAGCTCCCTGACCAAATAGTCAAGAAGCACGTTTCGCAAAGTGCATCCGCTTCACAATTCTCCTCCCTAGGTATATGTTTGATCTCCCAAGCCTTGAACTTGCTTAGAAGTTGCGGTACCCTTTCTTTGAGCTCGACATGTCTTGGTTTTGGTGCGGTATTCTCCGGTGACACATGCATATCAATTGAGAATCACCAAAGATAGATATGTTAGTCAAACCTAAAGCTAAAAGATTCTTCTAGGCCAGCTATGAGTGCCTTATATTCGGCCATATTTGAAGTGATTCCTTCATGCACTCTACCAACTTTGGATAAGAGTTTATTGGCACGTTTACGATCCGCAGCTGCGAGAAGATGCTATATTCAATTTGGTTGAAATTCCACCATCAAACCACAACACACCTTTATTGAGATTTGCTTCCATGCCAAGGTCACCTAAGCGGATAGGTATGATTTCTATTGGTTTGCAAACGTAAAGCAGGCATTTTTAACACACTGGCTCATCTTCAATCAACATGTCTTGTTCTATAAAGTTATGCAGATTAGCATCACCTGTTTTGTTGTATAGAGTTCTGAGTTCTTGCTCCATTTGAAATGGTACACGCGCCCTTTGGACCGGACAGGTCTAGCATCTACAGGTGGATAACCATCTCCTTCCCAACAACAAGTCATATATGTCCGGTCACATCACAATTATCTTCAAAAGCCACAACTATGAAATTGGCCTCAACAATTATACCTTCAATTTCTATTGGCACCTTTGTCACCGATCCTATGGGTTTTATCTTAGCATTGGAGAATGACCTTAATATAACAGGGTGATGGTTGAGTGGCAACAAGACCACATTTCTTCATTACATCTTTGAGGCATGACATTTAGTGGAGAGCCTCCATCTAGCAAGACCCTAGATAAATGCAAGTTACCTAAACTAGGTGAGCAAGTGAAGGCACACGGATCTTTTTCTTCTTGAGTTAATATAACCTTCTCTGTCTCATGCACATCGACAAATGAAATTTGTTCAACATTATTAGACCTCAATATTTTCTCTCTATAGCTAGGTGCAATTGAAGCGTGGGGAGATCTATGCTTACTTTAGAACTTTTAGGATCATATCTAGCTCATCTAACTCTTTGTCCTTTTTTTATTAAACTTCTCAAAAGGAGGTGGAGCTATCACCTAAACTTCTTTGTTGGCGGGGAATGTTCTTGCTCATACCTTTATCTGCAGGTGTTCCACTTTCCACCATTTTTCTTGTTTGCACCACCATGATCTCTTCCTGCTCCTCATATTCCTCTACAAACCTAATGGCAGATGTTCCTTCCAATTTCTTGCCTTTGTCCTGCTTGTCAAAGTATTCTTTAACAAAACATTTGTCCTCAAGATGACCTATTTCCTTGCGAGAATTGCACCGCAAATGAGATCTTTCCAAAATGACCTTTCTTTCCACATTTTAAGCATGCCCTGTAATAGCAAATATCAGAAGGATGAGTATCTTTGAAACAATGTGCACAAGGAGGATAAGTTTTTTTGCTGTTCTTCAACTCCAAAAGTTGTTTGGTCAGCTCTGCAATGGTCTCAGACATTTTGGCCATCTCACTCTTGGATTCACTGATTTTAGGTGTAGCTTCTTCATCTTTGGATTTTCTTCTTTCTTTTTGCACTGCATACACAGGCAGATGCTCATACTCCTGCTCATAATCTGGATAAAAAGGGTCAGCACAATGGTTTACATGATTATCAGGTAGAAAAGACATATCATTAGAGATTTTAGTTGCCTTTTCAAAAGCCTTGTGTATGGTATCAAAACCTTCCTGATTTTGAATTTTTAGCATCTTTCTGTGCACCTTAGGCCTTGGTGACAGTCCTTTAATGAAAGCAGCCACGAAATAGAGTGTGGAAGTAGGTACGACTCTTTTGGCATTTTCTCAAGTATGCACTAAAGCCTTTCCACATAGTGGTTGATACTTTCACCTGCCCTTATGCAAAAGTTTGTAGCTCGTTTGCTAACTCTTGGGGGCGGATAGTTTGCCAAACCTAGCCAAAAATTGCTGCACAAGACTCTCATATGTATCAAGTACCCATAAGCGAGGTCACATGCTCACACCAAGCATATGCCTCATCAGATTTCATGCATCTCTTAAACTCGAAGAGAATCTCTGACCCTTTTTTACAACCATAATCTCTATAATATTCATCAAATACTTTTGGAAAATGGTTAGCATTCATAGTTGGTTCAAATATGGGTGGAGTAATGGGCAAACTTAGCTCAAAATCTTTGTGGGATTGCACAATTTGGCTGCACCACCGGTTACAACAGGTACTCCTTGTGGTTCCAATGATTCTGGGGCTTCTTGTTGTTCATTTCTTCCTCTAGGAGCCATGAGTTCTTCGAAAACCAGGTGGAAATCTCGGTAGGACCTCCAAAATGTTGATGGCAAACCTGGCTAAACCACCAACCTCAGGTCAAAGAAGTGATAATCTTGGTCTAGGACCTCCAGATCACTTGAGGTGATCACTCTGTGCTGGAATATCTGTGTTTAGACCTCCAGAAAACAAGATTTCACTAGTTTCCCTAAAGCTAAAAAAGCTAGTCTTGTTCAAACAGGCACAGAAACCAATGCACTCAACATTTTGAGCCCAAATAAGCATAGCATGATACAATGATATGTGTAAAAAGTGTTGTAGAAAGTCTATGCAAAGAATCTCCACGGTTGGTGAGGAATATTGATTCTTGACTGAGTCAGAAACTAGTCAATGGACTGGACAGTGCACCAAATTTTGCCAAATGAAAACGATGATGAATTTTTATTCAACTATATTCGGCCGGTGAGCACGGGGGACGCACAATAAGTGCATGCTATTTTCAAGGTCAAAAATCGTTATGTGGTTTAAAAAACATGTTTAAGCATCAAATATCTATAGAAAAAATGAGACAGACTTTGAAACATTAGATGATTGCTCTTCCCCCCTTTTTTTACTTTTTCAACTTTTCCTTTTCCAAATGATTGTACTAGATGCAACTGTAGCCTCGGATGCAACCAGATACAGATATGTAGTTTTTTTCTATTTTTCGAGTTAATTTAGATGCAAGCGCAACAAATAATATTTTCCAAGGTCAGATTTTCATTCAACTGGAAGCAGAGTCATCACATTTGATATCATGTTAATTTGATTTGATTTGATTTGATTTATTGTCACGCCATTTCAGACCCTCAGGTCCATTAGGCGACAAGAGAAATACATGTAGCAAGAAACACTAAACGAGGCCATTTGCCTCAAGATTATCTGCAACATCATTTAGTTCTAAAATTATCTTACGATGTTTCCACCAAGCTTGAAGGTAAGCTCCTAAGTGGGCTGCTGGTAATGTAAGTAGCATAGAAAAATTCCCATAAATCCCATAGATCTCCGTATTTCTTCAAACCTGGAGCATTCAAGGAATCGCGTGTTCTTCATCCTCAACCACCGCTTCTTCGCAACAAGGACAAAACCTCAACTCCCTTGGCAAGTCATATCGTACTTTCGATTTCCAAAGAATGGGGGCGTAGGCGCGCTTGGGAGATGAGCTTACGTGTTTTTCTCGATATCGACTATTAAGATAGTCCTGTTCAACATACATCATCATGAGGTTGACTTTGTTATAATAGAAGCCCAATTTGGGTGCCAAAGGTGGCATCCATATTGTGCTCAACACCTTTTCTGAAAGTAAACTACGAATCCCCAATTCAGTTGCTGGTATCTCATCTATATTTAGTGCCCATCTTTCCAACCATTCCTTCAATTGTGTGTACCAGCCATTTTGGTGTTTCATTGATTCACTTAGAGCATGTCGAGGTAGCCTATCATCTTCTAGACTTTGTATCCTTCTTAAATATCCAAGTGTCAAACATAGTGCTTCTGCCTCTAGCGGAAGAAATCCTGCCTCAGCAAGAAGCATCGCATATGGTGTTTGTACTTTGGCACCAAGCTCTGCTATTAAGAATCTCTTTTGTATTTGTTCAATATTTGCCCAATTCTTCTTTGACAAGCCTGGTCCCCATACTGGACAACCATATAGAATAACTGGCTGCACTAACATTTTAAACATAAGTTTCTTCAAAGACCATTCCTGGACATGTATGTTCTTCCATATGCTCATGATGCTGTATAAAGCTCTCATCCCCCCAGATATTCTCTTACTTACCCCAGCATTCCATTTGTAATTATCCGTGAACTCAACACCCAAATATTTATACTGATGCACCTGTTCTAGAGCTTCCCCTTCCAAATAAAAGCTGATATTCTGCCGCTTTCCTATTATCATGACTTTTGTCTTTTCTTTATTCACTGTCATGCCTTTCTCCCGACAAAACATCTCCAATGCAGTTAATTCTTTCTGAAGCCCTGTTTCTGTTCTAGAGAGAAGAACCACATCGTATGCATAAAGCAAAAGTTGAACAGCATATTTATTAAGGTGCACTCCTGTTCCTCCTTCCCTTTCCATCCACTCTTCTAATTCATCAATAAATATTCCAAACAGGGTGGGTGAGAGCGGGCACCCTTGCTTCACTCCTATATTGCTTTCCACCTTTTCTGGACCATCCATGGGAAATGACAGCTCAACCAAAACCTTTTCATAAAGTCTGATAACCCCCTGATGCAATTCCCTAGGCACCTTTAGACGCGCTAATCGATGTCCTAGTTTACTTCTCCACACCCTATCAAAAGCTTTAGAAAAATCAACAAAGCAACAATATAAAGCATTTCCGGCTCCTTTTGCCCCTTACGCCACTACACGCAATGTGAAAAGATGATCAACAAAGAGAGTGTTTTTTGAGGAAACCCGCTTGTCCATGTGCACGGACCCTACTAGCTTCAGCCCATATGGTAATCTTCTTCTCAAGCCGCTGACCAAAAAGCTTTGCCATGACACTCACCGACCATAATAGTTCGTAGTTTTTTTTTACCATATTTCTATCTCCACTTTTATGTATGGGCACAATCCGATTCATGCACCATTTATTCGGGAAAGCCATGGATTAATGCCATATTAAACAACTCGGCTAGTTTTTGTGTGCAAACTGTCCTCCCCATTTTAAGAGTTCAATTGCCAATCCCTATTTAATCACGTGCTTTGCCATTTTTCATTTTACACAAGGAATGTTTTACATCTTCATTTGTGAAAATATCAATCATTTCCCCTTCTACGCTCCATAGGTTCACCACGGGACATTATACAAAGCGGTGCATACTCTAGCAAGTCACCTCTCTCAAAATTACCTAAAGGGGCTTGGGGCGGCGAAAATTCCTCCAAAATTGCTTAGGCATTCCTTTAAGCTCTTCCATCAACTTCTCATTAATGATCAAGATGATCAATTAACAAGTCATCTCTAAAAACCAAAACACACAAATCATGAATTTTTTTGGATACAAATTGATCATAATATGCCTCGGGGATTGATTTCTTAAAGGCGGGGAGGATCTCTCGACATCAATTCCGACTTCACTCTTGGTGCCGTCTTGAATCGCGCAAAAAGCCCCGAAATTTTTCTGAATCGATTTGCCCCCTTTTGAAAATGCTCATTCTGTTTCCATTCTTGCAAAATCCAACAGATTACTCGTCGTTGCTTAGCGGGCTTAGGGTTCTTGAGGTCTTTCGGGTTAAATCGGGAGGATATAGTCATGATTAGGTAGTTTCCAGCTGCTAAAAATCCGTTTCTTGGCCTGCAAATTTTAGGGTTCTTGATTTTTCTTGCGAAGAAATATCCCACAGGCAGGAATGAAAAAGTGGGCCAAGGTATAAATATAGATCCATTTCCCTGTTTATTGATTACGTGGTCTCCTCCCACGCCAAGCTCGGCTCGTGTTTCGACTTGGCATGCCAGGGGGGACGCCACTTGGCAGAGGATGAGAGGGTAGATAGATGGGGGGGTAGATGTAGGTAGGTTTTACCATTTTTTCAATGGTAGCGTTTTCCAAGGAAGCCATTTAGAAGGTCAATATAAACTCTTTTTTCAAAAATGTTTGTGCCAGGTGGCATGATTTCATGAGGGCTACCAGGTGGTATCATCAAATTTTCGAATGGAATACTTTGATTTTTTTTTGTGGGAAAAATAAATGAAGTGACTAGGCATGGGACTTGGTGAGGTGGCAAAAATGATGATGATGTGGCACTTAAGGGTTGGTAACCATCTTTTCCCCTAGTCAAAATGATTTTTGGCAATAGGTTAGAATGAGGTGGCAAGGAGGAAGAACAAGGCTAATAGGCTCATTTTCCAAGCATTTCAATTTTATGGTTGACCAACTTTTGGGTTTGGTCAAAACTTGCCTAGTCATCATTTGATGATGTAAAGTGATGTGATGATGTAGAATGATGTAATGATGTTGAGTGATGTAATGGTGTGGAGTGATGTGATGATGTGGACACTTGTTGCTTAGGTGGCAACTTGGTGGATGACATATGGAAGTAGCAAATAATGAGTGGACCAAAGTAGCTTTGTAGGTGATGACATGTGTGTCTAGCCATCATGCCATGTCACCTAGAAGTGGTGACTAGGCAAATTCGTGCTTAGCTTTTTCCTTTTTTTTTTTTTTTATTTTGGCTAGCAAAAAATGCTTTTTTAGCTTTAGCTACTTGGTGTGAAGTGCATGATAATGGAATGGTGTGATGAAGAATAGTAACATGAAACTTGATGCTAGGCAATCTCTTTGGTGTAACAACTTTCTTGGAAATTGTGCCTTAGGTAGTGGTAGGTCAACTATGGAACAAGAGGCTATGTGTGAGATGAATAATGGTATAGGGTATGGAGATGCAAAAAAAACAAAATAAGGGTAATGGTATGTTGGAAATGAGGTCAATGTGAAGGAATAGAGTAGAAATGACAATATGAAGGAGAAAAATACCATTTTCATAGCTTGCAATCTTCATAGGGGTCTTCCAAACTTCTAGATGCTTAGATCCTCTCAATGTGTGACCTTGATTCCAGTTCAATGTCTTCACTTGGTTCTTCAACATAGTATCTTCTCTTTTTTTTTTTGTAATATGAATAAGATTTGATGGCACCTTGCCATGTTGCCATAGCAGGGCAACAATGATGTATATAATTCCTCATGTGAGTTTCAGAGATTTAGGTGCTTTGATAAGATTTTGAACACAGGTTGCATATCCCTCATTCTAAAGTGCAAGGAACCCAAGACTATTTCTGACTGGCGACCTATTATATTGCTTTCCTCTGTGTACAAGATCTTTGCTAAGACATTAAACAGAAAAAGTTGGAGACATTTTAACAAATTCTATCTTGTCAACACAATCTGGTTTTTTCCCTTGTCGTTGTATTCTCAAAACGTGGTTGCGGCATAGAGGGAATATATTGGACCCAGTTACATGGTCATAGAGCAGTGTATCTTAAGCTTGATTTTGCTAAAGCTTACGATAGTATTGATTGGGGTTTCTTGGAGAAGTGTCTTCTTGCTCTTGGGTTCAGGGAGTCATTTACAAGAGATGTCATGAAGCTTCATATGGCATCAAGGTCTACTGTACTTTTCAAGGCGAGCCATCTAATATTTTTGTAGTGAGTAGAGGAATTTATCTTATCACCCTTGCTCTTCACAATTGTGGCAAAAGTATTATCCCAGTTTTTCTCTGTGGCTATCCAGGATGGCATCATTCAAGGTCTGCCAATGGATGATGGTGCTCAAGAGGTGTATAATCAATATGCAGATGACACTTTATTGTTCCTAATTGCCGAGACTAAAAATCTCCATAATGTTAAGCTATTGTTAGGCACATTCTCCTTAGCATCAGGAGTTTTTGTAGGTTGGCAAAAGTGTACTGCTTTGTGGACACTGGATAGTCCCATCCCTCCCTGTCTTCTAGACTATCCATGGAAGATTATTCTACATGGCAATACCACAAAGTTGCTTGGTATTCCTGTCAGAATTCACGTCTCCGCTTTAGGTGCTTGTGATGAAATTATTACAGGATTGCAAAAACACTTGTTTTGGTGGAATACATCTAAACTATCCATGCTCGGAAGAATCACTGTGGCTAAATGTGTTCTTAATAACATTCATGACATCTGCTCTATTAGCTCCTCAATGTAAGATGGAGGAGATTATGCGTATCATCAGGAATTTTATTTGCGGTGTAAATGAAGTAGGAGTTGTGGCGGGAGAAGTGTATTAAACCTAAGGTAGCTGATGGTCTTGGAATGTTGGATTTTCGCCTTCAAAGTAAGCGGATGATATCCAAGTTTATTTGGAGGATTCTCATTAGTAAGGATGATGCTCCTAGCCTTAGGTTGCGGATACAGTCGATTCAGCATTGTCTTTGATTTCATAAGGCCACCATTAAGCCTCTCCTTCCTTGAACTTTGCTTTATCATATACATCCATATCCTAACGCTTCTCCCTTTCTAAAAGGGTTGCTTGCTGCCTGGGATGCTGTCAAGTCTCTTTTTCATTTTAATCCTGAGCCGTATCTTCAGTTGTCTACGTCATGTTGGTGGATTCCTTTGTAGGACACTCTTGAGAATGTGCCTCTAAGTGTTGTTGTTCATCATCCAAAAACACAACACCGATGGATAGCAGCTGGTATAAGCATTATTGCAGCTTGGCATGAGTCTGGTATAAGCATTATTGCAGCTTGGCATGAGTACAGTAAATTCTGTTGTCTGAAATGCTTGAATTAATGCTTGAGAAATGATGGTCTTTCCTGGTCTAACGGCAGCTGCCATGTTGCATTAACCCACTAGCACTGCTCACACCCAAGAGAGAGAAATTTTGCTGCCAGAAAAATGAACAGAAACAACAAAAATACCTTGGAAGAAGAAGTTTGGCCGGAAAACCCATTTTTTACTTCCAAAAGTCACACCCGAAAAAGAGCACACCGGCATGAAAGAAAAAGCCCAAAAACTTTTTAAGTAAGTAGATAAAATGGGTGTCCTTAGTATGGTCTTTAAATACCAAGTTGGGAGAAAAAGAAGCATTAAGTGATACCATCCAAGGCCTAAGCTGACATTGATGTTCGTGTTTATGGGGGAAAAGATAGATGACATGTGATCTCAGAAGTAATACAAAGTCCGAAATAATACAAAGTAATAATAACATCTTTTTCAAAGCATCTTAGAAGAAAGGTGGTGTGGATGCCAAACAATCCTAGAAGAAACAATAAATGAATTAAAAGTCTCCTTGATGTTGTGGATGAACAAGGAGACCCATAACCAAAATCAGTTTGGTCCTCGTAGCATAAAATTGAAGATAAAGCAGATGGAATGCATATTTAGCCCACAAGACCCCAACCACGTGGATAATGCTTGGAGTTGCAACCCCTAAAAGTTGGACATTATAAACACAATTGACTTATTACAATTGAGACTCTTTAGCAAATATGTATTGGCGACATAGAAATCTGCCAGATAGATATTATCGCACTATAAAAAGTGTAACTTAGCTAGATAATACAAGCCTACAAATCCCTAAATTCAAATTTTGAAAACTGTTTAAACAAAAAATGCACACTTTGTCCTTTTACGAAGAGATGGCATCATATTCATAATCAAGCCAATTTGTAAAGTCCTATTCTTCCCTCCAGCATTGTACTTCCAAAGGTCGCACATATAAGATACTCACATGTATTGCATTCTGAGTTTTCATAAACACTAGAATCTTGGGTATGCCACATGCGATTGTGTGCTAAACTCTAAAATTGCCAAGTTTCTTTTCAAAGAGCCAGCGTATCAAAAGGACTTGTATGAAGATAGCAGAAATCAGAACTAACCCCACTAGAATTGCCCTATAAATTACCCCCTTACTCATGTTAATATTTAATGTAAATAAAACCAATATCCTATTAGAACTTATCATCATGTATAAAGCCAAACCAATAAAATTCAAATTATACATTGTGCTTCGTGGAATAATTTAAGGGCTAAATTTAGCTATTTGGCAATTTTTTAGCACATTCTCAAAAAATATTGGCTAAAGTAAATGGGAAACGAATTGGGAAAAAAAATATTAATTTTAGCTTAACATTTTTCGCGCCTGCACCAACCTTTGATCTCTTTAGCCAAATGCTAGAAAGTAAGAGAGTGAAATTTTAGACTATTTAGCTAAACTATAGAAACTTCTGGAATGAAATTCGAGTTAGTTTAGCTAACATCATTCTAGATTATAAGAAATATATAGTTAGTAAATTATTTTCTAACATCTATGGAATTATTTGAGGCCTAAATCTAGCTAGCTTGCATTGTTTTAGAATATTTCCACAAAGAAAATGACTAAAGTAAATGGAAACAATAAAAAATAAGGTGCTACGCACGAAGGGTTGCCCTCCAGTGCCTCGAGGGTGTGTTTGCATATTTTTAGATGTTCTTTGTTTAATATTGAGCCTTTATAAATGTTGTATCTGAAAAAGAGCATGGTTAATCTTACGGGAAGAAAGCATAGAATTGACTGCAAAACTCTAGCGCTGCTTAGATGGATCTCACCATGTAGCCAACTTAACTCTAATTACTTCTAACTTCTTCCTTTAATCCTACTTCTAGGATCTCGCCATATGGCCACTTTCCCTCAACCCAATGGCTCTAAAAGTTTCTAACCTAACTTTATGCAGGAAAAGGTGCCCTTGCAGGCCCTTACATCTGGCTTGGGCACTGGCTCGCCCTAACGGGCCCGCCAAGCCCTTACCTCAAGTAAGGGCCTGCAAAAGGCGCCACCTTATCCCTAACAATAGGACTATACTAACCTTCATTTCATGCAGCACTACTCCCCTTTTGTTTGGGTCCTATAGGCCAATTGGTCTCCGCAGACGATAAAAATCAATTCAATTCCATTTAATTCTCTGGTCTACAATAGATTCGGCTGCATGAATGCTTCTTAATGCTAGAGGTTAGGAGTTGCAACACCATTGGCACTCCAATAGCCAGTCTCAAGAAATCTTGTTTTTTAATTTAAGGCTCACTCTTCTTGTGTATATCTCTTGCTATCTTTGTGTCATTACAACATGCTTATTTAGTCTGTGATGAACCATAAAACAGAATAATAGCAGGAATGCTTACATGCAAAGGTGCCCGGGCAACAATACGTCATTGTTGTCGGTGGGGCAATCCATGTACTTGTACTTTGGTGACACCCCTTGGAACATTTTAGACTACTGTACATTACATTTACAACTCTACATTCTACATTCTACATTAACATGTCTACAATGTCCTTGTAACATCTGCTCTATTTGCTATACATACAATACTTTCTGTACAATACTTTCCTTGCATGATTAAGTACACGTGATGCAACATTTAAAGAGATCCAATGTCTACATTTTTTAAGGTGCAAAATAGACCAGCAACTAAGTTAACTGGTGCAGATTAGAGAGTTTTAAATAAACCACTTAAAAGGCTGACAATCTAAACATGTATGCTCTTGTCACTGCTGATGCCAACGTGAGTTCTTTTAGAAATTTAAGACCTAATTTATCATATTGTGTGCAGCTGCTATTCGTAAAAGACCAAAACAAAAATATGCGTTGAATGTAGAAAACAATATCTCTTTATAAAAGCCTGTCCAGTATGTGCAGACTTATCGGCCATTACCATTCATTCTAATACAAAGGTAGTGGTTTGCCATCATTCGCGCATGCCTTCTTTCGCAGCAATGTTAGGCCTCAATGCTCAGGTTGGAGCTGAAACTGTAGCTTGGAGACTACCTCGACCAAAAAACGTGCGTGCAAGCTGCAACTATGGTCTTTTCTGTGCCTGTCATACTTCAAATAGAAGGTTCTCTTTCCAGCCCAATGTCCAGAGGCAATGCAAATTTCACCCAGAATACTGTTAGAATTTGAAGCCCTCGCTTCAAAAAGTGGACAAATCTGCAAGCTTCTGCAATATCCAACACTACATTGTTAAAGCTAATAGATTTTGAGAAGGGACATGAATTATACATAGGACTCATATTAATGCTGCTTGGCCTATCTTTCACTTGTAAATATGCATATACAGTTTCAAAAGAAACTAGAAATTGGTTGTGCTTTTTATGCCTCTTCCTACTTTAAAGAGACATGTTCTTGTACGAAATGCATCCGCAGAAAGAGAAGGCTTTGTAAGAAAATAACGTAACAATAACCCCACTCCCTTCTCCTTTATCACAATTGATCAAATACAATGTACAGATGCAAATGTCAGACATCTATGAAAGCCATTACCTGATTGAACTTGGGGAGTTAGTCCACTGCATCATTTCCCACCAGAGCTTCTCCAACAAACACTACTGTATCTGGTCCGTTCACATTTATCAGCCTGGATAAAGCCTGCCTCAAGGGTTGATTGTCCTGCACAAATAAAAGCTGTTATTGAAGGATGGTTCCATTGCCACCTTTAAAACAACCCAGCATTGTTTCAAAAATTTCACTCTATGTTTGTTATGTATCTCCTTGGCAATCTTCAGTAACACATAAACTCCTCTCCTTTCGTTTAGTATTTTCTTTTGCAGTTCAATTGACATGTCTGTGCAACTTCCAATGTAAAAATTTTAAAGAACCATTTAATTGCTCATGTATAAAAAGAGTACTTTCCATTATCTTTGTGTTTCAACTAAGATAATGAAAGCACTTTTTATAAAATGTACCCGGTAAGGCTCTTCCATCAGGTTTGAGTGCTTCCATCGATCTGCACAAAGCTAATATAACTGCAAACGCTTCATAATAAAAAATGACAGCAAAATCATCTTAAACCTGCTGTGTCAAATCTGATAAACAACTCTCTTGACAAGCTTGACTAGACTCTATTCTTGAGCTCCCATCTAAGTTGCTTTCTTTAGTAAATTTAAATATCGCCCTTGAACCAACATTCCCAACAAACAAGACAATCAAGAGTCTAACAAGAACTATTATCCAGGGACATGTGGTTTTCGCAATACGGTAAACAATCTTTTTCGTCACCCTCAATCAGTTTCTTGAAAGTTGTTAGCAACTTCTTTTATGGGGCTTCTTTGATTCAGACAAGATGTCCAAGACACGTCCCAAAGAACCTAACTTGGTCGCTCTATTCTTGATCAATGATCTCAAACTTCCCTGGCTTTGGGTCTAGATATGGCCAACAAGGTCTCATCTCTGTTCATCCTCAAAACAATGCAGTATAAACCTAATCTACTTAAAATGCTTTCAAGCATCAAGCTTCAACCTACTCAATTCAAGAACGTTACCAATTCGTTATTCTGCCCTATCTGTCTTCAATGTCTGGTAGTACAATAATATTTGAGTGGCATCCATTTTCTGACATAAAATTTCATTCTACTTAGGAAAAAGACAATTTCTCAGATTCTCTTTGTCAAAGAAAATGAAAAGCTGCTTCATCTCTTATCCCATACATCCGTTCACCTAGCACCTTAAGAGATTGAGCAATCAAACCAGTTGCCTGCACACCCACTCGGGTATTCAGAATGTAGGCAATAACATCACATGTTCGTGGGTTGCCTAGACTTTGACATTAAATATGGAGGCAAAGTTATTTGTTGGATTAATTTCTAGACCATTAGGCGAAGATAAAGTCTTTCAAATGCAGGGTTACACTCATCTGTATGGCTCTATATATAAATCTTCACATACCAGACACTAATGTAGGACCGAAATATCTCCTAGTTTCTAAAGCATTTCCTCTTATACCCTTCCTATAGTACTTGTTTCAGGTTAAAATCCCTTCCTATAGCACTTGCTCCTGTAGATATTGGAGTCCCCCTAACAGATACTCATGCCCTGAGGTACATGGTTCCCAATATTCTAAGCCTGATGTGGTCAGGTCTCTATGGAAAGTATGGAAACTATACTTTTGCAACCATAGAAAGTACATCAACCACATACTGTCTACACATAATGACATTACTGTAAATAAGTCCCATAAGTCCCACTAAAAATAACATTTAGATAGAGATAGGTAGAGGGTGCTCATATAAGTTGTTTTTGCTGTAAATACTTTTGTACCTCGTTATCACTTCTATTTCCTCCAGCATATCACAAGGGCTCCAGCAATTTCTTACAACAGTTTAGTTACAGTGCCCTAACAATATCAGCAATGGCAAAGGATGCCCTCAAATACGCCATAACAGAGTAGATGCTCACATCTAAAGAAATTTCCCCACCAAACCTATTGAACTATTTGTTCTAAAATATAGACCTTTGGTTCACATAATAGATGCAACTATATCTTTACTCCACAATACTAATTAGCTTTCTTAGCAAATAATGATGACATTGTTGTTCCTAAGACTTTCCATGAGAAGAGCCAATGTTTGTGAAAACCCATGCAACCCTGTGCTATTCTCATAGAAATTTCGCAAGAACAATGGCATGATTAGCTTATGGTGTTGGACCTTGCTCTTGGCAACTCCAATTTACAATGTTATTCTCATTGAAGATCAGACCATGCAATGTGCTGTGCTATTGAGTGAAGGCATCAAAAGCTTGGCAGAAGCCATCGGATGAGTAATTGACTCACTATATATTTTAAACCTCGCTGATTTATAGGTAAGATTTGCCAAAACCATTGCAAGTGGGACAATGGCTACCACTTCCAAATCAAAAGCTGGTCATATACCAAGGTCTTCCAGCGAGTGATACGAGGTGTTTAGAGTTTTCTTAACAATGTTTTCAGAAGATGTGCTCTGAGTTATGGGGCATGACAGCCATGATAATGGCAAGGATGCACTCAGTCAGAGTTGCTTGTGAAAAAGAAATTGTACATTCCATCAGAATCTAAGGTTACCTGCAATCTTCTGGCATGGGTACGCAGTTGTTCAACAGCACCAGATCTGAATGTGTCACATGCAGCCGTCATGACACTAATATTATGTTGGAGAAGCCAGTATGCCACTTGTAAACATATCCCTTTATATTAGCTTCTCAAATTGAATAAAAGATATGAGATCAGCATTGAAGTTAGTTGACTTTCCAACGCCATTAACCCCTACAAAGACAATTACGTATGTCAATTGAACGTTTTGGAGTTGAAATTCTCACCAACACATCCTCCATAGCCCCCTGTACGGGAAGTGTAGTAGAATTTTAACAAACATGTTCCATTTCTCCAACAAATACTTCTCCTATAGGAAGGACAAAGAATTCAGCACAGATAGCACAGTCAACCGCTGACAAACAAAAGATTTTATTAGGTTGTCAGTGTGCACTTCATTTCCCAGGTTAATTTATTGTAATAAATTTAATGTGAACTTAGAGGTGTTGGCAAAAAATCCTATTTGGCAGCCAGCTTGCAAAAAATATACAAATTCCATTGTGCAATGCATGCATCATTGCATGAGGTTAGGTACGCTAAGAGAAATGAAGGGAAGGTGCAGTTAAATGAAGGAGCAGTCTATTGCTGGCATCTACATGCACTGAGCCCGTATCATGAGTTCTAAATTTTCTTTGCCACTGACATATCATTAACATTTTGAGTAGTCAAATTAATGCATTTGTTTGACCAGAAAAAACTTATCAAATTCGTGGCTAAACCAAAACACGATATACGTACAATTGAAGAAATGCGAACAAAAGAACCCTGCTTTTCCCCTAAAAGGCTAACTGCTGCAGAATCACAAAGTTTTTCTGCTATCTCTTCAGCCTAAGAGAGTAAGACAACATAGTTATAAAAGTATATCATACCCTGTTGCATGCATTAAGAGGCACATGATCGAATCATACCACGTTCTTGGTCATTAGCCTCTCCTTGAAGACCTTCAGAGCTGGTTCAAGGTCCACCATGTCAATAGCCGATTTGCCTGCAACAATGATAGAAATCGATTTATACCACGTTCTTGATCATTAGCCTCTCCTTGAAGACCTTCAGAGCTGGTTCAAGGTCCACCTTGTCAATAGCTGATTTGTCTGCAACACTGATAGAAGAAAGAACAAATTATACTACTGAAAACAAATGCACAAAATGTAGGCACAAAAAGCTTTGATTCATTGATTTCAATCTGAATCCCCTGCAAATCGTTTACACTGGCGGAAACACACAGCCACACACAACCGGTTAGACGATTCGAACAACGGCCCCCCAGCAACAGGGGTGACTACCAATTTACTGATAGTAGCAAGTTTATAGCAGTTTCCAGCATATTCTAAGGATATACTAGCATATATCAAGAATATGCCAAAAACCCACACAAACAAGGGATTGCCCCCCTAGGGGCAACCCAAAAAGGTATTGTAATTTTAGCTTAATTTTTTCCTTGACCACACCATAGAAAATTTTGGAATGAATTTTGGGTTAGTTTAGCTAAACGCTAAAAAGTATGAGAGGAAAAATGAGTAGAGTTTAACTAAACCACAGAAAGTTTTGGAATTAATCATAGGCAAGTTTAGCTAAAGCCATTTTGGCTAATAAGAAATATGCGATTAGAAATTTATTCCCTGTTGTGCTTGGCATTCTGTCATCGCTTGAAGCCAATGCTGCGAAGACATAGAATAGAGTGCATCTTTAAGCCTTACAACCTGACTGAGTAATGGATCAGTATGTTCTGCATAAACCATAAAAAATTAGTGATCTAAAAAACTTGCAATTCCATCAAGCAATAATAGATAGCCTTGATTATTACTATTCAACTGAGATATCCCTTGCCCCTAGCCAAGCACTTTATTAAGCCAAACTTGCATTCAACTGTTCTTTTTTGCCAATTTAGCAGTAAGCTTGTGATTATTTCTTATGCTTTAAAACTAGCAATCAGATGTGCTGCTAGAGCATCTTTTCGTGAGAAATATATCTTCTCGAGGATCCCAGAAAGACTTTATCGGTAACAATAAACTTATAATGGAACAGGAAGGAAATTACAACAAACTCCAGCATTCGCCTATTGGTTTTGGAGTCTATTGATGATTGGCTTGGCTTACAAAATGCATTCGAGTCAATTGAACAATAGAGCAAAACTTGTTAACATTACCAACAGTTGCGTGCCCGCCTGGACCAGAAAAATGACCAACTTGTACATCAAACTACACCGTTTCATGGATAGGAGAAAGAGTATAGAAACAAAACTAGTAAAGTCCACTTTCGGTTGCATAAAAGTCGAACTTATCATCAGATTTGTGCCTAATATTGTGAACTTGGTAACCTCCTGGGCCTTTCACCTAAAGGAAAATAATTCTCAGTATTAGCCAGCAGGATCTTGTGCATATCGGAAAACTTAATTCTCTCTTAGTAGCTGAGCTTCAGGAGTAAAATGGGATGTTCGTAAAGTTGATCATCATGAATGTTACGATGAGTTGGATTGGCAAATTAAATGGAAAAAAGATGGAGATTCATTAGCTCGTTATTTGGTATGGCTAGAGATGCTATCCGGGGTAAAATCGATTGGTTGAAAGGCTTAAAAGAGAATGTCATTCTTAGTGGAATAGTTCTTGCTGGTACTGGGTGCAGAGAAGCAATTTGGCAAGTAACTCCAAAGTGCAGAATGGTAGTCAAGTCTACCATTCCGCATCTAGTTTCTAGCCAGTTAACAATCCCATGTTTCCATCCTCTTCCTCTGTTTCCACATTCTCTCTGCTATAGCAAAGCCCGTGCAAGCAAATCTTGTCTCAGCAAAGCAAGGCAAACAAATCTTTGCCTGCAAATCTAACAAAGCCTTGTGCAAGTCTAACTATGGCAAAACCTCTTTCTGCATTGGAAACCGTGAAGATCGTTGAAGGAAGGGCAGGCTATTTTGCACTAGGTCATTCGAGCAGGTCGAAGCAGGGAAATCGTCTGTAAGTTTCTTCTAGCTAGTTAACAATCATCTCTTTCCATCCTCTTTTTTTTTGCCAATAAACATCCTCTGTTTTGAAAGAGCCAAGCTTGAATCCGGCCCTGTTCAGACCAAGACAGGGCCAGAGCTTGAATCCGTAGCATGAATCCATAGATAAACTATAAAAATGGGCATAGCTTCTTTACCCTGTTCGGAGCAACACAGGGCCATAGCTTGAATCCATAGCTTCTTCAGCCGCCGCCATAGCTTGTATACACAAGCATCTTATAGTCTGCTACTTAGCTCCGTTTCATGAAAAAGGGGATTAAACTATGGCTGGCAAAACTCCCAAGATCTTACATGCAAACAAAAAATCGCCGGCAAGGCCTCAAAATTTCTACCAAAATCCTAAATAAAAAAAAAAAACCTTGTTTTACTTCACGAAAAACTCAGAATGAGAAGGTATGGTGCCCTGCCATAGCAAGATCCCTCACACCGACGCCATAGCCACCAAAACTGCCGAAATCGCTCCTCAAATACCATATTGGGGGCGCATGGCATTTGGTTTGCCTTTCTAGCACGTACCGATGACCCGCTCCTGGCCAACGCCGATCGCAGGACCCCACCGGTACGCGTCAGAAAGGCATCCCAAATGCCATGCCCCCATACATATACTTACTATATACACGATCAGGATACATGTGTTTAACAACATGGAAAATGGGTCGCGTTTTTTATCGGAAGATGAACTATGTGATGCCACGTGGCACATCCCTACACTCCGGAATGGAAAAGGGGACGCCAATTCTGTGACTATCAAAAATGAACCGGTTACTCCAGGTCAAAACTTCTGTGGGATTTGAATTACCATCCTAAAACAAGGCGTAAATTTATCCATGTTAAAGAGTTAACTGCCGGATCTCTAAAGTCTCACCTTTATTAGCCATTCAACGTTATTTTCTATTTTTATTAAAGGGCTCAAACAGATCTCTAACTTATTCCTTTTGTTGGGTTGGGTGTCAAGAAGCATCCAAAAATGAGACTTATTTATGATGCATGCAAAAAAGGACAAAGAAAACTAAATAACATTTTGCAAAGTCCAGATTCAGGTAAGGTATCCCTAACCAGTTCCCCTTTCTTCCATCTCCTTCATATGTCTGCCATGCTCCATAAAAACGAATATCCAATCTCGGAAAAACGGGGTAGGTAATAACTCACAAGAATGAAGGGCCAAAATCAATAATACAGCTTTTCAGACCATATTTTTCTTCGGCCTTAGGCCATAGCCAATCATGTGTGCTCACTCTTCAATGAGACATCAAAATGGACCTCCAGGGAAACCAATAAGTTACAAATATTTAAAATTTTATCTAAAACGTGAAGGTTGAATTAAATTAGGAGGATTTCAAGCATAAACATTGGCCAACGAATGCATGGATAGGTTGCAAACTATTGCCTTAAATCGGTGTTACCAGTGTGCATATTGTCAGCGCCTCATTCTAAGCTTGTTTCTTTGTCTACATACTAAACCAGCTGATATAGCATACCAGGCTCTTTTGTATACATTGCATGATTTATTTATATGCCAAAAAGAATCAGATTGGATTGAGCTTATGTAGTGGGCATAAGTCCTTTTTATAATCTTAGCCAATAAAAAGTAATCGCCAGACCTGCACCAAAAACTTTTCAAATCATATACCATCCCAATTACATGTGGAGTGTTATCGGCTAGTCGCTTTCCGGATTCGAACCTAATTTCTCATATTGGCCCATATGGTTGTGGAGGAATGTGCTAGAGATATTCACCGGAAACAGATCTCCATTGGGCATTCCCTGAAAGATCTCAAATGGGTTTTAAATAATATACATTCTTTGGAGAATACAAGTTCCACATGATTTATGGTGGATTCAAAAACCTTATCTTTTAGGTTAGTTGAAGCAATACATATCATCGCCATGTCCTACTGCTTTATCTGCCCCCATTACCCAATATGCCCTCCACGTTTGGGACATTTTCCAAAATAACATCAAGATCTAAAAGTTTGGGTTATGCCCTTACGTATTTTTCTATTTGGCTATTAAAGGGCTCAAACAGAAAGGACTTTTCCATGCAAATGTTGAAATGGGTGTCAAGGAGGGTCGAGAAAAAATGCTTATTTATGATGAAAAAAGGACATCGCTTTGAAACACTATTATAACCTTTTGATTCAATTAACGTATGAGTATCCTTTTCCAGTTTTCCTTGACTCAGTCCATGTCCTCATATGCTGCCATGCAGCTATATTAAAAACAGAAATTATTTGCTCGGCAAAAATTGGTTTGTTTTCATATCGAGAGGGCCAAGGCACTAGCTTGGAGATTTTCTTCAACCTTTCCAACGGTTTCAAAAACTTGGGAAGGACATTGCTTCCAACAATTCAAGATTTGCATTTGTAGTTGAAACGTTATAAATAGGACCTTAGGGGAAGGTTATGGCTATTGAATCGTATTTAAAACTTATCTT
Organism: Isoetes taiwanensis; assembly: GCA_021234155.1. Classification (NCBI taxonomy): domain Eukaryota; kingdom Viridiplantae; phylum Streptophyta; class Lycopodiopsida; order Isoetales; family Isoetaceae; genus Isoetes; species Isoetes taiwanensis. The sequence continues at coordinate 103,453 of JAJEKV010000510.1, forward strand.
CGTGAGGTTGCATTGGTCTTTATGGAAAAGAAATATAAACATTGGACAAAATGCATGTTGGATGGGAACATTGGGGTTAAAACAAGGATGAAAACAATGGGATTGTGGACTATAGTCATAAGTCTTCTAGCCTTTAGAATATGGATTGGTGAAAGACATTCTCTTTATTGTGACATTGTCAAGTACATTGTATAATTTGAGTTGTAGATTGTTCTCAACTACAATCCGAGGAATTCAACCAATTTGAGTTGGATGAGATTTTTCTAATCTAAGCCAAGGAATTCGTTGAGATGGCTAATGCTTTTCAATGTCATAAAACATAATTTGCCTACCAAGCCATGCACTTTAGTTTGTAAAATTCGAACCTGCAATGGCATATTGGGATTATGCTTGTGGAGGAATAGCCTAGAGATAAAAGAGTGCAATTAGTCTCCATTGCCCCATTTCCTGAAAGGGAGAAATACTTTTAAATAATATACATTCTTTGGAGAATACAAGTTCGACATGATTTATGGTGGATTTAAAAGTGTGATCATTTAGGTTATGAAGCATACATATCAAAGATGTTCTATCTTTATCAAGGGAAAGTTACCAATATGCCATCCGATTTAAACATTTTCGGGAAAGGGGCACCTACTTGTACATGTGTTGAGATACCCTGCAGAGTCTAGACTCTAGAGGCAGATGATGTGGAGACAAAAGATAGTAAGTTAAATTCCAATATATGGAGACAAAAGATAGTAAGTTAAATTCCAATATATGGATACAAATAAAGTTGGAGTCTTAGAAGCTGAACTTGCAGATGTCAGTGGACACTGCCATCCATGGTGCTAGGTTCCCTCTCAGGACACGTTACATAAGTTGGATCTGGCTTATATTATTGACCTGTGTTTTTCGTTGTTGCACTTGTATTCTCCTTCAAGTGCTTTTTTTTCACTTCTTGTTTCTATTGATCGAAGCCTTTGGATAAATCAAGTTAACATTATATTAGATGTGAGACGTTATAAATAGCATTAGGAAGGTTATGGCGAGAAAAAGTGGAACCACTTGAATCGACATAGCCTTAACATTCTTGTTTTGGGAAAAGAACTTCCAAAAGCTAATTTTTTGATTGGTGCATGGATGGACCTTTGCCTTAAAACAAGGATCCAAAACAATGGGTCTTATTTTTTATTAGATTTGGTTGGTCAAGCCTTTAGAATATAAGACATGAGAGTTTTTCCTCTTTTTTGTGACATGTCGTAAAGCTCGGTTGGTATAATTTGAGTTGTCATTGTTCTTACAATCAGGGATTTCAACCGCCACAAGTTGGATAGCATTCTTGAACCAATCACGAGGAATTCAAGTTCGCTAATGCCACAATGTCACACAAAAAATAATTTTTCATCAAGCCGGGTTCTTGGATAGCGGCGGGCCAGTTCGCTCAAACCTTCAAATGGTCAAAAGCGTGATCTTTGAAGCGGGGAGAACCTTTCGCTAAAAGAGTGCAATTCGAGCCCAAAACACGGCGCCCACCCATCGGATTCAAGCCCAAAAGCAAGTCGAAAATCGGATCTTTTAGAAGGTTTTTGGTTGATTCTTCAAGCAAAGATGATTTTTTTGAAGCTAAAAAGGATCATACAAACAGGGATTCTTCAAGCGGCCATGATGATTTTGAAGCGGGATCATAGGGGCACCTACTTGGATTCTTCAAGCGGCATGATTTTTGAAGCCACGATCATACAAACAAAAGATCGGATTCTTCAAGCGGCATGATTTTTGAGACAAATCATACAAAAGTTAAATTCCAATTCTTGGATACAAAATGATTTTTGAAGCCACGATCATACAAAGCGGTCGGATTCTTCAAGCAAAGATGATTTCTTGCCATCCATGGATGATTTTGAAGTCGGGAATCATAGAAGTTGGATCGGATTTTTCCTTTACTTTGTGTTGAATCTCTTGCATCTTGTTTTCTCCTTCAAACTCAAATTGTATAGTCACTTCTTGATTATAAGACATGTCTTTGATAAATAAGACATGTCTTATATTAAAGTAGTGGAAAACCATTTCTTTTAAGACATGTCGTATAGGTGACGTGGAACCCAAAAGGATGTCTTATAAGAATAAGACAGCCATAAAATAAGACTGCTGTGGAAAAAGGGCCTAAATTCTTTAAGAACATTATTTTTTATACATTTCGTGAGGATTCTACTTTTTGCAGCAAATCAAGCAATGATTCAGGCTGTTGTGGACATCGTGCTTAAAATACAGGGATGAAAATGATCCTGATGTGTGCTAATATACTCATAATAGAAATCGACAGCGTGTTCTGTCATGCCTGATCGTTTGGGGAACATATAACCAATAGACAACACGTCACCTTAATCTGCCCGTTGCCTGCCCGAAGGGCATTTGAGAAAAATATGATCTTTCAGGGATAGTTTCAAAAATGTCCTAAACATAAAGGCCAATTTGGTAACTTTCCCCTTTATCAAAGGCATTCTATCTTTGTAAAATTTTTGTCTTTTTCCAAGCAATTCTAACTCCTTTCCTCTTGTCCACCATAATCCTTGGTGCAGGCGCATTTTTTAAATTCCGATTTAGGGAACTATTTGATAAACATTTACTAATTTATTCAAAATAAGAAATTAGTAAAACAAATTCAGGTCGTATTAATGTTTGATTAAATCATGATATGTTAGCAGAAGATTTGTACAAAATATTACTTGCTATATCAGAACAACATCTCTACAAAATGGTCAAAAAAATGTCAGCAAATTTATGATCCTTGCTGTTTAGAATGCATTATAGACCCTAAACATGCAAAAAAAGATTTGTACACCTAACTCGGATATAGCTTGCAGTTACTAATCTGTGTTGCACTGAAAAAATAGCTTTTCATATTGCATGTAATACTAAACCTCGCTTGGTATTGCCAAATGGTAATCGTTGTGCAAATAATGATATGTACGTCAACAAAGCCTTAAAATAGATACAAGTAGAAATATTTACAATTGAACCCAAATACCCAACTCGAAAAGCAGAACATACATCGAGAGAGACACACCCAATGCAAATACAGTGCTGGTGGAACAGGCAAACTATAGAGTGTTGCCAACAAGGCACATGATGGACTAGCTACAGAGGGATTTGAGGAGTGGATGCAACACGACGACAGTCAGGATTGAGACGAGGGGCCTGCATAGATGATGCAGCCACAGGAGATGACAAGGGACTAGAATAAGATGAATGCGATCTTAAGATTTGTGGCCGAGGTGCTGGAGAACCAACATTCGGGACTGGCGCGTCAAATGAACCCAGTGAATGCACTGACATCCGGCCGAGGGAAGTGTGGGTGACAATAGGAGTTGGAATTGGCACACTAACAGGAGAAGCAAGCAACGGTGTATTTTCTGAAACAACAGGTACTTCACATTTAGAGTGAGCATCTCTCTTACATACTGGACAAAAGGGTCTCCTCGTTGTTAGCCATTGGTCCACACATGCCACATGAAATTCTGCAGCAAAATCGGCAGAGAGTCATATCTTCACAAGAAGAGAAACACATTCAAATAGAAAGACTAATAAATGCCACAAAGGAAATACCATGATGGCACGGCAAAACTCGCAACTTCTGGCCAGTTTCATAATCTTCCAAACAAATTGCACAGGTTTCAGATGTTACACTTCCTACAGGATGCCTGAAAGTTAAGCTTGGAAGTGCTTTAACTTCCCTTGCACTCATTCCAGAGGACTCGCGTGTCAACAGCCTAGATCCTAGATGTCGTAACTGATGCCTTCGGACAAAGAAAAATGTGGCTAGAACGGCTGTGACAGCAAGCAGGGATATGAAAGACACAGCCATAACAGACCAAGCAGTGTACTCAAAGGCAGGAAGAATATAGCATCTTGATCCAGAATCTCTTGCATATTCCAACAGCACATCCCCTGCTCCTTTTGAAATAAATACAGCTGGAATGTGTATACCAGCTGAGTCACCAGACACTGCATCCAACGAAAGAAGATATCATTAATGTAACAGTCTTTTCCTGTTGTTTCTTACAAGTTGAGCCAATATCAAACATGCATGAAATCACCCACCCCATTGGTTACTCTAATTGTCAGCAGAAGCCTGACCACAGGCTAAAAATATTAGAAAAACTCCAGCATTGAGAAAAATGCTGATCACAAAAATATTGTGTAGTCCAAGTTTAATGACTGCCAGGTTCTGCCCAAAAAAGAACCTGCCAATCTATCATAAACAAATCAAGTATAGATAACTATAAAGGAGCTCAGGGAAGTCCAAACGAAAGTACAGTTATCATAGTCAGTGTTATGGGAATGACAAGCCATAGTGGAAATAGGTAATGAATTACAACTTTACCCTAAGTTTAGAAGAGATTAGGTTTAAGCTTTTTAACATGCACAACTTAGAAAACAGGTCAGTCTAAAGTAAAAAAATGCATTGGATAAGTTTAAGGTTAAGACAAAAATTTCAATAGTTTGAGCAGCTATAAATAAGTTGAATCTGAAGTCTGGCTATCGTGTATAAGCCAAATATCTCATAAAACTGTTTTTCTGTAACTGTATGAGTTAAGAATTTGGTCTTACGTGCTTGCAAGATTGAGAACTTAATTATGTCAAAACTTAACGCGAGTTTTGCCGTGCCATCATGGCCTTTGCGCCTTGAAAGGTCTGTCCGATTTTTTAGTTGAAGTATAGCTAATATGTTAAGTTATGTCAGTTTCAGCCATGAAAGATGTTTACGATCAGAATGACGAGTTGTGGAACAAGGGAAGAATGACACAAATTTACTTGCATGTTGTTTTGTAACGACTTGGTGAAGTCCAAAGGTCCGTTCAGCATGAAATATGTCTAAAGTTTTCATTTCCAGTCCTTAATTATGTCAACACTTGATGTGCTCGCAAATTTGACAAGTTATGTTCACACTAAACATAATCTCCGAGCAAAGCTTGCTGTTGGATGCTATTATGTAAAAAAAAGCAGACCATATTTAGCATCTGATAACTTTAGGGACAGCAAACTTTATTTTGAGAATCATAATGAACATCCTCCTTTTGAATCAAAGTGAACCCAGCTAAGGTACATGAAATAAAAGAAGAAACTCAAAATCTTTTGGAAAGCTACCAGGATCTGCTGTTTGTTAACTGCTCATTGGCTTTCTTTGGTAGTTATTGCCACTATACAAGTTTTTGGTCTCAGTGGCGAGATTTCTCTAAGCACTTCCTTGCTTTATTTGCTTGTAGCTCTGGAAAATCGTGCCATTGTTTTCAAAACAATAAAACTCTGTTCAGCAGGGCTAAACTCTTGCTCGTCTGCTAAATATTTGTAAACTCGTGGTCGTCTTTCATTTCACAGGTGGTAAAAATTTAAATTGAACAGCAAAGCATTCAAATTTAAATTGGGCAGCAAAGCATTCAATTTTTAGCGATCTCAAATTTTGGTTACCCCTCGTATAAAAGAAAGTAGCTACCCTTCTCTAAATATTAGAGGTATTTTTATGCTTGGCATTTGGTGTCTTAAAATGTTAAACATAGTGTTTAACATGTCAAAATACTAAAGATATCCATGCAATAATTCCTAAATCACTAATGGCCTTAAGCGTTCTAGAATCTGTAGGTGTTCTCAGTAGCAACAACAGACAAATTACATATTGTTTCAGCAAATTCACCTTAGTAACTGACTGCCCTTGTTAGAAGATATGTATCATGTCATATTCAAACCGGCAGTCAAGTCAGAAGTCACCTGCAGAAGATTTTTAACAAGGAAGACACTAGCTGAAGGCACTATAGACATACATGAGGTTTGCAGCTCAAGCCAAGTATACTCAAGCAAAGTATAGTCATCAGGAATCATAGAACAGCTGATGATCAAACTGTCGAACAATGGCCTGATGAAGAGAAGTATGATCTTGCAGAGTATGATAACTATTTCTATCCTTGGAAAGATTAGTCCTAATTATCCTTGAATTGACTTGGATAAAAAATCGCTTTAATATCTTTCCATCACCAAACTGAGAGTCAATCTCACCCAACATCGCTATGCAAGTGAACATCGTTATGCAAGCGGATGGAATTGGAAACATGGAAGTGATATATTTCTTGGACACACATTCAGTAACAAGGATGGCTTCATTCCTATGACACGATCCATTTTACCACCAACTACCGTTATTAAAAGTATTTACTAAACCAGCTTAAGGCAGAACAAATTGTACTTTAACCATGATACTGGAACATATGATAAGAGAAGAAAGACCTCAATGGTAAAGCAGATGCATTAATATACATAAAACCAAAAATAGATCTGAAAGTCTTACTTGTTACAAGCTCCTGAGTCTCCTCATTGTTGTATATAATTGCAGCTGCATATCCAGCATTCTGCGCATTACGAACTTTTGATTCAAACGTGCACTGACCTCGAATTATGACGACAAATGAAGAAAATGGACTCTTTGATGATGCTGGACCGTTTACAAGAGGCAGGCATCCATTCGAGGGGTCCGCAAGATGTATGAGCCCAAGAATGCCAGCACCTGGAATTCTCGGGGCTGAAAAGGGGAACACACATTGGATCAAAAACCTTTACAAGGTAGCCAGTTAAAACATGGTACAACCTTCCATCACACTGACAAGAAACCTTGTGAAACATATCAGAATGTCACCTGTGAAAAGAAAAAGGAACTAGGCTGGAGAGAATTCTTTTAAATGTTGACCAAAATGCTACTAATACATATGCCAGCGGATCCAGTTTACATAAGAATACTTTACCTCGTCTATCTTTTGACACTAAGGAAATCTAGTGCTAATTCTCAACTGCACAAACGATAACTACAATTGCATGACCCCACCTCATTTTGTAAAGCATGAAATTCTATCATTAAGAAAAAAGAGCCAAGCGTGAATCACATATCTATGTGTTTTACTGACATTTTAGCAGAAATGGTCTTACAATTAGAAACTTACCGAAGTTTGCTTCCGTGTCTGGAAATGGAAGTGATTCATTTGCAGAGGTAATCAAGACAACAGTCCCTCCCACCTTCCCAAATGCCAAAATAAAAATAAACACAAAGCCCGGCGGCATGGCCGTTTTCATACAAATAAACTTTTTCGATCACTTTCTAAATCCTTCACAGCAAATTCTTCAGATGATGCTAGGCCCATACCAATTATAGTAGAGCTCTTCCTTTACAATACTGATCAACGAAATCTCCTCGGGATTGCCCTGCAAATATTAACATCAGAACCATGAAACCTAACAACTGTGCAAGGAATAAAATTACCTAAGGAACATGTTCGATCTCGAAGGAAAGAAGGTTATGATACCTGAGAGATGGGCACGGCAACATGACGATGGATTAGGCATCCTGGAAAGCAGGAAGAAATGGCCAGCCATGGCCATGTAAGCAAGAAAAAATTTCATCAAAATAACAAGATGGGAGCGCACCAAAATAGTGGACCACTTAAGAGCCATGGCCAAGAAAAGGTAAATTTTTAAAATAATTTTGTCAAATAGATTGCATGGCTACCAACTACCAAGATCTTGATTTGAGCTATAGATAATGGTTTATCCAACAGTTAGGGGTAGTTTGGCATGGGTTATCTATGGTTCCTGGTTCCTTCACAGACTTCAATGACTCGACAAAAGTGGGTGCTCATCTCTCACGTTGTGAAGCATTCCTGATTGCTCTCTACTGTTTCCATATCTTGGTAATTTACTCTTGGTAATTTACTGACAGTAGTGATATAGGATTGGAGAAGCCTAGTTTGACATGTCTTGAAAAATTGGCTCCAAAAATGCATGCTGCATGGACATGCAAAGAGGTTCTTGATAGAACTTTTATCTCCAATATGTCTATGGCAGCTCCTTTTTCTTCCAGTTGCAAGTTTTCGCATAATATTTGCGGTAATATTACAGGGTTGAGATGACACCCATAACACTTCGAGGCATGGGCATCAAAAGACGCTTGTTGTAGGGTGGATCATTTTTTGTTATGGTGTAACCTATGTGGAGCTCTCTTCTGTTTAGGAAAGATGCTTTAGCGAAGCTTTTTGATTTGAATCTAACCAAATTTGTTTGAGTCTTTTGTGAAGTTGGGAGTGTAAGGAGGATTTGAATATGTATGTAGATTGCAGATGCTGACAGGAATTGGCAGGCATCTCTTATGTGGAGCTCTCTTTTGCTTAGAGATGCTTTAGCGAAGCTTTTTGATTTGAATCTAACCAAATTTATTTGAGTCTTTTGTGAAGTTGGGAGTGTAAGGAGGATTTGAATATGTATGTAGATTGCGATCCTGAGGAATACCGAATGAGCAATTGGCGGTGCATCTCTTTTGAGAGATGGTCACCATCCCTTTTTGAGAAATGGGCTTTCGAGCTTGTTTGGGGCTAATGAAGCTCTCAAAAGCTAATTAGTTCTCAAAACTAATAAACTAAATAACTAACTAGAGAAAATTCCAAATATATCTCGCCCATTTATGTATGTTAAATATACCCAATTGAAGTTGTCCTAATGCGGTTAAGCGATCTAATTTTTAAGCAATCAAATTTAGAAAGATCACCCACTCCTACTTTCAAATCCATCTTGGCACAAACAATCTACCGTGATAAAAATAAATAGGACAAAGGAGGTGCATCAAAAGATAAGTTGTACAAAATGTAGATTGTGGCATGTTATTAAATTAAATGTTCATCTATGCCATTGTAAAATAACATAAAGTAATAATCAAAGATGATGTTGCAGAGGAACAAAGATTGATCGAGAAATTGGACACCAAATCAAAATTCTAGATCAAAGAAGATTTGTTTTACACTTGTGGATCAACGATTTCTTGAACTTTAGATGAAGGCTTACATACCCTTACTTTCCTCACCTTTTTCTTCGTACCAAAAGAGCATTGCAAAGCTTTTATTTAGCGGGTCCATTGGGGATATGTTGGTGGATATTACGAATGTAAGGCCAATATTGGTGGGTTGTTCTAGAGCAAAAGCTTCATTTACCCTATCCCAAGAGAATTCAAGCTCTTTCCCACCTATAACCATTGTCCACACAACTTCACTCTTTTCCTAGATCATTGCCATTTGAGAAGTCAAGAAGATGGTAATTTTCCCTAATCCGGAGACATACACCATCACCACATTAGCAAAATTTGCTCATGGAATAAAATAATGGCTAAGGTTAGCCAAATGGCCATAATGGCTAAAGTAAATGGAAAAAATTGCCCAAAAAAAGAAAAATTTTAGCCCAATTTTTTTTTGTCGACTAAGTGATTTTCTAGATAGAATAGCCAAGCCTTCACCTCTAGACAACTCCACCAGGACAACAATTAGCCAAACCTAAGAAAGAGTGGACTTGGGAAAATCGATGGATTAGCCTAGTAGCAGGCACCAAGATATACAAGAACTTTAGGAAATCACCAAACAACTTCTTGTTTCAAGTACAAAGTTGAAGTAGTAACCCGTATTTCAAGTTTAAACTTAAATTTTAGAGGGAGGACCACATTTAGAAGGAACACTGCACTTCTTCTTTGAGCTTTGAACACGTGCGTATATGTTTATGTTTTAATTTATGTCTTTGTTTTATTTTTATATTAAGAAAGTTATAATCATGATTATAATTGTGCCATTTATATTACATTATGCACCATTTATTTTTCTATATTGAATTACACTGTAATAACAATGAGTTCAATGTCTTTGTGCAAAGGCTTGGATCTTTTAAAATAAGGATAGTGTGATGGCTAATATTTGACTCTACATTTTGTGAAAGTTTAGCCAAAGGCAAGAAACCATGATGGAGAAAAACCATTTAGGTTAGCCAAGTGTTAGAAACTTCTAGCTCCAATTTGAAGTATTTGGCTATATTAAAAATATAGGAGTAGTAATTTATTCAATGTTGCTCATTAAATCATTATTCTACTCGTCCAAAGTGGCATTGTCTCTCTAGAAAGAAAACAAAGAAAAAGAAAAAAGAAGAGAGAGAAAATCCACTCTTGAGGTGCCACTTCAATAAGAAATCAAAAACTAGTTTGAACTTGTCAAATCTCAAGTTCCATCACCATTCACATGTTATGGTTGCTCCCTTCAATCAATGCTGTGCGGAGTATTTGCTATATCATTCTTTCATGATATATATGAAACTAAACCAGACTCAGCTTAGATAAACCAACAGGTAGTCCTCCTCTTTGTTTTTCATAAATCTTTAATAAAACATTGCAGACCATCACATGATAAATCCTACTTTCGCACACCCTTTGGCATCACTTTTTTTCTTTGGACCTTGTGTATGCTTAAGCTAGGGAGGTCCACAACTTAGAAAGCTTTGTAATAATCTGAGCAAGACGAATATATGAAGTCTGTCATATCTTGTCATAATTGATTATATGGTAGACCTAAGCATGGCCATTCTGAATCATATTGTATTTCAGTTCAATGTAGAGCAAACAGGTTTCTTAAAAAGATTGCAAGCTATTCCTGCAGACAAATAAGACACCAAAGGATTTGGCCATGGCATTGAGAAGAAATTTTAGCTAATAGGGCATAAATTGGTTGTTCACAATGTACATTTTTGGAGGTTTATAAGTCGCGAGGATATTGATTTTTTAGATGTCTTCAAAATGCCACTTTTGTTTGAGTTCTTGATGAAGCCTGACTAGAAATTTCATCAATGATTCTTCAACTTGCCTCCATTACAAGCTTCTCTTACTTTAGCTGATTTTATGTTCAAGTACCAAGAGCTCTCCATCATAGCTGGTCTGTAATGTGCCATCATAGCTAAGTGCTTTAGTGATCTAGAGCCAAATTCATCCACTGCAATGTACTACTCCGTGGACGTTAAAATATACTTCCTTCCTTCCTTCCTAAAAGTAGAAAGCCAAAGTGCCCTCCAAGTTTCAAAAACCCCTTTTGCAAGTTTCCAAGTTTCCAAGTGCCCTTTTGCAACCCCCGCCTCAAGCCTATCCTACCCCAAACACTTCAAAACTAAAGAGGAAAGATAAATTCAAACATTTGACTAAACATTTTCCACCATTGCACCATGTATATTTGGCACAAGAACTGAAAGAGAACCATTTAGCACTATTGTTCACCCCAACCTTCACCCCAACCCCGCGTTTCTGCTAGTTTTTTTTTTTTTTTAAATCTTATATATAGTTAAATCACCCATGCACAACTTATATTAGATGCCACTTCCTCGCTTCTATCTATAGCAGAGAAAAATTTGTCGAAAAAGAGCATTTAAAAAAAATGTAGATAATTCCAATAATTAATTTTTTATTCAATAATATTAATAGTTCTAAATTTAAGGATTTTAAAAGCATCACGAAAAGTGTATATACGTGCTCTCTACAGTTTTTGGAACTTGGCAATTTGCACAAGCTAAAATGATGGTTTACAATTTTCTTTGTAGTAAGCATGTCTATTCATAACTTCGCGACAAGTCGAGGAGGTACAAGTAGTTGGGATGACTAAAACGCAATTAAGATCCTCGATTACGAAAAATAAATCGACTTTGCAACTCTTTTAGTGAGGAGATGAGCTCTTTAATATCTACGACTCTGAATGAGCGGTGATGCGAGAACAGAATTCCTGCAGGGGAAGACTACACTTGTCCGTAATTGAACGTTTTCCCCAGAAACAAGAATAGATTCCTCCTCGAGCATCTGTAAATTAGAAGCCATGTTGACAAATTGAATAGGAAATTCCTAGATTTTTTATAAAAGACAATCCTTACTCTCTCCGAATCTGGCGTAAAATGGCCACATCCTCTTCAAAACACCCCTTTGAGTTTCGCAGATGCGGGAAAATAGCGGTGATAAATCATGTCCTCCAATTGAAAATCCAGGGGACTTGAAAGACACGAAGTGCACTATGTGCCTTAGTATATCCAATCTCAAAAATAGCTTAAAGTCACCAAAATTGCATTACCTTCAGGAGAAGTTTAATGTTCCTTTGTAGAGTAACAAAGCAATCCAGGATTTTTGTTCTAGATGCTCAATTGTTGCAAGAGAAGTGAGAAAAAGGTGGCAAAGATTTTGAGAATACGAGTTAAAGACCACTCGGTATTTGATGAAACAAACATATAACTTAAAGTTAATAAAATGACAGAGTAATAAAAATGGCATAGCTTGACATAATCTTGCAACAATCAAATTTGGTATTTTGTAACATATGATTTATTAAGGTTAATAGGTGGTATTCAGATACAAACCATTATGAATACGAGAGAAAGGCAGGGGGTTGCGAGCGCGACAGATCCATTTTTTTTTTCCCTAGGTTTGGGAGGCGGCGTCCTTCCCAAGCGCTCCAAAGACTTGGCGCTTCAATCGGGAGGATGGGCGGGAAAGGGATCGGCATGTTGGCTTATCTTCTGCGAGGGCTTCAGTTTCGATTTCTGTCTTCCTGCGCAGTGAGTTAGCGCCTGGTACGTGTGTTTTACCTCTTTTCGGTGTTGCTTGAGATGTCTTTAAGAAGGAGGCCGAGGAGGGCAAGGGGCATGCAAAATCTTCCATCCAGTTCGATGGCCTCTATGGCACGCTCATCTCGCACTGATGCTGATTCTATCCCTTTGCGGATACTAGCCCGGTTTGGGATTCAATTGATGTTTACGTTACTTTAGGCCTTTACGGACAAGATGTTCCCAAATCTTTCTATGATGCCCTTGTCGGATTTTGTGACTCCAAATGTCTAGCAGGGGCGTTAGCCTGGAAAGGGGCTCCTCTACTGATCACTTACATGTTGAGGGTGTTTTGAGAGGTCGATTGGGAAGTCCCTAAGGCCTTGAATGATGCTATCAAAAAGACTTCAACTGGTCTCCCAAGCTTCTTGGCGTGGTGTTGGTCTCGCAAAGCTTTGAAAAATAATAGAACGCATTGTTTTGAGGGAATGGTAGGATATTGTATGAAAGATTTTTGGAAAAGTTCACTATAGTTGTCATATGCACAATATCTACGAATCTATGATTGAAAAGGTAAGGATCTTTATTTAAGGTGGGGTGGGGTGATACTAAAGGGTTGTGTGTCTTGGATAATAGGAATCTTTTAAATAAGGCATGCCATTACGTGATGTATCATGGGGTCGAGACTATCCCCAAGTCGACCTTTACTTTGTGCAGGATGTTGAGGTCTGGAAAATACACATTAAGTAGTTCTTGGATTATTCCTCATAATTCTGCCCATGTGAATGAACACAGTCTTGGGCATGCATGGAGTGTTGCTTAATCTGGCGGCTGCGCCTCCGACATAAGAACTATTATCTTTGGTTATCCTTCAGGGTTTGTTCCTGTTGAGAGGAATGGGCCTGGTAGAAGGCGCTATTGGGATGATGCCATTCCAGCAGACGAACAGGACTCAAACTTTGAGGATCTGCATGAGAGAACCTTTAGCTCTGAGGCGGATATCCCTGATGTTGGTGCAGACTATATCCCTGTGTACACAGGGGACCACACCATGGCAGTGGGTTGATTTCTTTCATGTGGTTCCTTCTTGTACAGTGTATAGTCTTTTGTATTTATCTGCTGTTGTATTTCTCTGGTTTATGGTTGGTACAGATTTGTGCAGGGTCTTCTTGAGAAATGGATGGAAATGGCGACACCATGGATGAGACCCCCACCGTGGTTGTTAGTATTGGTCCTGATATCATCAGTTCTACCATTGATGATTCTCATCCAAACCCGCATGCTTATCCTCCTGAAAGTGAGGAAGTCTTTACTGCTGAGGAATTTGTGACTAGCATTGTGCAGGTTGGTACGCGAGGCGCCTGGGGATTGCAGCCTCATTGAGGATCCCGAGAAGGCGTATAGGAAGCTTCTATGTTGCTATAAGTGCGCCTTTATGGCACGTGCAATGGGACATCTTGGTGTGCGGAATCCGGAGTCGCATGTGTTGCGCTCACACATGAGCTTGGCAAGGGGCTCTCGACCACGGGGAGATACGCCCACTGATCGGCTCATCGGGCATGCTAGCTCTGGGCCGACCGGGAATTGAGAAGCTTTTGTGTTCAACTTGCATCGGTTATCTGGTTATGTGTGATGAACTTATATGTTGTTGTGATCTCGAACTATTTCTGCCATGTAATACGTATCTTTGGTATTTCAATGTAAATATTTGACATTTGTTTGCTTGATAATTGGACACCGTTTCCTGTTTATATTTCGGCGGTGTTTATTTATTGGGGCATTGGCCCCTTGCATAAGGGAGCTCCATTAGTTGGAGCTCTCTTATGTCGGTGGCTAATGGGTTCATTTGGGGGTTCGATTCCCAGTGCTCAGGCCTGATATTTGATCTACAGGTATAACAAAGATTCTTTGGAGAATACGCCATGGTTTTATTTATAGTTGCATGTATTTTTTGTTCAAGTCAAACAAGCCAGGTATGACTTGTAAAGGACTTGAAATGGAGGGCAGGGATGCTCTTAGAGAGCATCTTGACTTTTGGACCATTGTCTTTTTTTTTAAATGGCTGTCATCTAACGGCCCAAAATCCATAATACAAGGTTCTAAAATTGTAAAAAAATTACGGTCTAACGAGATTGTTAATGGCTATTGGGTTGTATTGGTATTAGCACCACCACATTAGCAGCAACATTGGAGTCCATCAAGGGTGCCCTCAATCCCCGAATCTATTTAGGAGTTAACTTGGATAAAACCAAACTACTTGGATAATCAAACTCGACACATTGCTATGATGCAACCCTAACATCATACACAATTCGATCAAGCCCGGCAATGCCGGGCATGCGTTTACTAGTAAGGTTCTAAAATTGTAAAAAAATTACGGTCTAACAAGATTGTTAATGGCTATTGGGTTGTATTAGTAGTTTTTTTTCGTATAATGTTGACGGTGGACGTGCGCTTTTGGAACTAGGGAGAGAGGAAGCTCAAACCTATGGTTGATTAGGGCGTGGAGGCGGATATGGAATCCGCATATGAAGGAGGCAGCTGTAACAAAGTTTTTAGACCGCTTCTTCTTTGTAACGGGCCCATGGTTGATCGCTCGAGTATTTGATCCTTGAATGTGCCTGCGGGGCGTTCCCGAGACACCGACATAAATGGGTAGAAGTGACTATTCATAAACATCTAGACGGTTAGGAACATTACATTTGGTATCAGAGCAGATCTCGAGTTTGAGTCTCCATAGATGTATACTAGAGCAAGTCTCGAGTTTCTCGTCTCCATGGGTGCATATGCACGTGCAATTTGGTAACCTTGGTAATCATCCGATCAATGGTATAGTAGTCTTGGATTCTCGAGAACGAGCATAGTCAGGTAATTTGGTAACCTTGGCAATCATCTAGTCAGTGGTATAGTGGTTAAACCATAGTCTTGGATGCTCGAGGTCGAGCATAGTTCTAGTGAAAGAGATTGTGGTATAGTGGTTAAACCATAGTCTTGGATGCTCGAGTACGAGCATAGTTCTAGTGGAAGATATTGTAACGGACCCATGGTTGACCACTTGAGTATTCAATCCTTGAATGTGCCTGTGGGGTGTTCCCGATACACCGGCATAAATGGGTAGAAGCGACTACTCATAAAATGTTTAGGCAGTTTTGCCCAGTTAATTAAGGGCATGTCAGTTAGAAATGTTATATTCTTTGCAAAGGTTCTTTGCAGAGTAGATGCCTTATCTTATTTTACTGAAGATCCAAAGGGCCAGTTTCGTGATGGACTTAGAAAACAGAGCTTCTTCACAGGGTTGATCCGTGGCCAAAAGATCTTCGGATGGAAGATTATTCCTTCCTATCTTTTTTCTTATAGTTTCTTAGGTTGCAGCCTTCTTTTTATCACATGTTCTTTGTGTTTCTGTGGTTGAGAAGGAACAAGCGAAAATGTTTTTGGGGCCAGTTTAGAGAGGCAGTTTTATGCAGCTTATCTTTGTGACGCCTCCTACTCACATACGAGGCAATCTTCAATGCTCGAGGATGAGCATAGTTCTAGTGGGAGCAATTATAACGGGCCCATGGTTGACCACTGGAGTATTTGATCCTTGAATGTGCCTGTGGGATGTTACCGAGACATCGGCATAAATGGGTAGAACAAGGTATTAAACGAGAGTGTTGCAGCAGTCCCGTTTGAAGATTTCCTTCTAAAAAACATATTAATTATTTGAAATGGCCATTTTGTGGGTTAAGTCCAAAAACTCATGGTGATTACAATTTAGCTCCCATTTATTTTTTACCACTGCATCAAGATACCAACTGCTTGACTGAAACTACTTGAAGGTGAATTGAAAATCTAATGCCTCTTCAAAATTTGATATACTACAATATTAGGGTAATTTTTGTTGCATTACACATCTCCATACTCATCATTTGCGATATTCTATCAAGCTTTCTTCATAGTACATAAAAATTTAGCACGATATAAAGGTGAATATTATCCTACTGAGAGATCTACAATTCAAAAGTAGATCTTTCTCATTTCAAGGTTGTTAAGGATGTTGGTAAAGTATCCAAAGCAAGCATCTTCTTAGAATTCTTAGACTATCATTTGTTTCCTTTTATTGTGAAGGTAAGCATCCACTCTTGTTCTGAATATCAATCAAACAAATTTTGCAGATTTTAATTGAAGATAAGTGAAGGCGAATTAAAAATCTAATGCCTCCTCAAAATTTGATATAGTACAATATTCAGGATAATTTCTGTTGCATTACACATCTCCATACCCAAATTGGGATCATGAACAACAAAGAACCTCTACAAAAGCTTGCTTTTTATGTTAAGGCAATGAGAACTGTTGACTTGCTAATCTCACTATACCAAGAACTTTTGCAGAAGCTATCTATTTCTCTTGGTGACAATAATCAGCCCTTGTGTGCACATGGTAGTGCATGGAAAGGATCGTAAAAAATCAAGCAATTTCTAGATTTATGCTCCCAGGATCCTGCATCGGTTTCAATGAGTTCAATTTAATAGCAGGAATGCTTCAGAACATGGCTGACATGAATCATTGTGGTAAAAATTTGTATATAAGTCCAATGTTTTGTGGTTTGCTACAATGTTACAATATGTCTGTTACATATTTAACAATGCAAAAGGAACCAAATTTTAGCAAGACTTTGCAAATAAAGAACATTGCAAAATATATAGAGGCATGCTTTTCAATGTAATTACAAAGTCCGTACACACGCTCCATAAAGCCATTCTTTAAACCTACATGCTCCATTACTTATAAAGCATCAATTTTATCTTTCATAGTTATAATGCTAGAGTCCTTTGTAGTTCGATTCTTGCATGCCACCTTAGAATAGAGAAGCATCTGCGAAACAGTTGGGTTACAATCTATGACAATATGGCAGGACGAAAAACAAACGGACCATGTAAATGCTTTATATATCCTTTTTTGATGTACTATGATTATCAGAACTGACTCTGAGCACTTTACGAAAGAACAAATTTGTTCCTGTGCTCTCGAAAAGAAACATGCATAAAATCTAGAATTGAGACAAAGAACTTACAAATATAGAGGAATAACTCACTCGCAGACATAAAGAATTATGCAAAGCATGTCTACTTAATCGCTACTTGCATGATCGGAATCTATTTTTTTGTATAAAGAAAAAAGTCTAAAAGCAAACATGGGAGGAATGTTGCAGAATTCAATGTATGACTTGTTAACTTTTATATTGTTTAGGCTCCTCTTTGCAACGATCCAAGTTCATAGCACGGCCTTGTAACATGTCTGAGGAAATAAAAAATTCCATCATTTTTTTGCTCTTTTAGATGCCATAAGACGACGTTTTCACACAAATAGAATAATACCCCTAATTTAATAGACCTATTTGTCAAGATTGAAAGCTTATCTTCTCCATTCTAAAAGGTTTGGACCTATCAAAAGTAAGATCATCGTATTCTAGTGCCAAAGGCAATCCATAAAAAGAAACAGAAAAAGCATTTGATTGCTTCTAAATGATTTTGCCAAAGCAAATGCTCTGGACCAGGACCGGATTGTTGGATCATTACATTCATAAATAAGTTTCTTCATAAAGGCCCTCAAGTTTGGTAATAGTAACAGAATCATTTAGATAGAAACTAAGATATGAGATTTAACCAACAATAACAAGGTGCTGCGCACGACGGGTTGCCCTCCGGTGGCCCGAAAGTGTGTTTTCATGTTTCGTCTTTTTGTGTCAGATAAGCAGATTTGAGTGACTAGTTTTCAGCACGGTATTTAGTATCAGATCCCTTTGAAATTGCAAAATTAAACAAGCAAATTCAACAAACATTAACTAGTCCACAAGTATTAATACAAATCTGAACTCTCTACTTGCTAAGGAAATGAGAATCAACAAAAACTATGGTACCTAGAAGTTATGACTCTGTACTTTATAAAGCAAGCAAACTCTAATATATCCACAAAGCTAGACTCTTATAAAAGATAAGTGCAACAGGCTAATATCTAAACAAGAGGAAAAATAATATTGGATCTAAAATGCTTCCAAAGATAACCTTCCATTTAGTAAACCTTAAACTCCACCACTTAACACATCTTGCATTGGAAAAAATCTGCAAGCTTTGTGTTCACCACTTTTATTTATCATTATTACCACTACGGGTTTATCTAATGCACCATAAACCATGAAATTTTGAGTGGTATAAAAAAATTATGTTTTAATCTAAATGAACGAAATGTGTTAAGAAAAAATTAATCTTCATATCTTCCTAATTCTAATGTTCCCATGCATTGTAGCATGAGTAAAATCATCCATGTATAGATGTGGGTTGCCTTATAGCTTTCAAATATACCTTTAGCTTCCTAAAGTATGACCCAAAAAAGGGCAACATGTGCATACAATGATATAGATATATGTCTATGCTATGGCATTTTAGCATTGCACTAAGGATTGCAGGGAGCAAGATATTTTACCGACCGGATCTTGTCATAGTGCCGCATACTCTAGAGGCAAATTACAGCCATGCCAAGATCGTCATCACCCAAGGCACATCTTGTTATCATTTTAAGCCATAATGCCACCTCCTTCGGTGGCTTATCAAAGATCTGACGAGTCTCCTCCATGTTTTCATGCCTTTGCAAACATATTATTTTCGGTTCGCTTAACAAGTTCACGCATGCACCTGTCATGCTCTCTTTAACTCCAACGCTACCACATGCTTTGAAAATGCTTGAGGATGTAATTTCATTTTGCATATCATTGCATCTTTGTAAAGCAAAAACCCTTGTCATGTTGAGCATATAATGAAACTCGTGATATCGGTTGGGCCCTAGACACATCTATTGCCACAATAGCAATTGCTTTTCCATAGCCAAGCTCTTTTTGCACTAATACTTCATATTGCAATTGCAAGTGAGATGTTATATCTATCGGACATTTATTCCATCACATTGTTTTGTGAGCTTTTACACAATCTTATCTTTGTCCCACCTTCAAGTTCCCGTAACCTAATGTGTCAAACCTTATACATCATTTGATGCTTAGCTTGTAAGATAAATAGTTCTTATTTATGTTTCAACTTCTTAACATGTTCAAATTCATAGCAATTATGGGAAATAAATCATTGAAGAAGACTTTACCATATGTTCTTTTTGAATGAGCAAAAGCACAAAGAATATCTTTTCTCGCTTCTTCTTTGGCACATCAAATTTTCACAAAGATACTATGTGATAGCATTCATACGTTGATTGCATCACCTCTTTATTTCTCGAGACACTCAAGGTTGTAGTCTACATCCCTATGTCATCGCTTGAATTACTCCGTAATATATATATAGTTAAATAAACTTCCAAATGGGCTCCTTTCTTTAAACAATCTAGACTACATGTTCAACCGGGCTTATCCAGGTTCTTTTGATTTGAAAGATCGGTTGCCCCGAGAGCTTTGGTCATTAAACAAATGCGAACAAGACATATGCAAGATATGATCTCTATTTTGCAAGAAAGAATGAGAGTGATAAATAAATACCCTTGTTGAACTTAAGGTGGTTGGTATTAATGCCAATTATTCCGAAGCAAAGCAGCCATTTTTGCACCTATCATAACCTCGCATAAAAAATAATTGTGTCAATAAAATGCACATGTGCAACATTACGTTTAATATAAATTGAAAAACCTTAACAGAAGTCCAAGTGCACCTAGACCAAAGACTGCAATGGCGGACTACTTTCAGTGTTTATACATAACAATAGAGATTGAAGTGCAAAGCACAATAGAATCACATATCCTTCCCAGCATGTAACATTTGTGTGATAGAGTGGAGTGTGAGTAATTTTAATTCGAACTTCTCCAGCCGAGGAGGATCAACTTGGCATTTTTCCCGAAAAAATCAAGAAATGGAAACTTCCATCTTAAACCCTTTCATGTTGCAACTGAACATAACTTGACACAAATGAATAACCCATACGAAAATAAGAAAAGGCAATCACAAACAACATACAGGAGTATTGAATCTATTACACAAATACTAGAAATTAAGCAAGACAAGGTCAGTGCACAACAACATTAGCATTTTACAAATTCTATAATACTACATAGATATGTTGTGCCTTTTAGAATGTCCTGAGATGAGATTTGTGAGAAAAAGGTACCTATTCCGGTGCCTAGCCTCCATGACACTATATCATGGTCTCGCATCTTAATAATATATAGGAAGCATGGGTTCCAATGGATCCGGATGTGGCCATGGTCCACCAAAATATCATGCCTACCAACATGGACATGGTCAGTCTTTGGGTTTTACAACCGCCTACCAACATGGACATGGTCGGTCTTGTTTTTTTCTGACCTCTTCTGAAATCTACGAACCGTAGATAGCTTAACGAAGGAGTATTTCCCCTGCTATATGTCTCAATACTTGATGATAGAACACCCGTAGGAAAAGCTTGAGGCTGCTTAGATATAAGCATGGATTCACCGGAAAAGACGAAACCTAAGGCAAGGCTAGCTATACACGCTACTATATGAAGAAACAACCGGAAAAACGAGAACCCATTGGATGCCCACCCAAATGTTTCTAATTCCGAACTCTTTTTTTCTATATAGCCATAAGCAAATTTATCGCCTCCTCGCCGTGTTCTTATTCATCAGATTGAGCCGCCAGCCATCTTGGCCCGTAACATCCTTGATCCACAACGCAACTGACCGTGCATTTACAAGGAACAAAGGGTTTTTAGCAGTCATCAACATATACTGAGTATATTCCAGCATATACTCAGTATATCCCACAAACCCACATAAACGAGGGTTTGCCCCCCTAGGGGCAACCCAAAAAGCTTGACCGCATGCATGCCTTCTGAAATGTGTTATATGCAAAAGGAAAAAAGATGAACTTTCTTGAATTTTCGAAAGGAGCTGAGAGTCATCATCCTCATCCAAATAACTTCCGGATTGTGATAACAGAGATTAAAAATTGGAGCTCGTTGCGAATGATGAAGAGAAGTAGAAGATGTTCTCACCTTCTCACCGCCTCATGATTAATCTATATCACTATAATTCAATGCCACACACCTGCATTCTTACTGGGGTCTAGCAGATATCAAGGTCTAGTTGGTCTAAGTAGTCCATGGGGTCTAGACAAAGTACATTGTGCATGATTTAGCATATACTTTAATGCAGGAAAACATGCCAGTATGAGATATGTTGACTGATAACCATTTCGGTAGAGCATACGTTTTGGCAATCTAAATAACTTTGAACACTATGAACTTACCTAAGATACGTTCAATGACATTCTAATGTGATATTCCATGAGGGGAGCGAGCTATGCAGAGCTATACAATACCATTATATGCATGTACGTAAGATGGAATGTAGCAGGGCGACACTGCATGCCATTCACTTTACTGGCTCTTCTCGCTCTTCATACTATCTAATTCCGAACTAACATGCGCTATCAGATGGTCAATCTAGACCTGATCTGGAAATGGCAAGAACCAGTAGCTACATTTGCAATAATCCATAGTACAGCTTTTGGATGAGGTTCAACTTACTTGTGCAGCTCCTTGGACATTTCCTCCAATGTAAGACCTTGTCCATAACTTTTTGCAGTAGTCTTTCCAGCAATTCTATATCAGTGAAGTCCTGCATTTCTCTCCAGACGATTATGGTCATCTTTTTTTTTGGAACATCGGAGCTCTTCTTCCTGTCTGAGACCTTTCCTTTGCTTTTTAACTCCTCGCGCTCAATTATATTGAATATCTCATTCTGGAGTTCCCAGATCTATACTTGCAATTGAAAAAATATTAGTGGGAGACAATAAAACTTATTCCAGAATACAAGTAGAACTTACTCTGCCGTCTCTAAATGCAAGTTGGAACCAATTGTCGTGGCTTATCAGAGACTGCCTTTTGTTTGCCTCATCATACTTGAGGCAGCACTCGATAACACATGCCTCTTTTAGCTCCAACGAGTTGGCCGGTTTCTTAAGATCTTTTCCATATTTTTCTTTAAAAATAATGTACTCCCTGTGCATGAACCTTATCTTGTCGACGAAGCTCATTTTCAGTTTGTACTCGTTGTCAGCATTGTGCATGTTGGCAACGATCTTTGCTTCTTCGTCTGTCAAGCCACAATAAACAGCGCAGAGGACAGATAGGTATCTCGGGTTATTCTTTTCTTTTTACAGCTGCCTCCTTGCTTTGAAAATGTGGTTGCCCTCCAAAACGTAATGCATATAGGTGTCTGCATTTTCTTTGTCATGCTCCTTGGGTTCCATGCACTGAGTTCTGTCCACAAGAACGACAATAGGATCTACGTGGGCATTTGGGTTGCTTCTGATCTTGTCCTTCAAGTTCCTTAAATGATCGGCATAAATCTCTCGGACCTAAAGGGCCCTCTCACCAGCTTCATTTTTTGATGGCAACCTCATAGAAGTCACTGCAAGTATATAACACCTTGCACATATTTGTCCAGGTTTATTTCTTCCATCTTCTCGATATCTTGCCCACCTTCTTTTCCTTAATGGCCACCCCTGGTGCCTTGGTTTTTTCTTTTCTCTTCTTGGAGCTTTCTTCAGATATTGTTTCCACATCAATTTGCTGCACCTTGTGTTTTTTTTGTTCTTTCGTTGCAATGGTGCCTTGTGGCCTGCTCTTCCATTGATGCTCTTCAGATTCACTAGGATTTTCATCCTGTTCTTCCTGACTAGAGGCATCAACGCCTTGCCTTTCCTCTTCCACTATCTCATTCTCTAAGTCGATGTAAGCAAATACCTCACTTGTGTAGATTGACTTTCTTTATGATGTTAGCGAGCCCCGCTTATTTACATAGTGTGCCATGTACTTGTGGAGGGCTTGGGGGCTTACTCTAACAAGTCTAAAAATACCCGTTGACAACTATAAACCCAGGATGTTTTGAAGGAGAGCCATCCTCGCTGCCAAGGACTGGTTGGCGACTTCGCAGACGCGTCTCGATAATACCCATGTAGGCAAACTCGTTGTCATCGTACCTTTTAACTCCCAGGACTTGCACAGACATGTAGGAAAGTTAGCGTGATGTACTTTTCTCTAGTTCCCCTTGTAATGTACCACTGCATCTGGAAGTTTTCATATATTGTGGGCTCAGTTGTTTCCTGGACCCTTGCCTGTGGGTGAGGTTTCTTTGGTATCTTGATTGTCTTTTCTGGAGCTCTCTTGCTTCCTTCTTGCTTGTGAAAAATCTGTTGTTAAAAGCTAAAAAGAAGATAAAATAGACACAAAAACTTATTCAGGAATAACAAATAGGAAATGTTATGCTCAAACCAAACAAAAACTAGACCTTACAACTCAAAATATGAAGTTTTAAAGGCAATATTTTGATCTAAGTAAAGCAAGAAAACGCATCGTTTACATCCAAAAACAGTTAAATTCTATTCTAGAGTACATCTTCGCCACATAAGAAAACCAAAAGTATATTTGGAAATACACTTTTGGTTTTCTCTTAACAAAGTCTAAATATTTGAGCTCACATCATTCATTGGTTTCATGTGGTGTTGTTTTAGATGTGTTATTTTAGCATGTGTTAATGGCCCTGTGCGCCTAAGCTCTGAAGCCCTTGAGGCCATGCTCATGTAGCTCCGTACCAGAGAGTTAGCATCAAGATCCAGAATCGGAGCTGGTCCAGCCAGGATTTCCATCCACAGCATCGGCCGTAGGTACCAAGTTTTGGATTGCTTTGAATTGTTTTGGACTGGTTTGGGTCCCACTATTGCTCGAAATGGCGCCCTCTAGCTTTGCATAGACCCCTTGATTTGCCCCTTTCGATTTTTCTCTCTAGGGTTTACAATCTCTCTCTAGCCCCGAAAACCCCAATGCCCAAAAGGTGCTCGGCCGGGCCTTTTCGAGTCCCCAAATTGGATTCTAAGCACCTTCTAGGGAAGCCTGTGAGACCCGTCCAACCTTGGCACCCTTTAACGTTGCCTTGTTCTCAAAGATGGCCCGTAAGATCAAGCGTATATTTGGGAGACCCGTAAGGAGAAGAATTTCATCTGCCAAACGCGGGAGCCAGTCCGCCCCGCCCTATGACCCTATGATTAAGCCCCTACCTTCCGGACTGACCCTATCATTTGAAAATAAGCCCTCTTCTCCGGCATCACCGGTCCGATGCCTCTTTAGCTGCGCGACTTTGGACATCCTTGATGCTCATCTCCGATTAACGCTCCGGGGGGTACTTGATGGGATCCACATGGTCCGTAAGCACGCCACTCACCGAGGTCCCGACACCGCTTAGGCACTTTGGCGGGCAGGGTCCATTACTAGAATTCAAGCACACGGGATGTGGGGTAGCGGCCGGCAGTTCAAATTGGTGGGTCACCAAGAATGGCTCAATGGGGGCCCTCTTGATGGTCTTTAAGTGCCTAAAGTTTTGATAATGTGATGGGGCAAGATTCTCAAGGAGAAAAGGTTGCGCTAGTTCAATTCCATGACGAAGTTGATGTGATCTTTCCAATTCCCAAATTTTTATCATGATCTTGAAGAACTTGAACTATATCTCCGTAGATTTGAAGATTCGCCAAACCTTATTTTGTTAAAAAATGCTGCATGAGGTTGGAGAATTATTTCTCTCTTGTTATTACAAGTTTTAGCTTAATTCTTGTGACAATAAATTCTTAATAATACAAGCTACAGTCCAAGGAATTTTTTAGACAATCATATGATATATTAGTATCGTTATTACCTAAAGAAATTATCGTACAGAATTCAAAATAAAAATAGAAGTTAAAAGTGCTTCAATAAACCCTATCTATAAGTCTAACAATAATAGTAAATGATGCATTTTACTTAACTCTATATAGAAATCTAATCTATCAACTTAAATATGGTGTAACTAGCCTATAACCATGCATTATCAAGATCTAAACAAGGTCTCATATAACAGGATGAACACATTAAAGGTTCAAAAGGTGCATTGATTACACCATTATAAGTCCAAAAGTCAATAACTATGTAGCCAGTGATGACTATTGATGAATGGAAGACAATATCACAAAGTTTGGCCATAACTATAAATAAATAGATCAAAGGACTTTCCATATTTGTTTTTCTAGTTCGTCTAAAACATTAACTTACTATTTCTCCCATAAGCCTTTCAAATGATACAATATATGATAAAAAGGGATATAAAGATCCTTGGTGTGGTTTTATTAGAAAAAAATGAAGAAACCTACTTATTTATTACTATCATAAAGTTAGTCGATGTGTGGCTACTCTAAAGTGCTATAGTCTAAGTAGGACCATAGTACATGGAGATCACCTTTTATGATATACTATAATTTTTATGAGTGTGAACCTTTGTTCGCAATATATATCTCAAATTTCATTAGAATAACATACTATATACAAGATTTGAATATAACGAGGCATGGACTATTTATAGGTCCAGGATTATTGGATAGGGAAAATCTCTCTAGTTATTTGCACTGGCTCTATTCATTTTGTCCCCTACAATGATACTACAACTTCTCGTCTTCTATGAGATAACTTTTGAAAGGTGTAAGTGGACGTCCACATACATTCAAAGTAGCCCTTAACTGCTTAGTTTTTCTGCTTCAACATCACCCTTTAGGTAGACAACCCCACCTAGGCAACTAATGTTATCATGTAGAATGTGGTATATGAAACTATATTCTAAGATTATGTTCTTCACCTTTAAATACGAAGTCACAATAATTGGCATCGACGTCTATCTTGATTTTTTATAATCAAAGCTTTTCATATTTTTCCTTGGTTCATTTTGCATTGCTTTCTTAACTTTAAGGAGCTTTGAAATAAATTTTTTGAAGTTCATACTCAATGCACAAATCCAGAGATCAAATATGGAAACCATTGGATGATAACTTGGAACTAATACTAAAAGATTTAGGCCAAACCTAGTAATAAATATTGTTTATTGATAGAGTATTTTAGGAGCTGCCCTATGGACCAGTAATGCTCTTAGGTACAGAAATGTTTATTGATTTATCATGATCATGCCTTTTGTTCTTTTTCTTTACTTGTTTTTGCATTAGTTCAAATATGATTTTTTCCAGGTATACTATCTCAATAAATTTCCTTTAAATTTAAGAAGACAGACATCAATTAAAAGTCACTCGAAATTGTTATTATAAATTAAGGTTGTGAGAAGAATACCGGAATAAGAAGAAAGAATTAGAAACTGCTACATATGCTGCTCGTCCTTCCCATGAATGATGATCCGGTGGTCCGGATGGACGACATTATCCCATTATTTCAAAGGCCCTTTGATCATATATGTAATGCCATGAAGAGTGTTAAGATTGGCAACTACACAAAGATTTTGTGGAAAAAAATGGCAAGACAAAGAAGTAGAATAAAGTTCCATAAAGATATGCATCTACCTTTGCAGAAATCATAGACAATCCAACAGTCCAGTTTGATCTGATCTTGATCGTTGATTCGAGATCGTACGGCTCACGTTGCTTGGGGGCATATCCTATGGTGCACATGGCTCTGGGAATTATATGTAATCGATCCTACGATTTAGGTTGTTTTTTATCCTGATTGTTGATCTGAGAACCTACGGCTCACGTTGCTTGGAGACATATCCTACGGTGCACATGGCTTTGTGAATTATATGTAATAGATCTGATGGTCTAGATTATTCTTGATCTTGATCGTATCTCTGGTCATTGCTCCTCAAACCCCCCATTCTAATCAATAGATCAAGCATTAATTTATTAAAATAAATTATATTTCAAATATACTTAAGGTGATGATTTAATTAAGATAAAATAGTATACCATTCTAGATAGTTCTAGAATGTCCTGGAAGGCTCTAGAAAGCTTTAGAATCTTCTAGATAGTTCTAGAATACAAAGTTCCAGAATATTTTAGAAAGTTCCAAAAAGGTTTATAATATAAGAGAATCTAGGGAGAATCTAAGAGAATTCTTCTAGAAAGTTCCAGAATTTTGTAGAAAGGGAATCTAAGGGAATCCTTCTAGAAAGTTTCAGATTGTTTTAGTAAGTTCTAGAATGTTCAAGAAAGTTTTAGAATATAAGGGAATCTACGGGAAGGTAAGGGAATCTAAGGAAAAGGAAATACTTCCAGAAAGTTCTAGGATGTTCAGAAAGTTTCAGAATGTTTTTTGAAAGTCCTAAAATGTTCTAGAAAGTTCTAGAATGTAAAAGAATCTAGGAGAATCTAAGGGAATCTAAGAAAATCTCATAAAATGTAAGAGAATCTAGGAAAATATTCATGTGTCTAAGGGAACCTCTTAAAATCTAGGGGAATCTAAGGGATTGATGAAGTCTTAGAGTATCTAGGGAATCTTCATAGAATCTATTTAAATCTCATATAATATAAGGGAACCCAGGGCAATCTCATAAAATCTAAGGGAGTCTAAGGGAATCTAAAGGAATCTAAGAGAATCTTCATAAATTATGACAAAATTCAGGGGAATCTTAGTTCTAGGTAGTTCTAAAATATTCTAGAATGTTCTTGATTGTTCTAGAATATTGTAGACAATCGTGGGTAAGCACCTATAAATAGAAAGTTTTTTTTTTAAATATAATGTAAGCATCCACTCTTGTTCTGAATATCAATCAAACAAATTTTGCAGATTTTAATTGAAGATAAGTGAAGGCGAATTAAAAATCTAATGCCTCCTCAAAATTTGATATAGTACAATATTCAGGATAATTTCTGTTGCATTACACATCTCCATACCCAAATTGGGATCATGAACAACAAAGAACCTCTACAAAAGCTTGCTTTTTATGTTAAGGCAATGAGAACTGTTGACTTGCTAATCTCACTATACCAAGAACTTTTGCAGAAGCTGTCTATTTCTCTTGGTGACAATAATCAGCCCTTGTGTGCACATGGTAGTGCATGGAAAGGATCGTAAAAAATCAAGCAATTTCTAGATTTATGCTCCCGTGATCCCGTGACGGTTTCAATGAGTTCAATTTAATAGCAGGAATGCTTCAGAACATGGCTGACATGAATCATTGTGGTAAAAATTTGTATATAAGTCCAATGTTTTGTGGTTTGCTACAATGTTACAATATGTCTGTTACATATTTAACAATGCAAAAGGAACCAAATTTTAGCAAGACTTTGCAAATAAAGAACATTGCAAAATATATAGAGGCATGCTTTTCAATGTAATTACAAAGTCCGTACACACGCTCCATAAAGCCATTCTTTAAACCTACATGCTCCATTACTTATAAAGCATCAATTTTATCTTTCATAGTTATAATGCTAGAGTCCTTTGTAGTTCGATTCTTGCATGCCACCTTAGAATAGAGAAGCATCTGCGAAACAGTTGGGTTACTATCTATGACAATATGGCAGGACGAAAAACAAACGGACCATGTAAATGCTTTATATATCCTTTTTTGATGTACTATGATTATCAGAACTGACTCTGAGCACTTTACGAAAGAACAAATTTGTTCCTGTGCTCTCGAAAAGAAACATGCATAAAATCTAGAATTGAGACAAAGAACTTACAAATATAGAGGAATAACTCACTCGCAGACATAAAGAATTATGCAAAGCATGTCTACCAGAACTGGCTACTTGCATGATCGGAATCTATTTTTTTGTATAAAGAAAAAAGACTAAAAGCAAACATGGGAGGAATGTTGCAGAATTCAATGTATGACTTGTTAACTTTTATATTGTTTAGGCTCCTCTTTGCAACGATCCAAGTTCATAGCACGGCCTTGTAACATGTCTGAGGAAATAAAAAATTCCATCATTTTTTTGCTCTTTTAGATGCCATAAGACGACGCTTTCACACAAACTTTGCTCTATAGAATAATACCCCTAATTTAATAGACCTATTTGTCAAGATTGAAAGCTTATCTTCTCCATTCTAAAAGGTTTGGACCTATCAAAAGTAAGATCATCGTATTCTAGTGCCAAAGGCAATCCATAAAAAGAAACAGAAAAAGCATTTGATTGCTTCTAAATGATTTCGCCAAAGCAAATGCTCTGGACCAGGACCGGATTGTTGGATCATTACATTCATAAATAAGTTTCTTCATAAAGGCCCTCAAGTTTGGTAATAGTAACAGAACCATTTAGATAGAAACTAAGATATGAGATTTAACCAACAATAACAAGGTGCTGCGCACGACGGGTTGCCCTCCGGTGGCCCGAAAGTGTGTTTTCATGTTTCGTCTTTTTGTGTCAGATAAGCAGATTTGAGTGACTAGTTTTCAGCACGGTATTTAGTATCAGATCCCTTTGAAATTGCACAATTAAACAAGCAAATTCAACAAACATTAACTAGTCCACAAGTATTAATACAAATCTGAACTCTCTACTTGCTAAGGAAATGAGAATCAACAAAAACTATGGTACCTAGAAGTTATGACTCTGTACTTTATAAAGCAAGCAAACTCTAATATATCCACAAAGCTAGACTCTTAAAAGATAAGTGCAACAGCTAATATCTAAACAAGAGGAAAAATAATATTGATCTAAAATGCTTCCAAAGATAGCCTTCCATTTAGTAAACCTTAAACTCCACCACTTAACACATCTTGCATTGGAAAAAATCTGCAAGCTTTGTGTTCACCACTTTTATTTATCATTATTACCACTACGGGTTTATCTAATGCACCATAAACCATGAAATTTTGAGTGGTATAAAAAAATTATGTTTTAATCTAAATGAACGAAATGTGTTAAGAAAAAATTAATCTTCATATCTTCCTAATTCTAATGTTCCCATGCATTGTAGCATGAGTAAAATCATCCATGTATAGATGTGGGTTGCCTTATAGCTTTCAAATATACCTTTAGCTTCCCTAAAGTATGACCCAAAAGGGCAACATGCGCATACAATGATATAGATATATGTCTATGCTATGGCATTTTAGCATTGCACTAAGGATTGCAAAGGAGCAAGATATTTTCGCCCGATCTTGTCATAGTGTCGCGATACTCTAGAGGCAAATTACAGCCATGCCAAGATCGCCATCACCCAAGGCACATCTTGTTATCATTTTAGCCATAATGCCACCTCCCTTCGTGTGGCTTATCAAAGACCTGACGAAGTCTCCTCCATGTTTTCATGCCTTGCAAACATATTATTTTCGGTTTCAAGAACAAGTTCACGCGATGCACCTGCTATGCTTTTTAACTCCAACGCTACCACATGCTTTGAAAATGCTTGAGGATGTAATTTCATTTTGCATATCATTGCATCTTTGTAAAGCAAAAAGCCTTGTCATGTTTGAGCATATAATGAAACCTCGTGATATCATTTGGGCCCTAGACACATCTATTGCCACAATAGCAATTGCTTTTCCATAGCCAAGCTCTTTTTTGCACTAATACTTCATATTGCAATTGCAAGTGAGATGTTATATCTATCGACATTTATTCCATCACATTGTTTGTGAGCTTTACACAACCTTATGTCGCCCCACCTTCAAGTTCCTGAACCTAATGTCACAAACCTTATACATCATTTGATGCTTAGCTTGTAAGATAAATATTTTTTATTTATGCTTCAACTTTTAACGTGTTCAAATTCATAGCAATTATGGGAAATAAATCATTGAAGAAGACTTTACCATATGTTCTTTTGAATGAGCAAAAGCACAAAGAATATCTTTTTTCGCTTGTCGCCGGGCACATCAAATTTTCACAAAGATACTATGTGATAGCATTCATACGCTGATTGCATCACCTCTTTATTTCGAGACACTCAAGGTTGTAGTCTACATCCCCTATGTCATCGCTTGAATTACCCTGTAATATATATAGAGTTAAATAAACTTCCACCGGGCTCCTTTCTTTAAACAATCTAGACTACATGTTCAACTGGGCTTATCCAGCTTTTTTGATTTGAAAGATCAGTTGCCCGAGAGCTTTGGTCGTTAAACAAATGCTAACAAGACATATGCAAGATATGATCTCTATTTTGCAAAGAAAGAATGAGAGTGATAAATAAATACCCTTGTTGAACTTGGCGGTGGTTGGTATTAATGCCAATTATTCTCGAAGCAAGCAGCCCATTTTGCACCTATCATAACCCGCATAAAAATAATTGTGTCAATAAAATGCACATGTGCAACATTACGCTTAATATAAATTGAAAACCTTAACAGACGCTCAACGCAAGTCCAAGTGCACCTAGACCAAAGATCGCAATGGCGGACTACTTTCAGCGCCGATACATAACAACGAGATTGAAGTGCAAAGCACAATAGAATCACATATCCTTCCCAAAGATGTAACATTTGTGTGATAGAGTGGAGTGTGAGTAATTTTTAATTCAACTTCTCCAGCCCGAGGAGGATCAACTTGGCATTTTTCTGAAAAATCAAGAAATGGAAACTTCCATCTTAAACCCTTTCATGTTGCAACCGAACATAACTTGACAAAGCGAATAACCCGCCCGAAAAATAAGAAAAGGCAATCAAGAACATATAGGAGTATTGAATCTATTACACAAATACTAGAAATTAAGCAAGACAAGGTCGCAGCACAACAACGTTAGCATTTTCACAATTTCTATAATACTACGTAGATATGTTGTGCCTTTTAGAATGTCCCGAGATGAGATTTGTGAGAAAAAAGGTACCTATTCCGTGCCTAGCCTCCATGACACTATATCATGGTCTCAAGATCTCGTTAATATATAGGAAGCATGGGTTCCAATGGATCTGATGTGGCCATGGTCTGACCAAAATATCATGCCTACCAACATGGACATGGTCGGCCGGGTTTTACAAACCGCCTACCAACATGGACATGGTCGGCGGGTTTTACAAACCTCTTTTCTGAATCTCGAACCGTAGATAGCTTAACGAAGGAGTATTTCCGCTATATGTCTCAATACTTGATGATAGAACACCCTTAAAAGCTTGAGGCTGCTTAGATATAAGCATGGATTCACCGAAAAGACGTAAACCTAAGGCAAGGCGAGCTATACACGCTACTATATGAAGAAACAACCGGAAAAACGAGAACCCAGATTGGATGCCCACCCTCTGTTTCTAATTCCGGAACTCTTTTTTCTATATAGCCATAAGCAAATTTATCGCTCCCTGCTGTGTTCTTATTCATCGATTGAGCCGCCAGCCACCCGGCCCGTAACATCCTTGATCCACAACGAATCGACCGCATTTACTGTGGAACAAAGGGTTTTAGCAAATATCAACATATACCGAGTATATTCCAAAGATATACCAAGATATCCCACAAACCCACATAAACGAGGGTTTGCCCCCCTAGGGGCAACCCAAAAAGCTTGACCGCATGCATGCCTTCTGAAATGTGTTATATGCAAAAGGAAAAAAGAATGTGAGATCGCACCTGAACTTTCTTGAATTTTCGAAAGGAGCTGAGAGTCATCATCCTCATCCAAATAACTTCCGGATTGTGATAACAGAGATTAAAAATTGGAGCTCATTGCGAATGATGAAGAGAAGTAGAAGATGTTCTCACCTTCTCACCGCCTCATGATTAATCTATATCACTATAATTCAATGCCACACACCTGCATTCTTACTGGGGTCTAGCAGATATCAAGGTCTAGTTGGTCTAAGTAGTCCATGGGGTCTAGACAAAGTACATTGTGCATGATTTAGCATATACTTTAATGCAGGAAAACATGCCAGTATGAGATATGTTGACTGATAACCATTTCGGTGGAGCATATTTTTGGCAATCTAAATAACTTTGAACACTATGAACTTACCTAAGATACGTTCAATGACATTCTAATGTGATATTCCATGAGGGGAGCGAGCTATGCAGAGCTATACAATACCATTATATGCATGTACGTAAGATGGAATGTAGCAGGGCGACACTGCATGCCATTCACTTTACTGGCTCTTCTCGCTCTTCATACTATCTAATTCCGAACTAACATGCGCTTATCATGGTCAATCTAGACCTGATTTGGAAATGGCAAGAACCAAAAGAGCTACATTTGCAATAATCCATAGTACGCCTTTTGGATGAGGTTCAACTTACTTGTGCAGCTTCTTTTGACATTTCCTCCAATGTAAGACCTTGTCCATAACTTTTTGCGTAGTCTTTCCAAAGAATTCTATATCGCTGAAGTCCCGTGATTTCTCTCCGACGATTATGGTCATCTTTTTTTTTTTGGAACATCGGAGCTCTTCTTCCTGTCTGAGACCTTTCCTTTGCTTTTTAACTCCTCGCGCTCAATTATATTGAATATCTCATTCTGGAGTTCCCAGATCTATACTTGCAATTGAAAAAATATTAGTGGGAGACAATAAAACTTATTCCAGAATACAAGTAGAACTTACTCTGCCGTCTCTAAATGCAAGTTGGAACCAATTGTCATGGCTTATCAGAGACTGCCTTTTGTTTGCCTCATCATACTTGAGGCAGCACTCGATAACACATGCCTCTTTTAGCTCCAACGAGTTGGCCGGTTTCTTAAGATCTTTTCCATATTTTTCTTTAAAAATAATGTACTCCCTGTGCATGAACCTTATCTTGTCGACGAAGCTCGTTGTCAGCATTGTGCATGTTGGCAACGATCTTTGCTTCTTCGTCTGTCAAGCCACAATAAACAGCGCAGAGGACAGATAGGTATCTCGGGTTATTCTTTTCTTTGTACAGCTGCCTCCTTGCTTTGAAAATGTGGTTGCCCTCCAAAACGTAATGCATATAGGTGTCTGCATTTTCTTTGTCATGCTCCTTGGGTTCCATGCACTGAGTTCTGTCCACAAGTAGGATCTACGTGGGCATTTGGGTTGCTTCTGATCTTGTCCTTCAAGTTCCTTAAATGATCTAAGATAAATCTCTGACCTAAAGGGCCCTCTCACCAGCCTTCATTTTTGATGGCAACCTCATAGAAGTCATCGAAGTAGTATATAACACCTTGCACATATTTGTCCAGGTTTATTTCTTCCATCTTCTCGATATCTTGCCCACCTTCTTTTCCTTAATGGCCACCCCTGGTGCCTTGGTTTTTTCTTTTCTCTTCTTGGAGCTTTCTTCAGATATTGTTTCCACATCAATTTGCTGCACCTTGTGTTTTTTTTGTTCTTTCGTTGCAATGGTGCCTTGTGGCCTGCTCTTCCATTGATGCTCTTCAGATTCACTAGGATTTTCATCCTGTTCTTCCTGACTAGAGGCATCAACGCCTTTGCCTTTCCTCTTCCACTATCTCATTCTCTCGAGTCGATGTAAGCAAATACCTCACAGGTAGATTGGACTTTATGATGTTAGCGAGCCTCTCGCTTGTTTACATAGTGTGCCATGTACTTGTGGAGGGCTTGGGGGCTTACTCTAACAAGTCTAAAAAATACCTGGTTGACAACTATAAATCCCTGGGATGTTTTGAAGGAGAGCCATCCCTGTTGCCATGACTGGTTGGCGACTTCAGAGACGTCTCTGATAATACCCATGTAGGCAAACTCGTTGTCATCGTACCTTTTAACTCCCAGGACTTGCACAGACATGTAGGAAAGTTAGCGTGATGTACTTTTCTCTAGTTCCCCTTGTAATGTACCACAACGTCTGGAAGTTTTCATATATTGTGGGCTCAGTTGTTTCCTGGACCCTTGCCTGTGGGTGAGGTTTCTTTGGTATCTTGATTGTCTTTTCTGGAGCTCTCTTGCTTCCTTCTTGCTTGTGAAAAAACTGTTGTTAAAAGCTAAAAAGAAGATAAAATAGACACAAAAACTTATTCAGGAATAACAAATAGGAAATGTTATGCTCAAACCAAACAAAAACTAGACCTTACAACTCAAAATATGAAGTTTTAAAGGCAATATTTTGATCTAAGTAAAGCAAGAAAACGCATCGTTTACATCCAAAAACAGTTAAATTCTATTCTAGAGTACATCTTCGCCACATAAAAAAACCAAAAGTATATTTGGAAATACACTTTTGGTTTTCTCTTACGTCAAAGTGTATTCCGAAATACACTTTGCTTTCTTAGAAAGACAAAAGTGGAGAAAACCAAAAGTGTATTCTGGAATACACTTTGGATTCTTAGAAAAACAAAAGTGGAGAAAACCAAAAGTGTATTCCAGAATATGCTTTTGGTTTTTTTGTGTAGCGAACATGTATTCTGGAATATACTTTTGGTTTTCTCTGAAGCCAAAATGTATTCCGGAATACACTTTTGCAAGTCCTTTGATGGAGTAACGTAAATTTCTTTTCAAAGGTCCCCCTTATGCTCCTCTCTTCTTCTATGTAAAATGGAATACGTTTAGTCTTATTGTCTTGCTCAAATGTATTTCGGAATAGGTTTTAGTTTTCCTCCCACTTGATTTTTAGTGGGACTTCTAGCTTAACATTGTGGTCTTGTATTCGGGAATAACAAATGTTCTGCAATCGAGAATGTTGCTTAAGTCTCCCTACTATTTTGCAGTTGTTGAAGATGGTGAATCGCTTTATGAACAAACTTCTACCGCCTTTTGTTGTCTCTAACTCTTCTAGCTCGGAAGAAGTGCTTGGGCGGAATGTGTCTTCTTCTGATGCCCACGCTTCTCCGACTCCTACCTCTACAAGATCCTTTTTGCTTCTCAAAGACATTCCAAGCTCAGCAAGTACTAGACTGTCATCACCTTTCCAACCGTCACCAAGTCCAGTAGGAAGTATACTTTCCCCTCCTTACACAACATCACCGCATGTACGTAGATATCAAGCATCCTTTGCTACTATTCTCTCACTATTCCAAGTTTGAATAAGTTTCATTGCACGGATCCCAAGATATGTATATGCAAACTTGGCACTTCCAAAACTGTCAAAATTTCAGGGACAATTGATCTTTTTGCAGTTTGCTCCATTCTAATCCATTTGCTTTGAGGATTGATCACCTTAAGTGATCTGGAGGTCCTGATCACCCCAATGGTAGGCACTTTCATGAGGTCAGCTTAGTAGCCAAGATTCAAGTCAGCATTTTGGAGGTCCTAGGTAGATGCTTTCCTGGTAGTGGCTATTGAGCAATTAAGCATGCATGTTCCTGATGTTCAGAGTGTTCTTGATGGTCTTTAAGTGCCTAAAGTTTTTATAATGTGATGGGGCAAGATTCTCAAGGAGAAAAGGTTGCAGCAGTTCCAATTCACGTACGAGTTGATGTGATCTTTCCAATTCCAGCGCTTTTTTATCATGATCTTGAAGAACTTGAACTATATCTCCGTAGATTTGAAGATTCGCCAAACCTTATTTTGCTTAAAAATGCTGCATGAGGTTGGAGAATTATTTCTCTCTTGTTATTACAAGTTTTAGCTTAATTCTTGTGACAATAAATTCTTAATAATACAAGCTACAACCAAGGGAATTTTTAGACAATCATATGATATATTAGTATCAAGTATTACCTAAAGAAATTATCGTACATAATTCAAAATAAAAATAGAAGTTAAAGTGCTTCAATAAACCCTATCTATAAGTCTAACAATAATAGTAAATGATGCATTTTACTTAACTCTATATAGAAATCTAATCTATCAACTTAAATATGGTGTAACTAGCCTATAACCACGCATTATCAAGATCTAAACAAGATCTCATATAACAGGATGAACACATTAAAGGTTCAAAAGGTGCATTGATTACACCATTATAAGTCCAAAAGTCAATAACTATGTAGCCAGTGATGACTATTGATGAATGGAAGACAATATCACAAAGTTTGGCCATAACTATAAATAAATAGATCAAAGGACTTTCCATATTTGTTTTTCTAGTTCATCTAAAAGATTAACTTACTATTTCTCCCATAAGCCTTTCAAATGATACAATATATGATAAAAAGGGATATAAAGATCCTTGGTGTGGTCTTATTAGAAAAAAATGAAGAAACCTACTTATTTATTACTATCATAAAGTTAGTCGATGTGTGGCTACTCTAAAGTGCTATAGTCTAAGTAGGACCATAGTACATGGAGATCACCTTTTATGATATACTATAATTTTTATGAGTGTGAACCTTTGTTCGCAATATATATCTCAAATTTCATTAGAATAACATACTATATACAAGATTTGAATATAACGAGGCATGGGCTATTTATAGGTCCAGGATTATTGGATAGGGAAAATCTCTCTAGTTATTTGTAATCGGCTCTATTCATTTTGTCCCCTACAATGATACTACAACTCGCCTTCTATGAGATAACTTTTTGAAAGGTGTAAGTGGACGTCCACATACATTCAAAGTAGCCCTTAACTGCTTAGTTTTTCTGCTTCAACATCACCCTTTAGGTAGACAACCCCACCTAGGCAACTAATGTTATCATGTAGAATGTGGTATATGAAACTATATTCTAAGATTATGTTCTTCACCTTTAAATACGAAGTCACAATAATTGGCATCGACGTCTATCTTGATTTTTTATAATCAAAGCTTTTCATATTTTTCCTTGGTTCATTTTGCATTGCTTTCTTAACTTTAAGGAGCTTTGAAATAAATTTTTTGAAGTTCATACTCAATGCACAAATCCAGAGATCAAATATGGAAACCATTGGATGATAACTTGGAACTAATACTAAAAGATTTAGGCCAAACCTAGTAATAAATATTTTTTATTGATAGAGTATTTAACGAGCTGCCCTATGGACCAGTAATGCTCTTAGGTACAGAAATGTTTATTGATTTATCATGATCATGCCTTTTGTTCTTTTTCTTTACTTGTTTTTGCATTAGTTCAAATATGATTTTTTCCAGGTATACTATCTCAATAAATTTCCTTTAAATTTAAGAAGACAGACATCAATTAAAAGTCACTCGAAATTGTTATTATAAATTAAGGTTGTGAGAAGAATACCGGAATAAGAAGAAAGAATTAGAAACTGCTACATATGCTGCTCGTCCTTCCCATGAATGATGATCCGGTGGTCCGGATGGACGACATTATCCCATTATTTCAAAGGCCCTTTGATCATATATGTAATGCCATGAAGAGTGTTAAGATTGGCAACTACACAAAGATTTTGTGGAAAAAAATGGCAAGACAAAGAAGTAGAATAAAGTTCCATAAAGATATGCATCTACCTTTGCAGAAATCATAGACAATCCAAAGGCCAGGTTTGATCTGATCTTGATCGTTGATTCGAGATCGTACGGCTCACGTTGCTTGGGGGCATATCCTATGGTGCACATGGCTCTGGGAATTATATGTAATCGATCCTACGATTTAGGTTGTTTTTTATCCTGATTGTTGATCTGAGAACCTACGGCTCACGTTGCTTGGAGACATATCCTACGGTGCACATGGCTTTGTGAATTATATGTAATAGATCTGATGGTCTAGATTATTCTTGATCTTGATCGTCAATCCGAGATCCTAGGACCCATGTTGCTTTAGATTTTTGCCATGTGGGGCGATCTCGTTGATTGGGTTCAAGATCCAACGGCTCACGTTAAATGCTCGATCCATTAGGAGAGGCATTTAAAAAATTTATGTTTTTTGGGGGATTTGAACCCTGGTCATTGCTCCTCAAACCCCCCATTCTAATCAATAGATCAAGCATTAATTTATTAAAATAAATTATATTTCAAATATACTTAAGGTGATGATTTAATTAAGATAAAATAGTATGACATTCTAGATGGTTCTAGAATGTCCTGTAAGGCTCTAGAAAGCTTTAGAATCTTCTAGATAGTTCTAGAATACAAAGTTTCAGAATATTTTAGAAAGTTCCAAAAAGATTTATAATATAAGAGAATCTAGGGAGAATCTAAGAGAATTCTTCTAGAAAGTTCCAGAATTTTGTAGAAAGGGAATCTAAGGGAATCCTTCTAGAAAGTTTCAGATTGTTTTAGTAATTTCTAGAATGTTCAAGAAAGTTTTAGAATATAAGGGAATCTACGGGAAGGTAAGGGAATCTAAGGAAAAGGAAATACTTCCAGAAAGTTCTAGGATGTTCAGAAAGTTTCAGAATGTTTTTTGAAAGTCCTAAAATGTTCTAGAAAGTTCTAGAATGTAAAAGAATCTAGAAGAATCTAAGGGAATCTAAGAAAATCTCATAAAATGTAAGAGAATCTAGGAAAATATTCATGTGTCTAAGGGAACCTCTTAAAATCTAGGGGAATCTAAGGGATTGATGAAGTCTTAGAGTATCTAGGGAATCTTCATAGAATCTATTTAAATCTCATATAATATAAGGGAACCCAGGGCAATCTCATAAAATCTAAGGGAGTCTAAGGGAATCTAAAGGAATCTAAGGGAATCTTCATAAATTATGATAAAATTCAGGGGAATCTTAGTTCTAGGTAGTTCTAAAATATTCTAGAATGTTCTTGATTGTTCTAGAATATTGTAGATAATCGTGAGTAAGCACCTATAAATATAAAGTTTTTTTTTTTAACTTGTAAAAGTCAAAATATAATGTTCTATAATGGTTTAGATAGTTTTAGAAAGTTCTCTAATGTTTTAGATGTTCATGAGAGCCAAAATAAAATATTTTAGAATGTTGTAGTATGTTCCAGATGCGTATAGTAAGCACCTCAGTCTAAAAATAGTTTTTTTTTTTTTTAACTTTGCAAAGAACCAAAATAGAATGTTCTAAAATGTTTTACATGCTTGTGGGTAAGCACCTCAATCTATAAATAGAAAGCTTTTTCTATAAAGGTGTTGTAGAAGCTCCCATAGGGTGGAGATGGAAAAGCGTGTGCACGGTATTCCATGCATCTCGCAACCCTCTGAGGAAAGGAGACACATTAGGATAAGCTGACAATGGATAGAAAAGAGCCCAGGGAAGCAGTGGCTTGATAGATGGAAAGCCAAAGGAGACATAAAGCTGCAAAGATTGGTACAATAGTCATGATCCTGGAGACTCATCAACATTATTCAAGTTCCTCCAAATGAACTTGGAAATCAATACTTTTCTCCTCAGATGGAAGTCCACCATCCCAAGCCCCCAGAGTGCTTTGGCAAAATGCACTTCGCTCAACTGGCCTTGACATCAACCCCTTCTTCTGTGCAGGTTTTATATGCCCAAGCATCTAACATAAGATAACCTTTCTAGAGGCCCCAGGAATCCTCTTTTGCAAGTGAGGGTTTAACACACAAATTTTGAAATCGATAAGTGAGTTGGTGAGAAAATTCCATAATTTGTATTCAGCGAGGGCCCAAACACAATTCGAACCACTAAGTGGGTCATTTAAGAGAAATATTCACACTGCGATAAATTTCTTGTATTATTAAATGATTGCCGCCTTAGTAGGCAAGGCGAAGTCAAACTCAAATGGTGATTCAATGAGGATTCCTAGATTATGTTAAAATCTAAGAGATTCCATGTTGAAAGCTTTTGGAAAGCTTCTCATGAACGGTATGTGGAGGATAACCCACTATTCATTTCATTACATCTAAAATTTTGTAAAATTTCATGAAGATTCCCTTCATTTCTAGGCTCTTATACGGGGCTAGCTAAAGTGTTTTTCAATATCTAAGTTGAAATGCACTTTCAATAAACATTTTTATTGCATCTATAAATTGAAAACAAATCCCAATATGGTATCCTATTTGACAAAGAACGAATCACAAACACATGAGATATGAATTCCATGTGCATTAACCTATGTTTATTAAAGATCCAATGAGCTTTCAATAAACAGTTGCATTGCTTTGATAAATTGTAAATGAATCACAAGTGAATAAGATATGAGCTTCTTGTTGTGCACTCCATCCCTATGCCTCAACATTTGTCTATTAAAGATCCAAGAAAGGCAAATATGCATTACTTAGATACTCCTTTACCTGATTGTGAAGGACGCTTCTAGAATCTCGATTGAGATATTTTATGAAAGCATATGCAAGAATTGAACCCAATGCCTCTTATGCAAGATTGTCACACTACCACAAGCTTCTGCAATGAAATAAGAATGGGATTCAAAGCTGGAAATTGGGTCATGAGAGGTAATAGAAACATGTCGATATTCTTTCTACATCTTTTTCTCTCTTAATTTTTAGCAATTTAAGAAAATACATTTAAAATAACATCAGAACCTCAAACAACTATCAACGTTCCATATTTTGCCCTTGCACTTATATCTCCCTTCCACAATAGCACAAATTCAAACAACCTACAAAAGCTTGTGGTTGATAAATAAGCAAGTCTTTCAAACCCTTAAAACCGATTTAATTAAACATCCTTTGTTCACTTGTTTGCTGGTTGTTTGGGACTAAAATATCTCTCTTTTGCTTTCGGGACAATCTGAAGCATGTGGTTCCTACTTTTTTACGAAGAGCAGAGGTAACACTTTCTTCCGCCTGCATAAGACTCTAGGAGATTTTTGAAGTCCCAAAGAAAACCTAATGATGGAAGCTTACAGATATACCAAGCTATTCATTGGAATAATTTTGAACATATCAACTTAAGGAGATATTAATTGCTAACAG
Source organism: Isoetes taiwanensis (assembly GCA_021234155.1). Classification (NCBI taxonomy): domain Eukaryota; kingdom Viridiplantae; phylum Streptophyta; class Lycopodiopsida; order Isoetales; family Isoetaceae; genus Isoetes; species Isoetes taiwanensis. The sequence continues at coordinate 145,204 of JAJEKV010000510.1, forward strand.
ACATGCCAAAAGCAAGATTCTCAAAAGCCACGCATGGAAGGGATGCTTGTTTGTGGAAATCCCTTTATTTCATCGATAAAGCAAAAAATATTAAATATCAAATGGAATTAATAGCATTATTTACCTCAAGAACAACATTGATGCTGAGACATCATTCTCTCCAAGCTCCTTCTGCCTCAAATACATAGCTCCAAGAGGAGCTGGTCTTTGACAGCTGTTCAAAAAGCTATTTCACATTGACTCTACAGAACTTGAGCATTCTATCTCTAAAACTAAATCTGTAAGAAAGCATTTCACTGTCATTTTGCTAAATTTTCTACCCAAACTACTCAAGAGGACGTTTTCCATTCTTAACAGCTTCATAATCTCATGATTTTTCATATGCTTATGAAGGCAAGGCTAATGGCAATGGACGTGATGATGCTATTCTCTTATCGTGGGCGGGGACTTGTATCCTTCTTTGCATTATTGTTCTTTAGAAGGCCTTTGACTCGAATTGAAAATAAGTTTGAAAACCAAAATGCATTTTCACCGGGGACTTAGAAGTTTAACAAAGATGGGTACAACCCCATGTTCTATCACTACACATGTATGCTCGCACCTTTGTTCCCGATGGTATATTGCTAAGAGCCCAGTCGCCTAAACCCAATGGTCATAAAATATAAATTCTAAGTAGATGAACGATTGTAATTCAAACCTTTCAAACAATAATGCAAACCTGAAGATGTGGGAAATTACTATGGATAAGGAACGGAACAAACGTGGCATCACTCCAAAGACCAATTACTTCCTCCGTGGATAGCTTTTTCCATGTACACAACACGCTATCGGAAGTGGCATTCCCATATTGCCTCACCGAACTAAAAACCATTTATAGTCACCAAACATTTAAGGGTTTGGGCATTTAAATAGAAAACAAAGATGTCTAGTTCCCGTGGAGAATAGAAAAATAGTCATCACATATTATGAGCAACACCACAAGAGAATGATCACAAATTTGCATCCATTGATTACATAGAATGTCTTTTTTCATGGATCTACATGATCTTATATATGGGTCTACTCCAAGTCGGGCGGAATGATGTGAATAAAGATCAAAGAAGCATACAGGTTTTTGTATTCCAGGAGAGCAAGATCATTTCGATCTATATTGAGCCCAACTTTAGTTGGAGCTTGGTTGGTCGGGATCTACTTGCATTATTAAAAAAACCAATGCAGCTACAAAGGATTGGCCATACCCAAAGCTACGCTGTTTTGCATAATTAAACTCGATTCTTTGCATTATAATCAATGTGGTTTTATCTCTTTAAACTTGTTAGGTGTAGACATCTTAGTACTTAAATCGAAATTGGCATCCGTGAAAAGACTATTTTTCTAACATTGGTATCAGAGCAGGAAGATGTCTAGTCATTTCGGTGCAAGCATGTTGAGCAGTGTAGAAGTGTTTAAGGGAGGAGCTGGGTTCCAGATGTGGAAGGACTCAATCAAACACATCCGCGAAGTTGAAGAATTGTGGGATCTGGTAGATCCAGAAAGTGAAGAAACTCAGAATGAGTTGGATACCATTAGCAAGTTAGAAAACTCTGTTAATATTCGTGCTAACGATGGCGATATAGGTAATGTGAATGCTGCACAAACAGTATTGAGTATTGGAGCAAGAAGGTCTGCGTATGCCAGACTCAAAGAAGCTCAAGGCATGAGTCCTACGATTAGGTTTAAGCTAAGAAATAAGACACCTAAACAGATGTGGAAGTTTCTTCTTAAGCAATTTGAAGAAAAACGTCATCACAGATAGATCTACTAGAAAAAGAGTTAAGGGGTTTGAAACTACAAGAAGATGGAGATGCTTTAGAATTTTTCAATAATTTTGATAATATTATAGCGGATCTATCTGGAGCAGGAGTAAGCATATCTGAAAGAAGCCAAGTGCTTCAGATATCAAGACCAATAATTGAAAATGAGCAGCTGGCTCTATTTATAAGAAATATGACCAAGACACAAGAAGAAGATGAGACTATCCTCAGAACAGAATATGAATAGAAAAGGATGAGTAAGGGAGAAGAGCCAACTGAGATGCTTTATGCTGGTAACACTAGCAAGGGTAAGTGTTATTGCTGCCACAAGCCAGGTCACTTTAAAAGTGACTGCCCCAAATTCAAAAATGACCAGGCTTGTTATAACTGTGGTGGCAAGGGTCGCATAGCAGCTAAGTGCTCTTCACCAAAAGATTATGGATGAGGTAAAGGGAAAAACCTTAGAGGAGGAAGAAATCAAGCAAATAGGGGTCGAGGAGGAAAAAGGCCTGCTTTTGTCAACCTAGCACGAGAAAAAGACCAAGAGGAAAAAGAAGTTGAGGACGAAAATGAGGTAAATTGTGCATTTGCTGTACTTGATAAAAAAGATGGAGCTAACACCTCATGTGACGCATTTGTAGTTGATAGTGGAGCTGAGAGATCAGTAGTTCAATCTACTGATCTACTCAAAAATCTAAAGCAAGCAAATTCTAGAAAAATCCAAGTTGGAAACAGAGATTTGCAGTCAATAGAAGGCACTGGTTTGTTACAACTCATAAATCTTCAAGGGAATGTAATTGACATAGAAAATGTTTTGTGCCTTCCAAGCATAATCAAAAATCTAATTTCTGTTAGTCAGCTAGTTGATTTAGGGTATAGGATCACCTTCAACTCAATGGCTTGTAAAATCTATTTTGATAATGAATTGAAGTTTCTAGCTCAAAATACATGGAAACTTATTTCAATTGAATGGTGTAACTGATCCCAGCATATACTCTGTTAACCTGGATGATGTAGAATTATGGCACAACCGACTTGGGCATACCAACTGTAACAACATAAAGTATTTAGCAGAAAAGGGATGGATAAAATGCAATCATGAGTTTAAAAAGAAAATTCATTTGCAAAGGTCAGATGCTTGAAAGTTCAAAGAAGCTACCTTTTGACTAAAACCAAACATAGAGCTAAAGATGTCATTGAGTTAGTCCACAATGATCTGGTGGGCCATTGAATGTGAGAAGTAGAAACAATAAGCACATTTCCTAACTTTCACTGACGACTATAGCAAGAGATGTGTATGCTATTGTCTGGCAAAGAAATCTCAGGCTATAATAGCCTTAAAACATTTCATAACAGAAGCAGAAAGATAAACTGGAAAGCAAGTGAAGTGTATCCAATCTGGTCGTGGAGATGAATACCTCTCATGTAAGTTTAAGCACTTTTGTGTTTCAAATGGAATTAGAAGACAATTAACGTGCAGGTACAACCCTCAGTAGAACGGAGTTGCAGAAAGAAAGAATAGAACGATCATGGATGCTGTAAGAACAATCATCAAGCATAGTGGTCTACCAAATTAGCTTTGGGAAGAGGCATTGAAGACAACCGTGCTGATACAAAACAACCTGCCATCGGCCACCATTCAAGGTAATGTACCTCAAAACCCCTGGTCAAATTGCAATGATGAGTTAAGTTTTGATATATTCAAGGCATACGGTTGTCTAGCTTATACTCATATACCATCAGAACTTAGACAGAAGTTAGACAATAAGACTCTGGTTGGCTACCTTGTTGGCTATGACTCTGAGTCAAAAGGATATAGGGTTTATATCCCTGAAACAAAAGATATTGTAATAAGCCGAGATGTTATTTTTGATGATGGAACACTATATAAAGATAGATATCCCAAAAAGATAGAAACAAATGAGAAAGCCAAGCCTGATAAAAAGGTACAATTTAAAGTTGATCTTGAGGCGGACAATGATACACCGACATCCAAAACTGAAACTGCACAAAACAATGAAACAGACAGTGGCAGTAGAAATGAAGGTGACTTAGAAGAGCAACATCATGAGACTATGTATGCTAAAAAAAGAAAAACACAGGCTGAAAAATTGATTGAAGACTTGAAGATAAATATTGATAATTATGGAAGAAACGAGGCTGGGAAAAGTAAGAGGATTGAGCAGGTCGCGTATGATCATGAACAAATTCTTGCTATCATGAATGATCTTGAATTACCAAAAACATATGAAGACGTCCTTAATTGTGACGACAAGGAAAAGTGGATTGAGGCAATAAAAGAGGAGCTGGAATCCTTTAGCAAAACAAATACATATGAAACAGTGGATTTTCCACAAAATCAGAATATTATAGGGAGCAAATGGCTATTCAAAATAAAGACAAATGCAGATGGAAGCCAAAGTTATAAGGCCAGACTTGTGGCACGAGGATGCACACAAAACAAAGGGAAGGATTATGACGAAACTTATTCTCCTATAGTCAAACTAACTAGCCTGAGATTACTACTCAATATGGCTAATGCTATGGACCTAGAACTCCATCACATGGACGTAAAAACCGCATTTTTAAATGCCAAGCTTGAAGGTAATGTATATATGAAGCTCCCATTTGGAACAGAGACACAGGAAAACAAAGTTTGGAAGCTTAATAGGGCGGTGTATTAGCTAAAGCAATCTCCAAGAGAATGGTACATGTGCATGGATAATTTCCTCAGAGTGCAGCGGTTTGAAAAGCTGAAGAACGATGGTAATTTATATAGGTTAGGGGAAGATTTTTGTATAATCGCCTTATATGTGGACGATTGTATCATGGCTGCTAATAGCACGATTTGCCTAAACAAATGCAAGAATATTCTGATGGCAAGATTCAACATGACATATATGGGAGAATTAAAGCAGTTCCTTGGCATTGAAGTAATCAGAAATAGATCAAAGAAGATTATAAAACTAAAGCAATGCAGGCATATCCAGAACATGCTCAAGAGATTCAACATGATGCACATCCTGTTAAAACTCCAGCAGTACCAGGACACAGATTGACTGATGATGTTCCTCTTATAGATGAAGAAAAACTCGAAATGGAAAAGGTACCCAACAGGGCACTCGTTGGTTGCTTGCTATATCTGGCAAATAATATGCGCCCGGACATAGCATACATAGTTAATGTGTTGAGCAGAATGTGCCACAATCCAAGTAAAGCACACTGGTTAGCAGGCAAAAGAGGTTTGAAATATCTAAAGGGAACTGCAGAGTATGGAATCACCTACAATAATGAAAATTTGAAGCTCTATGCTTACAGTGATGCAGATTAGGAGGGATTTGAGCACACATAAATCCACCTTAGGATATGTTGTCTTTCTAGGTGGAGGGTCAATTGCGTGGAGAAGCAAGAAACAAAAGGCGATTGCCATGTCTCCAGCAGATGTTGAATACACAGCGTCCTCATTGACGGCCAAAGAAGTTGTATGGCTAAGAAGACTTTTAGATGAACTACATTGCTGTCAGATTGAGCCTACCAAGATCTTTACAGACAACCAAAGTTGCATTGCTATTGTAAAGGATCCTGTAGATCATGAGAGAACAAAGCACATAAAACTCAATATTCACTTTTCAGGGATCTGACAGGGAAAGGATATCTACAGATGGAGTACATAAATACTGCAAGACAAATCTCATATGTGTTTACAAAAGCATTGACAGAAACCAAATTTGTAGAATTTAGGAATGACATGAATGTTACGCAGATATGTGATGAAGGAGGAATGTGAGAATAGAAAAATTAGTCATCACATATTATGAGCAGCACCACAACAGAATGATCACAATTTGCAGACATTGATTACATAGAATGTTTTTTCATGGATAAACATGATCTTACATATGGGTCATATTTATAGAAAAGGAAGACATATATGCCATATATGATATTTCCCTATATAGTCGAGGAGGTTTAGGCACTATATTTAGAGCGAAACACAATTTGAATTCGATACGGTTGCATCTGAATGCCGACTTCAAGTCGGCCGGAATGATGTGAATAAAGATCAAAGAAGCATACCCGTTTTTGTATTCCGGGAGAGCAGGATTATTTCGATCTATCTTGAGCCCAACTTTAGTTGGGGCTTGGGTTATCGGGATCTACTTGCATTATTATGTGCAGTCAATGCAGCTATAGTGATTGGGTCATACTCAAAGCTACGGTGCTTGCACAATTAAAATTCTAATGGTTTTATCTCGATTCATTGCATTATAATCTGAATGTGGTTTTATCTCTTTAAACTTGTTATGTGTAGACATCTTAGTACTTAAATCGAAATTTGCACCATAGAAGCACTATTTTTCTAATAGTTCCGGTGCAAACAATACATGCTTTTACCAGCTGTGCCTTATAGATCTTAAAGAATATTGTCTAGTACATAACAAAATCAAAGTGACTCAGATGCAAACAAAATAACAAACCAGGATAAAATATTAACTGGGATTTAAATACACTTATCTAGAACTTTACCTAAACTATTCCACATATGGATTCGCTGTATTTGCAATAGATGTTTGGAAGCATGTATGTTTCCTTGCACGATTTAAGGTTAGCTGCAAAAAAGAATAAAGAAATTGTGAGCCATAACTATGTAGAGTATTCCATTCATTGACCCAAAGGGTCTGTGCAAAAAAGAAAAGAAATTTTTTTGAACATCTCGATGCAAGGTATTTCATCCCAAAGGGTCTGCCAACTCATAAGGATGTGAGTATAGTTTACCTTATAGCTCTTGCCCGATTTAAAGAGAAATTTACATCTCCTTGATCATGCCCTGCAGGAAGGGTACTAGAAACACGGCTATTCGAGTTAAAAGAGCGCCATCGAATAGGGAATCCAAAGCAGGAGCTAGCACCATGTAAAAATCAGCAGGATTTTGATTCATAGCAACAATAACTGAATAAGTCTCTTCAATATGAACGTCCAAAGAATCGTACAAACTTTGTGCAGTCTATGATTATTCAACAAAACACCTTGAATCCTGAAGTTTAGAGTATGTGAAAGTGACATTTGATATTCTCAGCATGTATGTGTGACTTTCCCCTAAAATATACGATATAAATACGTATATTTATAGTCCACGTCACCATACAAGCCTACCTTAGTAGCCTTGTATTCCATATAAATGTGGAGGGGAGCATGGCTAAGTTATTCACATAACTTAGCCAATCTTAGGGATGGACCATTTTCCACATGGGCCATCCTATTGGGCACCCGCCACATGGATGCATCCCATTGGAGCCACGTGGCATGACATGGCAACCCTAACCTATAAATTGCCAAACCCTAATCCTAGGCCATTTTTCTGGCTCCCACACTCTTGAAACCTTGTTCGGCCGAAAACCCATTTCGAGAGCCGCCTATCAGGGTAATGCCTCAGCATAGCAGCCCCCTGAGTATGTGCGCATCCAAAGGAGTGGGATCTACTTCAAACACTTTGAAGATCATGGAGATGTTGGGAGCAGGAGGGAGTTTCTTTGGAGCAGGTATTTGGAGTAGATTCTTTTGTAGATCACCTGGAAGATAGAGTTCCAGGTGGGTTAATAGTTTGTATCTCCAGTAGAGCCATTCTAGAACCTTCAGGCGAGTTTGAACCCGAATCAATGAACCCTAACTGTAAGTTAGATGCATTTGATTAGGATTAGATGTAATTCTTATTATTTATCATGTTATGTGGATATATGATGATGGTTGATCATGTTTGCTCCTCTTGTATTGGAAAGGGGGATAGAGTCCTAGTAGCCACTATTTAGATGGTGCTTCTAGTTTAGACCCCTTAGTTCATATTATTATGCGGCATGTGCATAGGAACCCACCCAGCTACGGGGGCTATGGAGTGACTTAGCACCACATAACGAGGTTAATGGTAAATTGGAGGGAGGTCCCTGCTGAGCGCGGCTACTGGGGACCCATCGCGGGCTAGGCCACAGTCGGTCACTTCATGTGTGACGGGTATGGGTTCAACACTTCCTAGGTCAATGGTGTCGCCCTGACTCTCAAGAGTTGCAGGTGTTGGCCTAGCTCTTGTTTTGGGGAGTTCAGTCGGGTAAGGACGTGGGTTGCCACGATCCTCTAGCCGCCCACGGAACCACTAGGGCCCTGAAGGAGAGATGCAACAGTTCCTACCTCATCGACCGAGAGATACAACTTGGAGTAGTCCCATTGGTGATACCATGAGACTACACGCCTCCCAAGTGTTATAGCCATGCCAAGAACCCGATTTAGCCCATCTGCAAAGTATGCACAGGAGGGGCGAATAGGATGGTCAACCCTAGTCATTATCTATAGCCAGCCCCACCATTGTTATATATCGGTCTACTCTATCGTGAGGTCCAGCCGTCAGTCTACTTCCCGCACGAGTTTGAGCCTGGGTAGGAGCTCATATATTTTACGGTATATGATTATCTTGGATGTATCTATGGTTGTACGGATGTACGACCCTTCGAGGTAATTGATTGGATTGTTATTGCTAGTGCTGATGTTATGTTATGCTTTTGCTATCATAGGCTTCGTCTGTCCCCTTCCCGCACCTTGCCAGACGCCCCTACTTCCTTTACGATGATCCCATCGTATCAAAAGGCGGAGTTCATACCCCTGGCAGCCAAACTGACAGGGGCCATCCACCTGACACCAATCCTTGATACTGGATCAATGAGGAAGAATGGATGGGTCATTTGCCCCCGCCTTCCTGGTCGCCCTAGTCAAAGGGAAGCATAAGTAGACATGAGCACATGACATGAATATACATCAATAAAGTCACCTCGAAGGGTGACCACATCATAACATACATGTAATAGCATATCAATAATATCATCATCACATGGGAGATCCTACCCAAGGCTCAGACTCTAGGTTATGGACTGACGGCTTGGGCCTCTAGAAGTCATTGCATAATGGATTGGGCTGGCATAGGAACATGGCTGTTGGGTAGTCCACTCCATCCCTCCGCACACCTTGCGTAGTAGGTTGAAGAGTCTTGGGACTGGATCGTAGCCCGCCGGGTGCATAGCCAAAGGCCACCGGGTTGCATCTCCCCTGGGCCCCGATGAGTGAGGAGAGTCTCCTCCCCTCCAGAGGCATGCATGCCCATCACAGGCGGCTAGAGGACCACTGCTCGTATTCGACTTGAACCTCGTAGAAGGTGACGCATATGCCTTTCCCACACACAGTGGCAAACCATTAAGCCTAGCCAACTTAGATCCCCGGTAGGCTTTACACACCAGAGGGATCATTAGTGATGGGACAAGTCCCCTTATTCCACCTGCCTAGCCCTGCCACCCACAACCAGGCGGGCTCTTGTACACGGGCCGCATTAATTGGGAATTAATGAGGTTATCTAGGATCATCTGCTACTAAAGGTTTCAAGGTCTCTATCCCCCTTCCCACATACACAGGAGAGCATAGAATGGGACATCATCAACATCAAAGAATACTGAATAAGATCTAATCTACCTTACCTAATTATACAAGGTTAGGTTCATTCGTTATGGCTGGTGATCTTAGGATCTACAAGGCTAATAGGATTGATCTAAAACATACTATCCCAACTCATTGCCGGGCTAAGAGGCAGCCTTGCACAATAGAATCGCAAGTTACCTGATCCTTGGCTAGCTCCAGCCCCAGAGCCAAGGCCCATGCCTTTGTTCTTGGAAGACCGCCGCCCAAGATGTGCCTCACGCATCCCTAATGAATATAATGTGAAATGGCTCAGTGGAAGCCCAAAATTTAAAGAAAAAAGGTTTAGGTTTCCCTTGGTTCCTTTATGTGAACTTTTAGGTTAGGTTAGAAGGGACCAAATGGGGTATTGCCACTTGGCAAGGGGTTTTAATTGCATATGTTTAATATACATGTTAACATACCAGGTTGCCCCCTAGGTGCAACCCTTTACGCTCTCAAGTACTTGTCGCGGGTGACATGTACGCAGTGACGTGGCAAAGATAATATAAGTATTCGATCGTGATGTTATGCCGAACGCCACAATCTTTCCCACCTTGAATTGATGTCGCCCTCAAGATCACGCCGCCTCCCCACCTTGAAACCCCGTGATACCCCGAATTACATTTGATACATATAGTTTTCACAACATAATTACCCCAAGGTAGTATTTTAATTTATCATAACACATCCTTGTTCAATAACATACTATGATAAGAGGCTCTTTTGCCCTCTTACTTTATCATCTATTATTCACGTAATTTTATGGTTTACACCATTATCATTAACGCTGCTCCAAAAATTTTCTAATTAAGGTTCCATATCGCCTCCCTTGCAACACATTACGACAAAAGATGTGTTGCAAGTTCGCAGAATAACCTTCCCCGCCGCTTAGAATCCCCCTATTGACCCGCAGTCCAATACCACGCCAAGATACATTTAATTATTTTAAAGTTGGTTGTTAGGGAACCACCCATTAATTATAATTTATATGGATGCAAGGCTAATCTCCCAAATGTAGGAAGATTATGTTTCTTCCATCTTGGCCATGGAGACAGCCCCTTATCATGCCTAAGATGATCACTCATGCCTACATCTTTAGTTGCCTTTTGAAGGGTGGCGCCCTTCCCGTATTTGGGCATGAAGGATGGCGCCCTTCCCAAGAGTAGGCATTAACTAGAGGTGCTTTCCTATTAATGCATGCTTGAATGGCCTCTTTATCTTCAGGTCGCCTACTCGGGGACGAAGTAGACTTTGTAATCTACCTCCCACTCACCTATCGGGTTCGGGTGTCCACTACTTCCGGACGAGCCGACCTTGCATTGTTCCATGAATTGGGAATACCGCTTCTCCAAATCTGATTGTAGTACCCACATAGCGCCTTCCATGTGTAAGTGCATCCATTTCACTAGGTATTGGAGAAATTGGGATCTTTCTTGTCTTCTTATAGGCCCCCGGCCAAGAAGAACCTCTCGATGATTTCAAGCTGGTCATTCATCATTTTCAAGAACCCCTCAATATTCCAATACTTCCTCCGATTAGAGTGTGCCTGCTCGTGATACATGGAAGACCCTATGGATTTTGAGATGGCACGGTGTCCAACTTGTAGGATTGGCTACTTACTCTTTTGGTTATCCCGAATGGCCCAACCCATCTTGGAACAAGCTTTTTGCAGTTGCCGATGCGGAGCTTTGCCTGCTTGACTTTGATCTTCAACCATACGTTGTCTCCAACTTGGAATTCCTTACCGCTTTGTGCTTATCTGGGCTATGCTTTTCTCTCTTACTTACCGCTAGAAGGTATCCTCTTACCTCCTCCACTAGTCGGCCGCGATATCCGATAACATCCGCTGGAGACTTCCACTTTGACACCGGATCGTGCCATGTATCCGGGCAAGACATCGATACCCATAATTAATCATGAAAGGAGACATCTGGGATGACCCCTGCTTGGTGCTGTTGTAGGTGAACTCCACTAAGTGGATGAAATCCTCCCACTTAGGGTCTTGTTCCACACATAGTTCCTTAGCATGTCTTCAATGATTTGCTGGTTCGCCTCGCCCCACCATCCGTCTGCAGATGATATGATGTGCTCATGGAGAGCTTTGTCTCGATGGTGGCAAACAAATCCTGCCAGAATGCACTCATAAATTTTGAATCTCTATCCGAGATTATTTGTCCTACATGGCACGAAATGTGCCATCTTCGACAACTTATCCACCACCACCATTAGGGCATCTTTTTGCTCTTATCGCCCCGCTAGCCATGTAATAAAATTCGTACTTATGACTTCCCATTTTGCATTCGACACTGGCAATGGCTCTAAAGCTCCGCTTTTGTCTGTTGGCATAATTGGCACTCTCGAATGTACCTAGCTATTTGCTTCTTCATGCCGGGCCAGAAGTAGCTGCTTTTGATCTTGAAATAGGTCTTCATGAACCCTGCATGTCCGGCTATGGGACTATTGTGTGTATCATGGAGTATCAACTTCCTCACCTCAAGATTCCTCGGGTACACACAATTTATTCTTGTGATATAGCGGTGTTACTCTCCTTCTCATAATGCTTGAAGGTCTCCCTTTCCTTATCCGTTTTGCCTCTTTAGAAAGGCTTGCCCATACTTCCTTGAAGTCTCGGGCCTAGAGGCAACATCTCTTCTATCTTCTAGTCAAACTCACCGTGAGTATTGATATGGCGCTGATGTGGACTCCCCGTCGCCAAGGGGTGCCTTGAGAGTGCGCCCGCAACCACATTGAGCTTGTCCGCTTGTACATGATGACAAAGTCGCATTTTCTAGGAACTCCATCCATCTCCTTTGCCTCAAATTGAGATATGGTTGGGTGAAGACATATTGTAGACTCGATGATCCGTATCCAATTGGAACGCCCTTCCCAATAAATAATGTCCATATTCCATATCACTCACGAACTCATGATCGTGGGTTGGGTAGCGATTTCAAATTGGCTGCTCATCTTCCTTGAATCATATGCTATACCACCTCCCTTCCCCCGCATCAAGACCCTCCTCGTTGTAATCTTTGCCGCATCTGCTGCCACCAACTTATCTTTCTCTCGATCCGCAAAACTAAGATCGGGCGCGGGTCGTTAAAGCTTCCTTCAACGCCTCAAATGCCGCATGGGCCTTCCTCGCCAATGACCCGCCTAATCTTTTATCTTTTTCTACTTTGGTGAGGTCCATCAATGGAGTCGCCACTTTGCAAAGTTCTTGACGAACTTCCTATAATAACCGCTAAGCCGAGGAAGCCCTCACTTCATGGATGTTCTTTTGGTGCCGCAATCAATTACCGCTTCGATCTTTGCAGGTGGTCGGTGGAGATCCTTCGCTGCGGATTACATGCCCCAAGCACTTTAATTTCTTTTCCGTCGCTGGCGACACTTGATAGTTTCAAGATAAAGTCGATATGCCTCCTCAACTTTCAAGTACCCTCCTCAAGTGTTGGGCATGCTCCTCTAAGGATTTGCTGTAGACTAGAATGTTGTCAAAGAAAACTATGGTGAATGCATCTAGGAACTCACGGAAAACATCATTCATGAGCCTCATGAAGGTTGCTGAAGCATTGGACAATCCAAACGGCATCACTATGAACTCATAATGGCCATATCTCGTCCTGAATGCAGTCGTATGGATGTCTTCTTCCTTGATTCTGATCTGGTGGTAGCCTGACCTCAAATCTATCTTGGAGAAGACCTTTGCTCCCTGCAGCTGATCCATCAAATCGTCTGATCGAGGTAGAGCATATTTATTCTTGATGGTGTGTTTATTCAATTGACGATTGCCAATGCACATTCTGAGACTTCCATCCTTCTTCTTGACGAAGAGTATTGGCGCTCCAAATGGGGAGACACTAGGTCTTATAAACCCTAGATCTAGCAACTCCTGCAATTGCTTCTTCAATATCGTCAACTCCTGAGATGACATCCTGTAGGGTGCCTTACTTGTTGGCTTAGTTCTTGGCTCAAGTGCTATTTCACACTCGACTCCTCTGTAAGGTGGAAGTTGCTTAATCTCACCTGGGAACAATTCATGGAATTCCTTCACCAACTTGGCTATCGGCTTTGGGAGCTTGCTCAACGCTTTGGTCGCTTTGTCTTCCTCCTCTCGCCTCCCCGCCACAACTTCGAAGTTTAAAGACATAGGGCACTTGCTCCTTCCTTATGCATTTAAGTAGCTTTTACTAGACATACATTGCATGATTGGGGTGACTTTTTTACCTCGTTATCTCAATGACTTTGCCCTTCGCTTCCATTAATCAATCACGGCTCCACTCGTCTAAGGTATTCCATGCCTATGATCAACTCAGATTTGCCGATGTTCATTACTTCTTGTTCCTATTCCAACATTGATACCGACAAGTCTATGTCAAGTTGATCCTCTTCCTCGCTGCAGGTCGGATTGCCCCACTTGCCAACACACAACCGGCTTCAGCCTTCAACATCTCTACCATCCTTGGCTAAGCAAAATTGTGGGTACCGCCTCATGTCTATCAATACTACTATGAAGGACTTGGCCCGACCTTCCCAATCGCCAAAATGACTTGGTATCGACTCAAAGCATTCGATTGAGTCAATCAGCAAAGAAAGATGTGGCACTCACCCCGATGTAGTCGCAGCATCTTCTTCGCCGATTCGGGGCCTTATCCTCTTCGAAGCTCGCCAACACCGCATTCATCACAAATGGGCGCTTATGTGTCCGGATGTCCCGACTGAAGCACCAAGCACAATTGCTTCTCAATACATTCCTACCCTTCTCCTTGGGGATGGACCGTAAGAACCGCTTCACCGCTTTTGGAGTAGTTTGAACCACCTCCTTGCTCCTTGTCCTTGAAGTTGACCCCGCTTTTGTCCCCGCTTTGTCAAATTTGTGTTGCCTTGCTTCCCATAGCTTATGCTTGTACCGAGGTCCGTAGCTGTTGGGCTTGTTGCTCTTGGGCCGTAGCTTCCTCGTAACTTTCCCCTTGTCTTGATAGTATTGTTGCCTCGCCCACTTCCTTGAGGTCCTGCTCCTTGCAAGCTCACCGCTTTGACTCGCTTCGGACACCGCTCTAGGGTTTATTGCTCTTACCAGCTTCCCGATTTCCTCATTCAAGCCTTCAATGTACCCTCTACTGCATGTCTTCACCAGTTTTGTACATAGAGCAGCCTCATGAACTCTTCAATGTACTCCGACTGCCTTATTGCCTAACTCCAACCTCAGAGAACACGATCGGGGATGACACTTGTGTTCCCTTTGGCACATAATGACGCTTAAATGTTTTGGCGAACTTCTTGAATCTGCAGCTATCTCTGCTTAACCCATGGGCTTTGGCATAGCCTTTCCACCAATTTCTGGCTGCTCCCTTGAGGTTGGCTGTTGCTACCCTGCCCTTGTCCTTATCCTTCATGCTATAAGCATTCCCATACTCCCTCATCTATCACTTTGAGGTGCTGCTATGCAATTTATAGATAATCTAAGTTAAAGAGTGCATCCTAAGGATTCTATTGCAACAAATTTCACCTAATTTGGAGGTAGTTGGGATGAGTTGAGGCCATTTTGGTCTGATTCACTCACACAAAGGCGCCGAGAGCCATTTTCAAAGTTTTGGAAGTGCTCTTGGCGACTTTGTGAGGGGTGGGTCCCTGCTTGGGTCCAAGGTGGCTCAAAATTTACAATATAAGGGTAGAATCCTACTTATCTCGGCGAGTTAGGGCGGATTGTGCCCTTACTTTCTACATCTGGGCAAGTCTGGGCAGAGATCAGTGGCCGACCACTCACACAGTGCGCGAGAGTCATTCTCAAAAAGTTTGGAAGTGCTCCTGGGGCACTCTGTGAGGGGTGGGGTCAAAAATACTGACGTTTTGTCCAAATTAGGTAATTCCAATTGCATATATCATTAATACAACATTATTACTTACAATTTTACGCTTCAACTTGTTCAAAACGTATTTTTATATTTACAAAAAGTTCTGTATTTACAACAGGTTAACAATCTTCCTTCTTAATAAACCTAGCTCATTTCATATCTCTAGGCATACAAGTTACTCTCTTTGCATGAACAAGACATGCTAGCGAAGTCTTCAAAGTGCTAAATAGTCTTTGCTTTCTTCCCGCAACGCGAGTAACATATCATCCGGTCACTCTGTTGGTTTTGGTTTAATTCTTGCAGGATTCGGCGGGTCAATCTTGCGAAGGCAGCTCTTGGTATCAACAGTCCGTAGCTCCTCCGAAATGACGGATCTTGAGCAAAGAAATAGGAGTCCGCCTTTCTTCTGGGCTTCTTGGGGGTATGCGGGTCTCCTCCGGCGGCTTCAACGTGTTCTTCTTGGATGGCCTTCCTCCCTCCATGTACCTTACCTTGTGTTCATTTTCATAGTACTCCCCCTCGTGACATTTTCATGTACTCATTGTACTCCCTTCAACTTCTTCCTGCACTCTTGCTCATGCTTGATACGCACGATCCCATGCCACCGCCTTCTTCGGGATCTGTTGTCGGCTTCGCCACTTGGGGGTATGGGGGAGCTGCTGCAGATTCTTCCTCCTTAGCATCTACATTTGAAGGTCCCGAGCCTTCCGGGCGGGTGTGGAATCCTCGACTCATCCTCGCCCAACCAAGGTCCGGCGACGACGGGCAAATCATTTGCCCCCTGCTCCCTTATGCTTACCCTCAACATGTTGACTTTGTCTTATGCTACTGGTTTTTTGGGCACCTCGTGTGATCCTTCCTTTGTCCTCCCTCAACTTTTGGCGCCCTCCTCAATCTCTTCCGCCTCCAGCTTCCTTCTTCAATCCTCTTTCTTTGCCGCTTCTCTTCCTCTTTCGCCATCTTCTTCAACTTACGTATCAGCTCCTTTGGTAGTGTTTCATCTTGGGCATCCTCGCCCCTTCCTCCATCGCCTCTCGATTCTCGGGTTTTCCCGTTCGTGGTTTTGGGGTGTTCTTCCTCGCCCCGCCGGGCTTCTTGATCCTCCTCCCCAAAGATCGTGGATTCGTGGTCGGTTCTTTTTCTCGCCTCGCTTGCCCCGAGCCCTCCTCGCCTTCGCTGAGCCGCGCAGGACCCGGGCATCGATATAATCGCCCGGGTACTACCATCCGAAAGTGGTTTGTTTGGTGCGGGCCATGTTTTGAAATAAGCTGATCGGGCCCGAGCGCCTAAAATTGCCTTTGTTGGACGGGAGAGCAAATTTAGTCGAGAAGGAAAGTAAAATGAAGAACCCTAGGTCCTGGGGATTTTAGGATTTGGACCTGCAATTTTATGTTGTACCATTTTGTAAGGCATTAGTATTTATAGGATCAATACATTGGGTTTGTTTAGGCAAAAAGTGCCCACCACTCACACAGTGCGTGAGATGCATTCTCAAAAGTTTTGGAAATGCCTGTATGCACTCGTGGAGGGGTCACCCCTTTTTACTCAAAACTTTCATTTTAGAAACAGTTTCTTAGTGTTATAACATACAATTCTAGCTCAAATTCAAGGTTTAAGCTGCTCTCTGCTATCAGATTGCTCTAATTATGCATCTATCTAGGTCAACATGGATCCACCACACACAGTGCACGAGAAGCATTCTCAAAAGTTTTGGAAATGCCCAGGGCGCACTCTGTGAGGGGTCACACCTTTTTGGCCATAATTTTTCAGGGTTTCCCTATCTTTCTTCCTAACTTAGCATTATTCTACTTTGCTGCTCTAGGGATTAGAAATTTTTTTCCCAATTTTCGAGGTTCATGCTTGGGTTGCTATTCCCAAGACTGAAAGTCTACTGAATGGTCAGTGCCCGATCGTGGTCGAGGGTATGGACTCCAGGGTATGGACTGACGGCTTGGGCCTCCAGAAGTCATTGCAGACAGAATTCATGGCAAATGGATTGGGCTGGCATAGGAACATGGCTGTTGGGTAGTCCACTCCATCCGCCTCCCCCTGCAGTAGGTTGAAGAGTCTTGGGACTGGACCAGACCGCGGGGTGCATAGCCAAAGGGCTACCGCTGGGTTGCATCTCCTCAGCCCTCGATGAGGTAGGAGGAGAGTCCCTCCCCTCCCTCCCCCGAGGGCATACATGCCCATCACAGCGGCCAGAGGGCCACTGCCTCTATTCTAATTTGAACCTCGTGAGGAAGGTGATGCATCACCCAAGAGGTGTCGAGCTCATGCCTGCCCACACGCTAAAGGGCAAACCATTAAGCTTTCCAGCCAGCTTAGATCCCCGAGGCTTTACACACCGTGAGGGATCAATCGCTGATGGGACAAGTCCTCTTATTCCACTGGGCCCAGCCCCGCCACCCACAACCAAAGGGCTCTTAGGCTGACGGCACATTAATTGGGAATTAATGAGGTTATTCAGGATCATATGCTACCGAAGGTTTCGTGGTCTCTACCCCCCTTCCCACATACATAGAGAGCATAGAATGGAACATCATCAACATGAAAGAATCAATACTGAATAAGATCTAATCTACTTTACCTAATCATACAAGGTTAGGTTCATTCGTTACTACCGGTGATCTTAGGATCTATAAGGCTGATAGGATTGATCTAACATAATATCCCAACTCATTGCCGGGCTAAGAGGCTCTCTTGCACAATAGAATCGAAGTTACCCTGATCCTTGGCTAGCTCTAGCGCCCTGGACAAGGCCCATGCCTTTGTTCTGCCGGCCAAGGCCGCCGCTCATAGGCGGCTCGCCGGCCCGGGTAATGCGTAAATGGCGCCTTGCCTTAGCCTTAATGGCTCAGAGAAGCCCAAATGCGAAAAGAAGAAAGGTTTAGGGTTTCCCTTGGTTCCTTTATGTGAACTTTTTAGGTTAGGTTAGAAGGGACCAAATGGGTATTGCCACTTGGCAAGGGGGTTTTAATTGCATATATTTAATATACATGCGCAAGACGCAGGTTGCCCCTAGGTGCAACCCTTTATGGCTCTCAAGTACTTGTTGTGGTGACATGTACGGTGACATGGCAAGATAATATACGATTCGATCGTATGTTATGCCGAGCATCACAATGGTTATCTTAGGTGCGTGGATAGATGGCGGCCCATGCCGCGAGGGCTCGATGGGGGATTTCCCATGAGATGCAATGACGGGCATCGTATATTTGGTGGGAGGTCACAATAGTATCGTATAAATATTATTGGTTGACCAAGAGCTAGCACTCGCCATAACCCTAAATAAGTAGGTTAACCGCCTAGTAGAGCAGGAAAAGAAAATTCCAGCATTGAACCCTCAAAGTGGTGGGGGGCCCCAAAGAGTAGGGTCATAGAGTTAGGCTAAATTATGAATTCAGGGAAAAGAATCAGCCAAATGAACATTTTAGGAAAATCAAGTGGAAATTATGCATGAGCATCAAATTTCACCCAAAAATGGGTCAAGAATCATCCCAAATCGAGACCCGTGAACAATACGCTAATTCATAATTAACACACCAACCCATTAGAGAAATTTTAAAATTCAACTATATATTAAAAATAATAATAAAGGACTAACCATTAATAAGGGTGGCTAGTTAATAGGTGTAATAATGACAAAAGAATATCTCATGGCATGGAGAGTATATTCCCCTTTAAACACCATTTTTACTCCTCTCCCCTAATTTTGCCCTAAACCTCTCTTGCTCTCCAAATTAAGCCAATCCGCTTCTTTGATCAGAAGATATGGCGCATAACACCAAGTGCACCGCTTAGAAAGGTTAGGAGCCCTAGGAGACCCAAAGATGGCGGAGCTTAGCTACCGAACACCGGGCAAGAAAATTCTGGAGTGTTTGAGGCCTAGATGTACAGGAGGACGCAGGTCAATACATCAAACTTCAGATGAGACATATCACACCACGACGAGCGAAAGCCCCGAGCAGCTCAACCTGCAGCACTTAGCGAAGATCATGAAATACCATGATCGAAGCCGAGGAAGACCCTTTAGGAGCAGCAGGAGGAACACGAAAGCAAGAGCAAGCAAGAAGAGAAATATCAGCAGCAGGTGGGGGAGATATCAAGC